>PVKZ01000759.1:235000-615491 GCA_004027375.1 Macroglossus sobrinus
ATTAAGTAGGGTTTTCTACTTCTCCATTTCTTGGTATTCTATAGAATCGAGGTGTCAAAAAGCAACAAAATCACAAACACATTCAGTGTGAAATTAAGTAAAACTGGATGTGGAATTCTTGCAAATTTTGTTATCTAACCATACACTATAACCTTTTAGACAAGTATGATGACCCTAAATTCATTCATGCTAAATTTTAGTGAATGTGTCAAGATTAGTTATAGGATGCTTGTAAATAATGTGGTCTAATGGTAATATATAAGCTTGCAAACAATTTTTAAAAGAATTTAAACAGACTCAAGGTAATCCTTATGAAAATGCCCTTTTTATCATTTATATTATCAATTCTGTGGTGTGGGAGAGTGGTAGAAAGGCCAATGTCAAAAAGTATGTAGAATATTTGGTACGTTCTTCAAAATGTGCCGTGTGTGTTGCTTTCATGTCATCTGTCTAGTACAGCCAGACTGAAAAAGTTAACAACATTTGCTATAAAGAGAACCCAAGGAGAAGAGTTCTCATACAGTATGAGGACCAAATAGAAGCTGACAACCATACCCGGAGTTAGGGCTTTCAGTGAGAGGAAGTGCAGAGAAGAGTTCCCCTCTTTGTCCCTCTCTTGCTCCTCTTTAATAGCTGCTCCATTAATTTTGGATGAAATGTCCTCATTCTGACAGTGCAAATTCTGATTTAACACTAAACTCTGAGCCCGTGCACTCAAATGAGATGTTACCTAAAGTAATCAGACATTGAAAGGAAGAAGGCCAGCACCCCAAGGAAAGAAAATCATTATCTGTCTTTGGAATAACAGGCGCCTATGGCTTGTGACCAAGACAAGAGTCTGACTGCAAGTAAAGTATATGCAGGGTAGAGGGCACCAACCAAATGCAGACAAGCCCAGAGCTGCAGGTGAATACGTTTGTGTTACCTGAGTCTGCATTTTCCATAAGAAGGGAGGCTACCAGGGGCTGCTACTGTTCATCTCTGTGCTGAGAGTCTGCAGAGTGCTGCTATATTGAAAGCTGTTTTTCATTTGATCATATGGGCATGTTTCTCTTGTTCCCTCTTCCTTTTGGTAACTCCCCCAGCTGCTTGAAGTTCTTCCATATACTCTACTTGCATTGCACGTTGGTCTTTTTTCTTATCAAATTCTCAGTTATTTAGAGTAAAAAGTAGCACTGGCATGCAAAACTAGAAAACTTGGAACAATTCAAATGGGTTCTAGCCTCAGTTTCCCCCCAAAGTAGCAGGAGAGCTTCACAGCCACCACCTCTCTCTTCTTGCCATCTCATTTATATACTCACACATGCTTGCATATATATGTGTGTGTGTACACACACATAGGTACATATATATATATATATATATACACACATGTGTGTGTGTGTGTGTGTGTATACATACATACATACATACATACATACATATACAGTTGACCATCGAACAACACGGATTAGGGGCACTGACCTCCAATACAGTTGAAAATCTGTATATAATTTTTGATGTCCTCCCCAAAATAAAACTTAATTACTGATAGCCCATTGTTGACTGGAAAGCTTTACTGATATCATGAATAGTTGATTAACACACACTTTATGTTATATGTATTATGTGCTATGTTCTTAAAGTAAGCTAGAGAAAAGAAAATATTAAGAAAATTATAGGTGAGATAGAATACATTTATGATACTATGTGCATTTATTTTTAAAATCTGTATATATGTTAGTCATAATAATAGTTATACTAGTTGTTTTTTTTTCCAAATAGACCAACTATTTATGGTTATTGAACATATATTGGATAACTGTTAATACTCTTGTGTTTTTTGTAAATGTTATACTAGATGTCAAATACAGAAAAATGAGACAGAAGGCAAAACTTGTATAATGATAGTTCATAGGATAGAAATGTTCTAGAGTGGTTATTCACAATAAAGGCCGTAAGACCTGACTCCTTTTTACCTGCCCTTCCTATTTGGGGAAAATTCAGCTCAACTTAGATTCCATGGTTAATTAGAATATTGCCTCATCCCCCATGCTTATCAAAACGCATGGATACTGAGACTCCCTAGGAATGAGCCTTCCTAGCTCTATGAGACCACACTATTCAATCTAAAGGTTGGTCATCAATGCATCCTGTGGACAAAATAAAAAGAGTTCCATGAAAAGTAACCTCACAGGGAGATCTAATTATAAGTTTCTACTTGGGCAGGTAGACCATGATGAGTGATCACACCCTAAGCATATAACTTATTTAGTAAAAGGTTTATCTGTGCCTTAAGCAAGCCCTGTCCCTTGTTTCTGAGCGGTTAGATGAACACACCTTTGAAATAAACCATAACCACCCTCAAGAGAACACATAATCTTGTTAACTATCCTGTAATCCAACCCCCATGTTTGCTTTCAACTACCTTCAGGTAAATTTCCTCCTTAATTTCAAATACATAAAAAAAAGATGCAAAACTTATTCTCTGGAGCATTTAAGATTTTGCTCCCTGGCATGTGTCAGTTTGGCTCAAATAAACTCTTACAAAAATTATCAAATAAATAAATAAAAGTAAAAAATCTGCATAAGTAAAATTTCACAGTTCAAAACCAAACCCATGTTGTTCAAGGGTCAATGCATGTATGTAAACACACACGTAACTTTTGTGTGAAATATTTTGTACTTTGATAGACTTCTGTTTTCATTTTTACTAGTATCCCAAATCATAATAAAGACACTGTAATTGGAAACCTAAAGACAAAGCTCTTTGCTTTAATATACTAAAGACAAAACAAACAGACACAACAAACAAAGACAAAAACAAAACCCTCTTGTGCATGAATAATCAAGAGTTTGGTTTGGAGCAGCAAGGCCCTGGAGCCCTGCCTGTTCCGTACAAGGACCTGTCTATACACCAGAGAGATTTATTGTTTAGTCAGAAAAATCTATACCCTTGTTAAAAGATTATTATCCATTGTTCATTATGCATCTCATATTCCTAGATCACAGATTTAAAAAAGCGGAAATACTCATTTCTCTTTTCCTTATGTATAAAAAAGCCCTCCAGCATGGAAACCCTCAGATACACACTCTATACGAGAAATGAATCAGGCATCTTAACTATTGTTACTGAGTTCCACAACAGATGAGAGTTTGTAAACTCTAACCTCCCTGCTTTAAAAAATAAATAAATGAATAAATAAAAATCACTACTGGCTGATGAAAGTTTGACAGGTTTAAGAAAAAAGAGCTCTATTTATACATTTTGTTTTTTAAAGTCAGAAGCGTTATAAAGCCTTAGAGTCAAGGCTGCTTCAACATTTAAAATAGCTTTTCTAAGGGAGGGTTTTATGAAGGTCCATTAGCATATGCAAATTAAGATTCTCCATATACTATGCAACTCTTGAGGGAAAAAGAAAAAAATAAAGTCAAGCATTTAGAGACAGCCCAAAGGCTAATTAAATACATATCTTCATCTGGGCTTCATTAGATAGCAAGGCATTTTTCAAGGCTTTCTCATTTATTGCTCTCTCTGTTTGGGAGGGGTTCTTGTCTTTCGTTTTGACACTACCATATCTTGGGGAAGGCAAATATGCCCTAAAACAGTTCATTAGAGCATGGTTTTCCTCTACATATGGATAGTCAGTGTCATTCTAATTAATGGATTTGTGAGATATTTTTTCTAATTCTGTAGATTATTCTTCACTATATTAATAATCTTTAATAATATGATATTTTAATGATTCAGTATCCTAAACAAAGATAGGGAAAGCCAAACTTCAGTGTTTCCAGGTGATCGTGTTTGACACATGGGGAAACTAAGGATGTGTGGAAGAACCTAGGAAGGTTGTTCTTATGGCACAATGTAGGTGGAACTGTGATCTGATCTCCTGTCCCCAGCCTTAATACCATGCAGTCTTACACACTAGGTATTATTTGCACAACTGAGTAAAGGCCCTTTCAATCAGAAATTCTGAATTTATGGGATTCTCTCATCAGTATCCTCCACCACACTCCCCACAACAACCACCCCCCAAACACACACCCAGTAAAAGCCTGAGGAAAATAAATGTAAATTGATTCAATAAAACCTCTTCTAACACTAATATGCAAATTAAGAGAGCCATTTAAGAGTGAAGATTGATACACAAAGATAATAGACATATAGTCAAAAACACTTCTCAGAAGGCAGCTTTTGATATATTGTGATTGTTCAGCCTTTTTCTCTCCAGGAGGTCATCTCCACCCCATTGTATAACCCTTTTAATTAATGTAGCTATAAAAACAAATGTACTTCTCTTTTCTCTCAAATTAGTTTAGATGTTCTATATAAGACTTTTTAGGGTGCCACTAATACTCATTTTACATTATATTTTCAGGTTAAATATAAATACACTGATAATATTTACAGTACAAGTACAAGGCAGAGATGTTTTCTATTAAGAACACTTACTATATGAGTAACAAAATTATAAAAACCAAAGAATGTATAGAACATCGACATGGAAATGACCTTAACTATCTGCTGAATTTGCTTCCAATTCCCTATACTATAATTGAAGAATTAGCAAGAAAGAAGACTGTGCTTTGGCTGAGGTTACACAAACAGTATGAATAAATTAAGGAGTGACTACTGGACCAAAGAATTCTTTAAGAATCTTCATTCTTCAAAACTCAGCTCAGCCATTTCTTTTTCTTCCAAGCACTATTATTGATCTGCACTGGATGAACAAGTCACTCCTTCTTTGTTCTCTCACAGTACCCCATGCTTACTTCTGTGTGTGCACTCAGCATATGATATTGACATTTGATATTAATGCATCACTCTCCTGCACTAAACTCTAAGATTTTTGATGACAGGAACCAATTTATATTAATCTGTACATCCACAGCACCTAGTTCATTGCCTGAAATGAAATGGATTCTTAGTAAAAGTTGTTCAATTAGAACCATTTTAGATAGGCCAACTCTCACAGTACATTTATATGTGATTTGATATATCTAAAAAAATATTTACTCATAACTTTCAGGAATATGTTATGGAAAGTTATGTATAGCAGTAATATCTTTCTATTAGAGACTAAAACTTGGCAAGCCTGATGTGCAAGACATTAATTTATTTTGCACAAAATAAGCACTTTTAAAATGGTGGCTTTACTTTCAGCAGTTTTATAGGAAATAATACAATGACTGAGCATCAGTAATGAACCTCCCTAAAACCAAGAAGATGATAAATGATAACTGATTCATACCAAGACATCCTGGCGATTTCCAGGAATTATGAAAACTTGTTTACCTCTTGATTTTATTTTAGAATACCAATCATCTTATGCCAAGAATAACATTTTATTAAGACTAGTTGATTAAGGGTGCATCTATTAAGATGGTATCTACAGCTAATGGTCTTAAATCTCTAAATTTTCTCTACATAGTCATCATTGGTCCCTAACTCCCCTCTTTAGGGGAGCAAACTTTTTTCTGTTAAGAAGACCAGCATGTTTCAAAGAAGCTAGAAAACCATCTCCACTCCTCTTCATATCCTTTATTTTCTATGAAAATCCATCTGACAAAGCTGACCCTTATGTTGCTATAGAACTTCCCCTCAAGTCAGCACCACATGTGTATAAATATGCTTGGACTTGTTTCAGGAAGGATAGCTCACATCAATTATTTTTACATATTTTTTAATATTTATATTTAAAAAGAACACACATTTTATACTGGTCATAGGCAAAACAGCATGAATTGTATTCCATCACAGATGAAAATATCTGAGGATTCTGAGATAAGTGAAAGTAGCTCTTTTACATTTCAGTGGACCAGAGATGAGAATGAATATGCTTCATTAGCTAGAACCCTAAGTTGCCTCAGGGTAGAGGCCATTCCATTATTTGTCTCTACCTTCTATGATTCTCTAGATGATATTGAGGACATAGGTTATTCAAAATAAATACTTGCTCATTGATTAAATATCAGATTGATTATTATATTCAGATAACCACAGTGAGGTTCCTCTAACCACAGTTCTCATTTATTTATTGACTTATCTTCATTTTAAGATTTGCTCCTGGGACATATACATAATCACATGCCCTTGTGGTCTCAGGTAGTCTTAAGTTGCCTGCCAAGCTGTTGATCACACATGAAATCACACAACCTCTAAATGTGATAGCTCTAAGGGCTGAAATGAATGAAGCCTGGAAGAAGGCATGGATTTGCTGGTCAGATAGCTTTGAAAACTCTGATTTCTCTAAGGGTTGTGTTTTCTCTGATGAGGTATTCTCTAGAATTCTCTTTGGTGTTTCAGAAACAGTGGAATTGACAGAAATCTTTGAACTGAGAATTGGAAGCTGAGGGTTTTCTTTTTGTTCTTGCTTTTATGCTATCAACACATCTCAATTAAGAACTTGAAAAAGACCTTGACTGTCCAATTTTGTGATTTGGAGGATATATTAAACCATATATCTTAAGTCTTTAATCCTATATAAACAACAGAGCTGGGATCATATGATAATATAGCTCATAATTATATGGATTTTGGGTGCTCTGCAATTAAACTGATGTAACTATGTAGTGTCAAGAACCTTAAAAAAAAAATCAGTGAATATTGTTAGTTTTCCAGCACCTAAAACACAAGACCCCATTTTGTGAAATTTTAGATATTCTAACTGCAACTCTGAAATCACTCATGGCTTGGTAAATATTTATCAGACCCTAAGTCAACATTTAAAATAAAGAAATATCTGTCACTAACGTCTCTTGTCCTTTTCTGGTATATTACTAGGCATCAGAATGGAGTACTTGATATTTTCATCCACAATCACAAAACACAATTACTCTTTCTGCATTACGACTTCACAAAGTACCTGGCCAGACCAAAAGTGTTAATAGTTTCAGGTACTGACATTTGAATAGGACCTTTAAGAAAACTCATAAAGTAATAACTTTATGAATTTTTTTTTTTTTACTTTTAAAGTCATAGTAATAACTCTGACCTCAGAAATTTCAGGCTAGTGAGACAACCTTTAGGATTCAGAAATAAATAAGAGCCAGTTAATTTATTACTCACTAGAAAACAATCATTGGTCACATTAATATCATGTCTTCTTCTCGCCGACCCCACGACTCCAGCAATTCTGACTCTGATTCTGCTAGGAGAAAACTAAATGAATGACAACATTTTGGGAATAATGATATCACTAAAAGTATTCACAGATTTGATTGAAAAGTACACATTGCTTGAAGGAAAAAATACAGTCTTTGCTTTTCACATGTGATTTACAGCTGATTCCCACACTTGGCTATGAGTCTTAGACTAAATCTATTGTAAATCACTCCATGATAGAAATATTTGCTTTCCTTTCTCCATCTATTCACACCTTAGTCGTGAAATTTTTCTTGGTAGTGAAATTTTTCCCAGTTGTGTTTTCATTCATCTTCACCCCAGCTGGGTTTCCACACTTTAGTGGTGCTGCTAGGTTTGTTCCACTTTGCCAAAGACTTCAGGACAAAGCTTGCCATGCTCATGATAGCTTATAGTCGGTGAGGGACTTAAATTAGCATGATGCCAAACATGTGGTAGGTGTTCAAAAAGTATTTCTTAAATTGCATTGGGCTTCCTAGGTCACACCATTAACTAGTAAGCATTGGGTGTGTAGTTTTGTCTTCTTCCATAACCATGAGCCAAGGGCTTTAAAAGATTGGAGGAACCGAATAGTTTTCTGGGATGGAAGGGATCAGCCTTCTTTCATTGTCTGTAGGTTTGGAATAGAAAACTTTAATGTGGCTAAAATGCTTCTAAAAGGAAAGTGGGTCAATTTAGATAAAATAGGAAATATCACAAGCTACAAAATTTCAAATGACAAATGATGCCTTTTTTTCTGGTTAAAAAATTAAGAAACAAATAACAAACAAACAAAACACTTTGATCACTCTCTACCCTATGCCTTCCTCATCTGTCTCTGACTAGAAGTGTATTATGTCAAATGAGTATTTTCAGGCCAGCTCAGTTTTTTCTGGCAGGTGAAAGTCTTTGTGGTATCCAGTATTGGGAGTTTATCCTCACTTACAATGAAGGTAAGAGGAGAGAAAAGTAAGACCTATCAACTGCTGCCATCTGAAGCACAGAGAAATGTACAGAAAGAGGAATTATATTCCGAACCTTATTTCATTACCATCTCCTGCCAATTATATGGTGGGAAAAAAGATGATGTTTTATGGAATTTCATAGATTTTTGAGCCAACAGGCACCTCAGAAGTCATCCAACAAAATTCTCTTATTTTATAAATGAGGAAACTAAGGTTAAAAGAGGTTAAGAGACATGTGCAAGAGGGTAGTAAATGGCAGAGCAGGGCTGGAATCCAATTTTCCTAACTACCAGTGCGGCCCTCCCCCCCGCCCTGGCATCACCTCTATGCAATGTGGAAAAACAAATCATTTAGTGTCACTCTTCTCTCGCTCCACAATGCTTTCCTTTGTTCCCCTTAGGGTCTTTGTCTTATTCAGAAACTTATAACTCCCATGATTTTCTCTTTTTATCTTTTTAAATTATATTTTCAAGAAAGTAACTGACACCAAATTTTTATATAAATATTAAACTTTAATATCAGGGAATTTTAAAACAAGACATCAAGTTTTTGAAATATAGAAATAAGTAAAGAAGAGGAATTGTCCATAATGTTAGAGTCCATGTAACCTCAGGTGACATGACATTTTTTAAAAAGTAAAAGCGATATCTGCACAAAGTTAGAAATTCAAAAAACAGCCAAAGGTAAACTGTAACATGTGCTCCTTTCCTATAATCACTTTCCCTAGTAGAAGTTGCTATAACATTTTATCTATAGTCTGAACAAATTATAAAATGCTTGATACATAAACCAGCATAGCTAGATAGATCAATGGATGGATAGATAGTAGATAGAAACATATTTTGACAAAAGAGTTCAGTCTATACAAATATGTTTTTCATTTAATAATATAACAGATTTTTCAAAATCATACATTTATCTCATTTTACATAGCTGCATATTGTTCAACTGTATGAATGTAAGAGGTAAATTAGTTAAGGAGTTCCTAAGTTTTTTTTTAGGTATTACTATTACAGATGACAATAATAATGTGTGTATTTGGTATATATATACACACACACAAACTTTAGGAAGCACAAGTGTAATAGTGAGATTATTGGCTTAAAAGACATGAGTGGTCAAAAATGTGATATTTTGAAGTGGAGCATTTGAATATCTAAAGGAGAAGGAGAAGGAAACTTTAGACAGGATAAAGAAATCTTTCACAACTTTTTTAGTCAGAAACTATATTGAAAAGTGAATAGCAGAGAATTTCCAGCACAGCAGCCTCTAGTATCTAAAGAAAGGTGTAGGTGACTAAAGACCCCATCATAGGTTGGTGGCAGTAATGAAATAGGATTATAAAGAATCTGGTTCCAAATAGCTACTTGGGTTTATGTGCAATATTTAGCAAAAAAGCCCAACCACTCATGCACTGTGGAACAAAGAATGGTCCTTCATCTATGACAGTATCACCTTCTTCATCCAAGCAAGCCTTAATTGCCTAGTGAATGGACCACCAGCCTTTGTGCAGTGATGATGCCTGAGCAAACAAACTAAGGCTTAGAGTGGAAAAGCAGGTAACATTTCTTAAAGATTCCAAAATGGAGGATATGGAGTTGTCATACATTTGCTTTTTAAAAGGAGACAGGCTCCTCTCACTCTTCTCTTATTAGCTTATTAGTAACTAGTGCAGTGCCAGCAAGTTTAGAGCAGCAGCCAAAATCTTATCAATAATGTATCCATCTGTATCTAACTCAAAAGCACCATGATAAGGAAAGGAAGCATAGAGTACCTTAAATCACAATGCACACCAGAGGAGCTGGAGGCTGAGAGAGAACACAGAGAAGAGAGAAGCTGGGCAGGGGGTAGAAAGCTGAAGATAGAGACCCAATTTTTAAAACAATACACTTTCTATTTTGAAAGATTGAAGCTTCAAAGAACAAAGGAGGCGCAGAGCTTTAGGAAATCAGAACCACACACACACTTACGTATAGATCTGCTTCAGAAGCATAAGGGTCAAATGAAACAAAAGTCCTGGGCAGTTTTTTGGATAATCAAACAGAATCACTGTATCACCTAGAACTTTCCAATGTCTCTTTAGCCTCCTTTTTCTAATAATGTGTCAGGCCTCTGAGATTCAGGATTCAGCATTCACATACTGAGTCTCACCATTCAAATCTGTGAATCATGTAGCGTGTTTCCCAAGCACTGCATTTGAGCCACACTTATAGTTTTCTGTCCAAAAAAAAAAAAAAGGTATTGGGTTTGAGTTTGAGTTTGGGTTCAAAATTAGAACTAGAAATGTGAGAGCTGGGAGATATCTTATGGATAAACTAGCCCGAACTTACAATTTAGTAAATGAGGAAACCAAGGCCTCAGAAGTAACTTCTTTAACAAACATAGTATAATTAGGACTAGATCTCAGACCTCGTTGATTACCATCTCACTCATATTTCTGCTGTTTGGCTATATATTCAGCATTTCAATTTTTGTTCATAGGAGAAAATTAAACAGCCACCCAATGTTTCACTATTACCTGAGAAAAGATGTATTTACATTTTTCTATAAGTGAATTAACATTTAGTATAGAAAACTGAACTGAAATTCCTGATAATGTGATTTATTCTACATACTTCGGAGCTCATCACTGTTTTAGAATATAGACTTTATTTAATAAAGAGGTATGTGTGTATGTTCAGAAGTGAGTGGGGCAGATGAGATAGAGATACTCTATTCTAAAGTCAAATGTAAATTTTTATATGTCATTAACATTTTTAGTTTTTTTTTAGCATGAACTATATGGTCTTCTATATCTAGGCTTAACGTTTTTATTATATGTAACCATATATCTATATTTATGTGGTTTGCTTATTTATTGCCTGTGCCCCATTGAAATGTAAGACTAAGAGGGAATAAAACAAGACTATTGCTCATGCTTATGATAGTTAAGGTCACTCTGGCTGCTATAACCATCTATTTCTAGTTCACCTCTAGTCTAAAACCATTTAGATGTTTTTCTCTTCTCTAACTGATGATTCTGCCTTCTTCTTCTGTATAGTTACACTACCTTCCACATATCTCCCAAAGTCACCATGATAGGGGGAAGATCCTGGAGAATCCCACATGATAGGAGCAGAAGTAACACATTTTCTTACATTCCATTGGCTAGTACTCAGTCATGTATCCAAAACTAACCTCAAAGGAGGCTGAGAAATGTAGTCTAGTTGGGTTCCCAAGAAGATGATCAGGGTTCAGGCATCGACTAGCAACTTTTGCCATACTACTTTATAACCAAAGCTAGAATAGCAGTTAGCACATAGTAGATGCTCAAAACATAGCTGTTAAAGGAATTTTGAATGGATATAATTTAACCTTTAACTCTCTCATAATCCTTTAGGTTAAGTAATTAAGTGTGAACTACTTATCCAAATAGAAATGAGAATTCATTATGATCTCATTTTTGAAGACAATGTTATTACCCTTCAGCTCATTTGGCTTTTCTTTCCTTTCAGCAATGATCCTTAACTGAAAATAACTTGATTTTTATGAAAATCAGTTTTCATGAAAGTAAGGCTAATTAGAGCTGTCTGGCACCCCTTTTCTGTTTCTCCAAATTCTCACTTGACTGTATAGGAACCATACAATGAAAAATCTCACCATCATGACATAAGATTACTTTATAATCTACTCCTACAGAATTATCTGCATTTCACATGTACAGGTTTGAGTATGACTGTTATTTTATGTTTAAAAATATAAGCCCATAGACATACTGAGCTTGCATAACTCAGATAAGAATCTGTCCTAGTGTCTGGATATCCAGAGCAGGTCATTGGACAAGCTCCTCTGATTCTTAACTAACCCCATTTGCAGGGGCTTCTTTGGTTTTTCCACCAATGCTCTCTGACTACACTTCGAAACCAATCCTTTGCTTTTCTCTTCAACTGTGCCCAGAGAACAGCAGGTACATGTCCTCTGAATAACAGCTCTGCAGTACAACAGCTGCCTGGGGCCTGGCTCTCTGCCTTCAACTCCTTAACAGCTTACGGGTAGAAGCTACAGTCTTTGAAACACAGTTCTTTGCATGCTTTCGATCCTCCTCCCACCTTTCCCTTTGCAAATCCCCTCAGTCTCTGCCTCTCATCAACATAGACTCAGGTCAGCTGACAGATTATACTTTTTTTTTTTTTTTAACTACAGTCAGTGAGAAGATTAGATACAAGCTATTGATTTTGGGCAGTCCCAGATTCATAAAATAGTAGAAAGTAGAAACTTGTGCAAATGACTGAATGTCTCTAAGCTTCAGAGCTCTCTTCTATATGATGGGGAGAATGATAACTTTCTGTTGCATTAGTGATAGACAATGGATGTGAAATACCTGCTACTCCACCAGAGTTTATCTTCTCTCTTCATTCCACTCTACCCTATTCCTCTATGGCTCCTTAATTTACTTCTAACATGGATATTTTTCTCTTCCCCCAATTATCAACATATAAATTTTTATATTTTCATCATCTCATTCTGAAATTAGTTCATTTTAATATAAAATCCTTGTGAGCACTTTCTCTGGTCAAACTTGCTTCTTAAGCTACGAGAGTTGTGTTGTCCAGTGCAGTAATCTCTAGCCACATGTTGCTGTTGAGCATTTAAATAGTGGCTATTCTTAATGAAGATGTGTCCTAAGTCTCAAATAGACATCAGACTTTTTTCAAGACTTCATATAAAAAAATAATGTAAAATTGCTCATTATTGGTTGTTTATATTTTAAAGTAATAATCTTCAGAAACATTGGCTTACATAAAATATATTATTAAAATTAACTTTATTTTTTTTAAATGTGGCTACTAGGAAATTTAAAGTTAAACATGTAGCTTGCATTTGTGGCTTGTATTGCATTTCTGTTGGATAGCACTGTAGTAGAAATATCTCTGACTCAAATTTCAAATTCCAAACTTCTCCTGCAACAGAATTCTCTTCCCTCAACTCAATTCTCCTCCTTACAACTCTGCCACTTTCAGCTAGATCTATTTCTTTTTCTTCTCCAGTATGGATACTATTTCTTTTTAAAAAGAAAGTATAGAAGTGGAATTTTAATGTTTCTAAAAATCATTTATCTTTATTGTGTATGAAAATAAGTGGTTCAACATCACTAATAATCAAAAAAATGCAAGTTAAAACCAAAATGAGATATCACCTCATACCTTTCGGAATGGTTATCATCAATAAATCAGGAAACAACAAAGAAGGATATGGAAAAAAGGAAACCTCATGCACTATTGCTAGGATTGCAAATTAGTACAGCCACTATGGAAAACAATTTGGAGATTCTTCAGAAAATACAAAATAAAACTATCTTATCTGGCAATTCTACTTCTGGGTATTTATTCCAAAGAAAGCAAAAGCACTTATTCAGAAAGATATGTCCATCTCTGTGTTCACTGCAGCAATATTTACACTAGCCAAGATATGGAAGCACTCTAAGTTTCCATCAATAGATGATTGGATAAAGAATTTGTGGTACATATATATAATGGAATATTACTTAGCCATAATAAATGAAATTTTACCATTTGCAATGACATGGATGCAATTAGAGGGTATTATACTAAGTGAAATAAGTCAGATATAGAAAGACAAATACCATATGATTTCACTTATATGTGGAATATAAAGAACAAAATAAATGAACAAACAAAATGGAATCAGACTCATAGATACAGAAAACTGGTGATTGCCAGATGAGAAGGGGGTTGGGGATTGGGTGAAAAGTGAAGAGATTAGAAGTACAAATTGGTAGTTACAAAAGAGTCATGGGGATGTGAAATAACAACATAAAGAATATAGTCAATAATATTGTAATAAATATATGTAGTACCAGGTGGTTACTAAACTAATCAGGGGATTACTTCATAAATTATATAAATGTCTAACCACTATGCTGTTCACCTGCAACTAAGGTAAAATTATATTAAGTCACTTGAACTCTGAGTCAGTTTTCTCAATGATAAATATGCATTTGTGAAAATTAGGCTTAAATTATGATGTGTCTGATATATAATGAGTCTTTAATGAGTGATCCAAATATTATTTCACATGACAAATCATGCTGCTAAGTAATTTACCAGGACTACTGGGACTAGAAACATGGGTTAGGGCAGATACTAGGGACATATAAATCCTATCAACCTTTTATAAATCCTTCTCTACACCTTTTATGCTTTAACTCCATCATTTCTCTTTCTATTAGTCTTTTATTATGGGTTTTATTTTCAAGAGGTGCTTATTGAAAATATTCTTAAAATTTGGAGAATGATATCAAGATATAAAGAACATTATAGACATACTTCTGATGGTTAAAAGCATACTTTTAGCCCATATATTTCTTAAAGATTAATCACAGGAGGTATCTAATTCCATGGTCTTAAAAAAACATAAAACACAAAAATTTCCAGCCAATATGGTGATTCTTCCCATTCTTTATTCTCAGAAATATGAATAGACTGAGTTTGTCCAAAATTAGTATGATTATAGTTAAAGAAACACAGTATAACTTCCAAAAAGTAGTTTTCTGAACTAGAAATGGAGAGGTGAGAAGGATTTTATTCTCGAAGTGTTTTAGCTGTCATTTAATCAAGTTATGGAATATTTTACAATAAATAAAACATTCTACTATTCAATATGTCTATGTATTATATAAGATGAGGAAAGTGGACATAAGAGAAACTATGGCACGATTTCTAAGTGTCTCAGATAAGTCAAAGAAACCTTAGACCTGTTTCTGAGATTCTATATGTATGGTTGCTAACTGAGATTTTCAGCTGCAGCCTCCATGAGAGGTTGTGATGAACTGGTGATTTCTGAGCATAGGACATCCAGGTTCCCTTAGGTCCTCTCAATTTACCATCTCCAGTCTAACATTCAGTGCTTCTCTGTCACTATTAACTGAGGCAAAGTAGTCCATTGTGAAAAATAATGAGACTAGAATGTTAATAATATCAATTTATTTGGGCCTATTGTGATCCTGCTGAGGTCAAATAAACTTGTGACCCAAAGAAGCCAACTCTGATTATGTCTCAGCCATGAGATGGCACTCGTTTTGAAATGTTATTATTTTTTTTAAATTAATGCCACAGTTTTCTGTGTGGACCACTAATATTACTTCAGTTGAGTAGCAAGTTGGGGATTGTCAATGAATAGATTTTAGGACAAACAGCACCTGCCTTAATACTTAATGAGTCTTACAAACAGCTGCCTGACATTTGAACTTCTTTCTTTTCTCACCACAAAGTAGGCTCCTGGGCTTCTTTTAGGCCCATTTGAAAGGTGACTTATTTGTGAAGCTTGCTGCTTTCTTGTCCATGCCTAGTTGTCACCTCCCTCCCTCGTCAGCGACCACAGCACTTTGCACTCCCCTCTCTTACAGAGACAGTAATTATTTTTACATATGTTTGTTTTCCCCAAATAAAGCATGGGGCTTCAAGAGCAGATTTCCTCTCTTTGTATCCCATGTGGCACATACCACACCTGGAGAGGGAGAGATATACCCTGAGTTTTTGAATGGGCATGGGCTTTCACTGAAAGCCATGGCTGATCTGACATGTCAATCAATTGATGAACTGATCAAATTCCTTCCACACAATGGCCTTTTTAAATGTATTCACAGAAAAATATAGATGACCTTAAGAAATTCCAAGGTGTCTTTAGTTGCCTTTGCAAAAAGATACTTGATGAGAGAGGAGCACATTGTCCAGTTAGGTTTTTTTTTTCTTCATTTTACATTAAGCAGAGCGGCCATTTTGACTTAATTTTAACTGTCGTGAAGACGATCCATGTTTAAGTGGTCCCCATTTAGATCATTAGAGAAAACTGACACCCTTTTAGTTGCAGAATACAGAAGGAAAGCATTTTAAATTATTCATTAGTTTAGCTATTTTTATGTATGGTTATTTTTTAGTTTTTTCACTGCTGCTTTTTTATTACCTTTAAAATGTTTAATTCCAATGTTTCTTTGAGAATTACTTCTTTCTAAATTTTTATCATTTTATTTTCCTAAGTTCCTACAGTGTAGGGCTTAATTGTTGCCATCTATGTGACATATTTTCAGGAAAATAGAGAAAGACTCCATAATTCTCCTTTTATTTTCCCAAGTAATTCATCGATGCTTGAAATTGTAAAACTAGAGAATCATTTCTTTAGCTTAAGACTTGGGCCTTTATTAAAAGGTAATCTTTTATAATAGATATAACATTTTTCCTTCAACCTGTGTGTTTCAATGCGCCTCTTTGTAGCATTTATCATATTAATTTTCTACTATACTTATTTATATTTTATGTCCCCTACTAGATTATGAGCATTTTGAAATCAAGGGTTATTTCTTTTTTATCTATTTATGTCCCACTTTCAGATGTATTAAATGTTAACAAAAGATAATATGCATACACCCACTATAAGGTCATATTAAGTTACCAATTATTTGGCCAGAAATCAGAATTACTCAAAAAAGAAGAAATTGCAGTCTATTAAGCATACCTGTACTTTAACAGCTTACACAGAGCTGCTGGTATTACCTGGCTTCACAAGATCCTAACAAATCTTAGCAGCTTTTTTGCCTTGTGACAACATAATCCTTCTCTCATGGGGCTTACATAATTATGACTTAGAACTGATACAAATATAATGTTTTACTAAGGCTTTCATTAAGCAGAATGTTTTCAAAATTGGACATTCCCATTTTTTATACCAAAAAAAAATAGTAGTCATACTATTTTAAGGAAAGTCTATCAACGCCCAGGAAATTTAAGTCCTAAGTACGTCTCTGTGTCCATCTCTGAAACTGCTCAGAAAGCCCAGTTGCCTGAACCAGCACAATTTCTTGTACATAGTTGTCATTTCATCAGAAATTATTGCTACGTGTGCACGCATACACACACACACAAGATATTGAGAAAAAGGAAAGGGAATTAGTTCATAGAGTCAATGTTCTTATCCACACAGAGAATAAAATAGATGAATCTCAATGATGTTAAGTAACATCCTTACAATCTCATAGCTAGTAAGTAAAAGAACCAGGTTCTTTAAACCCTAGCTGCAAAGTCTGAGAATTTTCCAATACACCATGTTTCTTCAGTTATATACATGTCTAATAATGGAAGTTTATTCAGTGCTTTTCATATTTTAAAAAAAGATTTACTACATACTTTCTACTTTCTATTTAGTCTTTTTTCTTTTCCATTTGGTCAAGGTTTCCCCGCCCCTTAATCTTGGCCTTTCCCCCACTTCCCCAACAACCTTTTACTTTCTCCTAGTCCTGCTCACTCATCTCTTTCTTCTTCCTCATTCTTTATCTCTTTTCCACTCTCTCTTTTCCAATTCCATTAATGAAAGTAGATAATAACTTGTGAATTCAAGTGGAACTTCATTTATGAAACTGCACACTCATGCTGGAACCCATTAAGCTTGATAGCGAGAAATGAGAGAAATCATAATTATCAGGCCACTAAAATACATGAAACATAAAATTTGTCAAGGAAAGTAATTGAAATTATTGGAGCAGTTGGGTCTGGTGCTGAGCAGACCCTCGGTGATAATGGAAAGGTTACGGGTGATGTTTAGCAATGTTGATGAGATCCAAGGTGACTGTGTGCCACCACAGTCAGCAAATTTATGCTTGGTTTGTATTATTTTGCTAATCCATCTCTGGTAGTGAGGAGAACTGTGGGGTTCTGTCCAGCAAAACAGGTACAGAGGACCTGTTCTTTTTTCACCTCTAGTGTGTTTTATTTTTATTTACATTTTTTTTGTTTTCATTTTTCTCCTTCAGCTTCTTCATCTTCTCATTTCACTCTTCCTATTATTCTTTCTTCCTTTACCTTTTTTTCTCTATTCTTTCCCATTTATTCTGAGTGCATTTTTAAAATTCCATCTGAAACCATTTGACAGTTTAATGTGTAAAGTGTGTTTTTCACCAATAGCAATTCACTAATAGCAACCTGAGGACCAGAATTTTCTTCCTTTGATCAAGGCTGGCTGCCACTGAGATTAAACCACAATTCAAGTCTGCACATGCAGATGTTTCTGCCAGTATCATTACCAGACAAAGGATGTTACTATGCTTGTTCGTCTGGTGTCACCTGAGCAAATATGAATGTGCAAGAAAGAAAATTATGCTTATACTGTCAACCTTAAAATTTCTGAATGTGTCTCTGACCTCAGTAACTTAAGAATTTTAAAGTGTCAGGGCTGCTTATATACTGTGAATATGGTATAAGAGCTGAGGCATAGAAAATAACATCAGGAGGAGGTACCAGTTCATATGAGTTAAATCAAAATATTCAGACCCCAATAGTGAGACATTTTTGACAGAGACACCTGAATCATACTAGAAAATTTTTAATAGTCACCATAGCTGTGATAGTTTTAGGCAGAATAAGTGTATGTATACCTGACATTAATTGATGGTTGCCCCATAACTTTATATCTCTTTCATATAATTTCCATGGCAATTTATATTTACATCTCATTTTACCACTTTCAACAAATTTGTTTGATCCTCACTATTGAACATATGGAAGCTCTTACTACCCCATCCTATGGCTGACGAAACTAAGTCTCTGAAAGACATATATACTGTCACTTGACTAGGAGCGACAGGTATGTGTCTACTATGCTTTTATTTTGTATGCTTTCTATAGTGACTTATGTCCAAAACTGCTATTAGAAAATTCATAAGTTAGGTCTGAATGGCATCTTTGTTCTCCAAAAGAGTTCTTTGACCTCATTTGGACAAGTTCTATATTGTCCTTACTATATCTCAGTATATGGCTAACCAAAGTATAACAACTCTGGCAGCAATGCAGACAACTTACTAGTGTCTAGTTCTTCTCACATGTATGAATTCCAGTTCTAAAATCCCCCATTAAGTAGTAGTTCAATCTCTGCTTAAACATTTTTACAAATGAGTTGCTTCA
This sequence comes from Macroglossus sobrinus, assembly GCA_004027375.1. NCBI lineage: Eukaryota > Metazoa > Chordata > Mammalia > Chiroptera > Pteropodidae > Macroglossus > Macroglossus sobrinus. Next base: position 254,020 of record PVKZ01000759.1, read on the forward strand.
GATTTAGCCCATTTCATCGTTGGATAGCTCTAATTGTTAGTTATTTTTTTCTGTTGAGATGAAAGCCATTGCCATCCTATGGGATTCCACCCTTTAGAACACTCAGAAAAAAAATCATAGAAACAATTATTGAGTTCATGATATTTTCACACTCTGTGCTCAGATGCTGGAGATAGACTCTTCCTTCCTCTACAGTTGCAGCCCAGACAGTCTCCTTCTACTGGAAGTTAAGAGCTGGGCTCTGGAGTCAGACCATCTCATTTGAAACCTGGCTCCACCCTGTTCTGCCCAAGGTTATTCAGGTTACCTAACTTCTGCGTACCTCATGTTTTCCATGTGCAAAATGAGAATAGTAATAATACCATCACATTGGATTTGGCCAAGAATAAATGACATGATACATTATGAAAAATTAGAAAGATAACATGACACTTATTAATCAATAAATAAAGATCAGCTATTATTATGGTGATAGTATCCTGACCCCTTTCATGTGCCACTTAGAGTCTCCAGATTAAAATCTTAAATTCATTATGTGGGTCTTTGATTCATTTCTTCATTCATCCAAAACTGACTGAAGGCCAGGTGTGTGACTAGCTCTGGAGATGAAACAATGAACAACAATCCCAGATCTAAAGGAGACCACTGTTCAGAGACAAATATTCACAGAGATAACTAATTCAGAGAGACAAGGGCTATGACTTGCATATGTACCAAATGAGAACACAGAGCATTTATCCTGGCTGGAGCTGACAGTGGGTTGTGGGGGAATATTTAGACTTTCCAGAGGGGAAGCCCTGAAACAAGTCTTGGAGGACAAGTTAGAGCTAGCAGGGAGAGGAGAAGGAGAGGAGAATGGCATTTTAAATAGTAAATGCACATATACAAAGGTGTGGTGGCAGGAGGCATTTGATGGACATTGTAAGTTGTTTAGTATGGATGAAGTATAAGATGCCTGTCAGAAAGAGGAGGCTACAGAGGAGACTGGAGAGAGCCAGGCTCTTACTGGCTCTGTATAAAAAAAAAAAAAAAAAAAAAGAAGGTTGACTTTTACCTTGATCTCTTCTTGGCAGCCTTATTTCACTGGAACAAATTAAATTCTAAAATATTTTTTTTTTGCATATGCTGTTATTAAAGGGAGTTTGTTTGAACAATAAACAAAAAGCAGGGCTTTCCAAGGGCCAGCATACAGGCTCAATCAGTAACAATGCCAGGCAGAACCCAGGGCCAGCAGGAGGGCACAAACCACCTGAGGGGAAAATTGAGGCATTGTTTCAAATTCTTTTCTTTCAGATTCTTACATGTGAATTTCTGTAAAATAATCATATGAAACTATAAGTTTTAAAGATTTTGTAATATAACAGAGAGAAAAAAGAGATATTCTGAAAAGCCTAGTGATTTATACCTTAGAGATTCTTAGGGAGAAATGGTCAATTATGAGAGAGTCCACTAAAGTTATTTTATTGTCTTCTGTATTTCCTGATGACTGTTATAAAACTATTAGGATGAATATTTCTTTTCTCAACATCACTTTAAAACAATCTGTAATCACTTTTATAGTATTTTCTCAAATTTCATGTCAGTCATTATACTTAGGAAAAATGTTTTTATTATTTTATTGAAAAAAAATTATGTCTCTAACACTAATGGCCAATAACTAAATTATATGGCACTGAAAAAAAGTTTTACTTTATAATGGATCATAGGAATAAAAGCAGACAAGACAGTATAAGTCTTTTATATTCTCTACAGTACATACATACAAACATCCCATGCCACAGTGTTGGGAAAGAGGGATAATTCTAAGCTCTGGGCATTGAATTGTCATTTGGTGTTCCAGATTGCCAAAACGCTGATATTATTTAAAACCTGATATCATCGAGTAAAAGTATCTGCTGAGGTGTTGTTTAATAGAGATCTATAATGTTTATTTTACTATTCCTGTATTAAGCTTCATTCTGTCAATGCAGTGTAAACACTTGTCCTAAATTACCGCGACTATAGCTAGTGGGCAGAATTACATACTACACTCAGTAGGTATTGCCAGACTATTTCTAACAAGGCATTTATATTTGCGAATATATGGAGAAATATTTGTACATATAATTTCTAGTGCATTGTACAAAATGGTATGAGTACCTTACTTTAGACATATTAGTTAGGAGGACCCTTTTTGTTGCTCTGAGTAATACAAGAAGAAAACTTACAGTTTTTTACAATGGTATAACTAAAAGGAATATACAATTAAGAGAGGGTGTGACTTTCTCTCTGTCCCATTTTGTGCCACGAGGAAGGTAATGATCTTCAGTGGAGAGCTAGAAAGTATCTTTGGAACATTTATTGTGAGCCTTTATTCAGTAGATGAAGAAGCCAGGTCCCGCTAAAGACTACTAGTGTGCCCAAGGTTTCATAGCTAAGACTTGAACTCAGCTTTTCAGACACATATTTGTGCACTTTCCACTTCAACATTGGCTTTTCTGGACTTTGCTATTGCTTTCCAAACTATCTTTAAGAGAATTTTTGAGAATTAACATTTATCTTCACATGTGCTGTTGTCTATTCTACCCGGCAGACTAGAAACAATAATAACATATCCTTGTGCATTAACTTAAAGTTGCTTTATTAAAATAATTTATTTCATCTAAAAGCATACCACAAATAATGTGAAGATAAATAATATTCTGAGTTTAATAATGCAAAATTTCTATCTTGTTAGTGCTCCCACACTGAGAATACCATATAAATGTGGAAAATAAACACTTTTAACAGAATTTCAAAATCCGATGATGCTCAGTAAGTATGTCAATTAGCAGAAAAACATATCTTGCAGTCATTTCTTTGAGCACTAGAAACTCTTTTATGTTTGATGCTACTGGCAAAAATATTCCTGAACACTGCAGCTTTAAAGCACTTGAGGAACAATAAAATTTCACAGAAAGAAAGGTTAGAGCTGGGAGCACACCAGAGAACTAATTGCCAAGAGAGCTGTCTTTATGTACACACTGCGGTAATTCTTAGAGATACTATTGAGAAAAAGAGAATCAACAATTCTGTTTTATAGACACTGTGTCCCTAGAATAGGAGAAAGAAAGAGGGGTTTTCATGGCTCTGGGGATTTTCTAAAAGGCACAACTGTGGATCCATCGCTGGAAATCGTGTGGGCAGTCTGAGATGGGAGAGAAGGGGACTTCTCAAGCTTTGTAATTCAAAGAAAGTGTCATTCATTCCCCCAAAAAGCTTCCCAATTTTAACAAACAATGCTAGTGTTATTTCTTTTTTCTTTTTTTAAAAAAGTTGTATCAAAGTTTAATTGAAGTAAAACAAACTGAACTAACTTATTTAAAGTCTGTAATGTGATGTTTTGCCATGTGTACATACCTGTGAAACCATAGCACAATCAAGTTAAGAACACTTAATATCGTCCCAAATCTTCATGCCTCATAATTTTCTCCTCTTTCCGCTCTCTGCTTTCTCTTGTGTCCAAGTGACTACTGGTCTGCTCTCTGTTCCTATAAATCAATATGATTTTCTAACATTTTAAATAAATGGAATAATAGAGTATGTACTCTTTTTTTGTCTGGCTTCTTTCACTCTGTGTAATTACTTTGAGATTCATCCATGTTGTTGCATGTATCACAAGTCCATTTCTTTATATTGCTGAGTACTATTCTACTGTATGGCTACACAACATGCTGCTGATGCATTCAGCTATTGATAGAAATTTAGATTGTTTTCAGTTTGACACTATTACAAAGAAAGTTAATATATACATTCATGTACAAGCATTTACGTAGACATATGCTTTTTTTTCCCTCTTGGATAAATACCTAGAAGAAATATAAATGGATCATATAAAAGGTTTATGTCTTTCGTTAGACTTCCTCACCATGGAGAGAAAGGTAGGCAGTTAATCCAACCGAAATAGCACTTTCAGCAAGCTTTCTGGGGAGATGACTCAGAACTGGGGTACTCAGAGCTTTTTGTTCTTAGCTTCAGGCTCTATTTAATTATAACTCCCAGAAAATTGAAAAAAAAAATTTTGAAGTGTCCTTCACAATCTGGGAAGCACATATATGAGTAAAGAATTAAAAATTTCATAAGGGTCCTGGCCAACTTGAGGCTTCTCCATGGAATCCCCTATGCCCTAGAGACCTCATTTTGAATAAAAATCATGTAGGCAAAGGAGAGACTGCAACTGGCTCTTACAAAGGATGTTTGCAGCTTCCTAAATAAGTGCCTTATAACTGCATAGTTTTCCAGAAGTATAAAAACAGCTACCAATTTTAAAACTATGTATGTGTATTAGGTAACTAATTCACATACTTTTTTATACTTTTTTACATACTTTATATACTAATGTGAAATGTTGGTATCTTTTACATACTAATCCACATAAGAGAGTTTTCACATACTTTTTTTCTCATTTGATTCTTATAGTATCTCTGTCAAGGAATCAGAAAAAAAATTAAATTTCCCCACTTTACAGTTGTAGAAAATAGAGCTCAGCAAAGTTTAGAAGGACAGCATGGTATAGTAGACAGAATTTCAAAACTGGGGGTCAAGAGAGCAGAGTTGTAGTCATAGCTTTGTCATTTGATTAATAAGGGACCTTGGGCAATTCACTTAAGCCTTCTAAGGTCTCAGTCTTCCTCCTGATAAGCTAAAAAGTTTGGGTGGAATCAGGCTGTTCAAATTGTGTTCTTAGAAATACAGTCTTTTTAAGGTTCTTAATAATAATTACATAATATATATGTATATGTTTATACACACACATGCACACACACATATACATATAATTGTGGAAAATGGAGTGTTTAATTACTTTCTGGAGTGTCACAATGTAAGTACCATATTAAAAGTTCTGAGAATTCTTGTATTAAATAGTGTTGTTTAACTTTGATCACCTAGCATTTCTCAACGTTATTTGCCCCAGAACCCTTTTGTGTATTAATCTTCTAGTAACACCTCATGTTTTTACTCTAAAAACAATGAGAAACCCTGAACTAGTCTTTCAGAATCAGTCTCTTTACTGTGAAAGATGTTACTCTCGCACATTCACAGAGAAAAGCATGGAGGAGTGGGAATGAAAAGCTGGGTTTTCTAACTTCTTGTCCATTGCTTTTTCAAATAAGACTAATCAAATTTTCCTTGTGCTGCTTTATGATGACAAGTCTGAAGCTGCCACCATAGGCTGAGGGGCAAAAGTTTTATGACAATGAAGTTTCTCAGCCTAATTCTGATCAGAAAAAGTTTGCCAGTATTGTTACTTCTAGTTACATTTCCTTCATAGGCAATGCTTACATGGCTGAAGGTTCTGTAGAAAGTGTTTAATTATCTAGTTAAGGTTGTTAGAGGAATTCTAACAACATTTCTTGATAAGGTCTGTTTAAACTAAAAAGTTATTTGGAAATAGCAAGGATTATTTCACTCAGACAAAATAAAATATGAGAATATTGAATTAGCAATTTCTCTTTCAGTCTTTGTTTCAGGCCAAGACCACTCTGCTCCCCAAATCAGCAGGTGGAGACAGTTTCTTTGAAGTCTGTCTCAGACTCCCTTATTTCAAAATTTTCGTGGCACCAGAAAACAATATCTAGAGAATCCCAAAAACAACTGAGAGAAATGATCCCCTTATTTCTCACTCCCTGTTCTGTCACTAAGTCAGCAGGGTTCTCGTCTCACACAGAGGTAGTTGTACAACTCTATTTTAAAGGAAAAGCAAAAGTCAGTAATTTTCTCACTAGTGCTTCTAGTTTTACCTTTAATTTCTTCAGGACAATAAAAATAATGACACTCTGAACAATATAAAGATTGAGCTTTTTTTCTAAATATCTGTATTATAAGACTAAACAATGAAACTCAACCTCAAGATTTCAAGAAATGTACCGGCAAGTCCATTAAGTATATTTAAGTGTGTAGTTAGAAATACAGTTAGTATTTATGGCATATTATTTTATACTAATTGTGAAGAAAAAAAGAAAATGAACAATGCAAGCATGTGAAATGTACAATTATGCAGCTTGGATTGGTTTAAAAACAAGTTTAAAGTGATTGAAATCTAGCTAGCAAGGTGTTCAAACTAAATGCCCACTAATGTCTAAAATGTTCCCTTAAAGACAACTCTGCTGGAAAATTTAAATTTCTTTCCTCATTTTCAGACAGAGTTGCTGAGATCCACATGTTGACTGGTATTTGACATATGTAAAATTCAGAACTAGATTTTTAAGAATTCCACTGAGAATCTCATGCCCTTGTCATCAATTTCTCTTTTCTAACTTATGCCCATTTATTTTTTAAATGAACTCCATAGGATTTTTAATAATAAATGGTTTGAAATAATAGGTATCATTTGGTAATCCTCATGAAAGGAAGCTGAATTCTTCTATTGGATGATTCAGATTTTGTTCACAATAATGGAAAGTAGGTAAAATATGAGGGTAGAATTGAGGGAGGCTATTCTATTATATCTTTCTAATATGCTAGGCTATTTTCAACTATTAAACTTGCATGTATTTTATTTAATATAAAATAAATAATAATACCTCTTCTTCCCCTACTTCATTTTTCCGTCTTAAAAAATCTCTTGTTCCTGGTTGCCATGGTGATTGTGCCACTCTGATATTTGTTTAAGTGAAACACTTTCATCTCACTGACTTGAAGACAGGTACTAGAAGGGCCAGAAAAAATAACTGACAGCATATCCTGCTGGCTAGAATAAAGAGCTCTTGTTCTGGAGCCAAAAGACAGTAGCTCTGATAAATCATTCTAATAGGAGTAATGAAAGGACACATTATCTGTCATTAAGAAGTTTATTTTCCCTTTCATTATGTTTAATTTGTTTCATTTTAGAAAAGAGTAAGGGATAATGTTAGGAATAAATAGGCAAGGTTTAAATTTGAAGTTATTTGTAAAAAAATTTGGGATGTATGAGGATCTTTGGAGATGAAAAGAGAAAGGAGACCTTTAAAAGAAAGCCCCTCTTGGCTCATAGAAGTTAAACAGAAAAAGGGCACAATTTTTGATCAAGGAGGCATTTTCTAAATTGTACTTAGGTTTGTAATTATGGCCAACACATTGAAATCGGTTTTGAGTTTGTGGCTGTGGTAAATATCATGAGGTCTTCAGAAAATCTACACATTTCCAATTGCTACACAACTTTAGGGTTGTGCATAATTCAAACATGTGAACTCTGGCATGTAAAACCATGATGAGAATCACTTTTGATGAACTTTAGTTCACAAAGATATTATCTCATTATCCAGACATATCTAGTTCTAAAACATTATATGTCTTAAGTGTTAAGAGATAGATTATGTTTGTATTTCTACTTTATTTCTCAGCTCTGCTGCTGCTAAGGTCACCTTGGCAGAATGGCATTGAGGTTAAAGAATGACCTTTGGAATCAAATATACTGCAGTCCTAAACTCCTCCACTTACTTCTGTGTGAATTTGGACAATTGAATTAACATTGTTGCCTAAAGTGAGAAAACTAATGATCTTAAAGTGGAATATTGAACTTGGCTGGGTATTACAATGAATGTCTGTTTTGTAAAATATCCTCTCAGTTTTAATGGAAGTGGGAATCATGATATTGTTTTTCTTTTTGTTAATTCAAAGCATACACTTTCCCTTTAAAATAATTAGGTGCCTATCATAGTTAAAGTGTTTATCTAAACAAGTCTGGAATGGTGGTAGTTTTGTAGAACTGGCCTAGCAGTGATGAAAATTGGCTGTGTAGTGGAAACTTGTGTAAATTTCTTTTCATTTTTCAATGTACCTATTGACCAAATAAGGAAGTTAGGTAAATGATGTTTCAAGTCTTTTAACTCTCTAAATTCCATGACTTTTTCTGTTTTGTTCTTAGCTTAAGAATAGCTCAGCCTTTAAATTCATAGAATCAAAATGTAGAATGGTGGTTGTCAGGGGCTGGGAAAAAGGGAAAATGAGGAGTTACTAATACACGGGCATAAAGTTTTAGTTAAGTATGATTATTAAACTCTATAGCTCTGGCTTATAACATTTGACTTTTAGTCAATAATAATGTACTGTACATTTAAAAAAATTTGTTAAGAAACTAATTCTCATGTTAAGTGTTCTTACATGATAAAAGAAAAAGAAAATTAATATGAAACATATTTTTTGAAAATTAAGAATCAGATCAGCCTTTGAGAATTGAGCTGAGGGGCATTGTGAGGACTTTCTCATCTGGTGGTATGTGTACTTCAGCCCTGTCAGGGTTTATATCTTTACTGAGTCATGAAGTTTTGTTATAGTTACTAATAAATAAGGAATTTGCCACTTAAATTTAAAACAAACAAGCATAATAAGACAAGTGGAACAGGATATTTCCAAGCCATTCTTGGTCCATTAAAAAAGTAGCTGTAATGATTTTTAAATCACACTGTTGTGATCGAAATGACTGGATTTACAACCATCTCCTTTTCTCAGACTTTTAACTATATCTCCTTTCTTTTTGATCTCTAATCCTACAAAAAGGTCATTCTTGTTTATTGTTATCATCTGTATATTTTACATGACTTTTTCCTTAAATATAAGAAAACATTGAAAACTTTACAGTCTAGATAACTGGAAGATACATTATTTTCTGATTTTAAAAAATCCTGTCTGAGAACTGCTTTACTCCTTTGTTTTTCTTCCTCATTCATGTACTTTTCCATACAGAAAAGATTTACACTGTAATCCTCTTCATTGCTTTTGCTCCCACCTTACTCAAAGCAGATAAGAATATCTCAAGCAGACATCCAAGTCATTATGTGCTCCAGGAATACTAGTCAAATAGTTTAAGATTTTAATGTAGTAAAAGAGTAGCAAACAATATGGAAAGAAAAAAAGCACCAAAGAGAGCTAGGAATTGACTAATCTGCAGCTATTAACCAAAAAAGGCAGAATCATGCACCAGTACTGGGTGATCTGAAAAACTGCATATAAATTATATCTTTTAAAATAGATTTAGACTTTTGGTTCACTGGATAAAAATAAAATTAAAAAATGGCAATAATGACATATTTAATAACAATTGCTTTAAATATAAATGGATTAAATGCTCCTATCGCAAAACATAAGGTGTATGAATGGATAAGAAAACAAAACTCTTAAATACACTACCTACAAGGGACTTGCTTCAGATTGAAAGACACACAGAGACTGAAAGTAAAGGGATGGAAAAAGATATTTTATAAAAATGGAAATAAAAAGCTGGGGTAGCAATACTTATACCAGACAAAGTAGACTTTAAAACAAAGGCTATATAACAAGAGAGAAAGACGGACCCAGTAATCCCACTCTGGGTATCTATCTGAAGAAATTCAAACACTACTTTGAAGGGACATGTGCATGCATATGTTATTTTCAGCATTATTTTCAGTAGCCAAGATATGGAGGCAACCTGGGTGTCCATCAGTGATTAAATTGATAAAGAAGAAGTGGTACATATATACAATGGAATATTACTCAGCCACAAAATGAATGAAATCTTGTCATCTGCAACAACATGGATGGATCTAGAGAGTATAGTGCTGAGTGCATTGAGTCAGAAAGAAAAATGCCACTTAATTTCATTTATATGTAGAATCTAGAGAACAGGATCACAATGAAAAAAACAACAAAAACAAGCCTGTGGATCAGAGAGCATTTTGATAGTTGCTGAATTGAGGAGGCCAGGGGGAATAGGTAAAAGGGGGAGAGGATTAAGAGGTACAAATTGGTAGTTACAAAATAGTCATGGAGATGTAAAGTATAGCATAAGAAATATAATCAGCAGTATTGTAAATACTGTGTATGGTGTCAGTTGAGTACTAGATTTATTAGAGTGATCACTTAGTAAATTATATAAATGTCTAATCACTGTGTTATACACCTGAAACTAATATAATATTATATGAACTATAATTGAATATATATATATATATATATATATATATATATATATATATATATATATATATAAATTAGAAAAAAAAAATAAATAGCACTGGAAATTTGACTATACATTTTCTGAGCATCTGAGAGCTGAGGTAGGTAAAAATTACTTGAAGCCATTAAGAAAAATGACATGCCAATATTTTAGCCTCTCATTTGAAGCAAAATAAATACATTCTAGGTCAGTGGCTTTCATGTGTTTTTGATCATGATCTATAATAAAAAACATATATACTCCTTAGTAGCCAAGTAAATAATAACATATATATACATACATGTATGTTACATATGTGTGTATATTTATATGTTTTTACAGTTTCACAAAGCAATGCTAGCCTTTCTATACAGGGCATATTTTTTCCTCCTTTTCTATTCCATTTTTTAAAAGATCATTAAAACTCACTAAATTGTTTTTATAACCTGATAATATGTCACAATATATGGTTTGAAATACAGAGCTGTAGGTAAATAGTAGGTCAGGCTAAAGCATGGAGAAATTACATAAATAAATGACAGAAATTGAGATTTGGAATATTAAAGCCCAAAATCAGACAAGTCATTCAAATAAATTTAAAAAATTAAAGGAGATTAGAGGATATGTGATCTCATGGGAATTCTCTTAAGTTAAATTAAGTCAGAGCTTTGGACATTATGGACACTCAAAAATTTGTCAAAAGATTATATCTCCAAGTTATACAATGGCCATTTACCTGAAGATTGCAGGGGATTTGTCAGTACCAATTCTTTGAAAGAATATCTAGAAAGGAAAGAAGATAGAGGCCCAACCAATGAGAAAAAAACAAAGGAGTGGGGTAGTATAAAAGTCCTAGAATCATGACAAGAAGTACTCAGGACCTGCCATGTTAGACAGGTGAGGAAGAAAAGTTTCCAGAATTGGGATTCCTGTGAATAGATTAGTCAAGTCTCCATGATATAACAGGAAAGGGATAGACAAGGGTGTTAAGTTCTAGTGTGCTCCCTGACACTGGTTTTCAGCTACCCTAGGATGTCACTATAATTCTCTAGTGCTCATGTCTCTTAGCTGCTTTTATTTTTCATCCCCAGAGATTCTGATTTAATTTTTTGGAAGTGCAGCATAGGCTGTAGGGATTTTTTTAAATTATTTTTTTCAATTATGACTGACATATAATATTAGTTTCATATGTACAAGATAGTGATTAGACATTTAAATAACTTACAAAGTGATCACCCTGTAAGTCTAGGACCCACCTGGTACTATACATAGTTATTACAATATTATTGACTATATTCCCAATGCTGTACTTTACATCTCTGTGAATGTTTTATAACTGCCAATTTGTACTTCTTAATCCCTTCACCTTTGTCGCTCTTCCCCTCAATCCCCCTCCTATCTAGCAACCATCAAAGTGTTTTCTGTATCTGTGAGTTTGTTTCTGTTTTTTGTTCATTCATTTTGCTTTTTAGATTCCACATGGTACTTGTCTTTTTCTGCCTGACTTATTTCACTTAGCATAATAACTTCTAAGTTCATTCATGTTGTCAGAAATGGCAAGATTCTATTCTTTTTATAACTAATATATATGTGCCACATCTTTTTTATACATTTTTCTATTGATGGACACTTAGGTTGCTTCCATAGCTTGGCTAATGTAAATAATACTGTAATGAACTTAGGGGTGCATATATATTTTTGAATTAATGTTTTGAATTTCTTTGGCTAAATACCCAGAAGTAGAATTGCTGGTTTCTATGGTAGTTCTAGTTCTAGTTTTTTGAGGAACTACCCTATTGTTTTTTTATAGTGGCTAAATTCTTATCTAGGTTAACCATTGTGTGATCTTATAATCTGAGATGTAAATCTAGTCATAGAAAAAAGAGAATTCAGAACATTTCTCTGGGATATCAGAGATCAGAAATGTAGGACAGGTTTGTAGGCCTAGAGATAAATGGTCACAGGAGAAATAAACAGACCCTGCGTGTCTAAGTAAAAGGGGCCACAAAACAGGCAGTGATTTCGGACCAAGATCAAGAAAACTGAGTTCAAACTGATTCCATTCCTATCATGTCTTCTGAGATCTCTTTATTAACCCTTCCCAGGACTAGGGTACCTCTCAGAGAGAGGATGAGACTAAGCCATCAGAAGGCAAATAGGGTATGCCTTCAGGGTGGGAGAAGAGGAATAAAATTCATGTTGATTCCAGTTGAGCTGACCTATAGAGGGAGGAATTATCTCTGAATGAAATGTCCAGTTGTCTGTGAAACTTTCTAACACCGTAATTTGTACTACCAGGAAGTTTACAATTTGTACAATCTGTGACTTCACTCTTATGAAAAGGAATCTTTTGTAGGATATTGCACATTTACTGGTCAAATTACAAATGTAGAGTTCTTATAGGCTTGCTTAAAAAAGCATATATAACTTGGACGATCTATAATGGAAATTAAGCCAATAATAAGATTGAGGAGCTTATTCCCTTACTTGTTTATTTACCAAATATTAATTGAGCACCTGTTATTTTCCAGGCCCCTGTATTAGCCTTAAGGCCAGAAAGATGAATAATACTGAGCTTCTGTCTTCAAAGATTTCATAGTCTGGTAGGAGAGAGAGACGTATAAATAGATAAATTGCAATGCAGTGTGATAAGTGCTTTAATAGAGATAAGAAATGATTAATATAAATGAAAACCAAATTAAGCACATTAAGTTCTTCTCAAAATAAGGAAAATTTGTTCGTGTAAAATAGTATTATTAAACTATATTATTCTTCAATTCCCTAAATGATATTTGAAGATAATGTCTTGCTCTTTTTTCTTCTAGCCCCATTAGTTTTCATTTTTACTCTACCAGGCTGAGTGTATGCACTCAGGCACATGCATAGATGGCCTCTGTTCTGTTGTTTTGCCTTTATTTTCCATAAAAGTGTCAACAATTTTACAATTAATGTAAGAATCATAATTAAGAGACACAGATCTTGAGACATCTAAGTGTCCTTTTTTTAACCCCTCATCAACCCTAGTCCTTTTGGGGACAATTAGAAGATATTAATGTTGTGGGGGGGGGAGGAAGAAAAGTAAAAGCAGAACAGGGACTAGAAATATAGAAAGGATGAAAAAGGAATGATAGTAATAATGATAGACAATATAGAGTTTTTATTATGTGCTATTTATTTCTCTAAGTCCTTTACATATTTTAATTCCTTAAGTCATAATGACAATCCCATGAGGTAGATCTATTATTATTTCCATTTTAGCAATCAAGAAGCTGGGGTATAAAGAGGTTAGTTAACTTGGCTGAGGTCACACAACCAAAAAATTCAAAGTTGCAAGTTGAGCCTGCCATACTCTAGAAATCATGATTTAAAAATTACACTAAGCCATATTGAAAAATGTTACTTCTTGCATTTTTTTCTTAGAAAATCCTGAAGTAATATTCATATTAAATATAGAGAGAGTGGAATACAGCTAGCAGGAGAAGGAGATGAAAAAAAGCACTATGTAACATTTTACTTTGTAGTTTTCCTGTGTTGCTTTATCTTGCAGGAGGCATAAATCATGACAGTAGAAAGGATGAAATTTTCAAGAACAGTGTCTACTTGATATCTGTGCTTCAGATTTTTTGGTGGAAATTTTATCTGCCTCCCACAAGAAAAGCAGAAGGGAAACAGCGTTCTACTTCTATACTTTGCAAGAACAATATAGTTAATTGAGAATAGGGTTACCTTAAAAAAATTACAATAATGCTAACTATTTCATTTGATCAAGTCCCTTTCCTCCATAATCACAAATACTAATTAAATGAATTCATTTTTCTCATCTTATTTGTGAGGGAAACTGTAGCACCAGGTGGTTAAGTGACTGACCTATCGCATGGAGATGGTTGTCAATATCAGGTGGGAAGGAAGTACAAAAGATGGGTCCTAACTAATACTTATTGCTCCAGTTCAAGTGAATATTTTCCCCTCTAACTAAAGGAAGGAAAAAATATTTTCTAAACTTGAGGAGTTTAGAAAATGGATACCTATCTGAGATCCTATCCTATGCACCAGTTTTGTTTTTTCTTCTGGTAAAAATATGCAGCTCAGTTGTGCCCTGGTTCTTCTACACTTGGCCTCTAATGCAGACTTGAAAGTAGTTGTGACCTGGCTCCCAAATACTGATATTCCCTTGATTGTTAGTTTCTAGGGTGGCCTGAAGTCCATGATGCCATGTTACCCTGTGACCTGAGCCTGATAAATCTTGTTGTGTTTTAAAATTGAAAAAAGAAAAAAGTCTGAGAGATCATCTAAACACCTCTTTCTACAATTTTATCAATAAAAAATGGTAGTCAAAAAAGCTGCCCATTGGAGTATATCTCTTTTCCTTGATCCCTTCAAGTGCTGGCAGTATTTAAAGGAAAACTACAGGGCTATCAGGAAGCCACTAAGCTCTCCCTTTTTCCCTTGCATATTCTTTTCTCTAATACCAAATGGCCTGAGGAAGTTTCCTACTGACAGGATCCTGTTAATGAAAAAAAACTCTGCCAGCTAATGATGTGATTTCCACATGGAAGAGCACTGGACTTAAAATTAAATACTAGAGTTCAAAACTTGCCTGTGACATGATGTAGCTTTGTGACATTGGACATTTAGTTTAATCTCTGTGATTTTTAGTGTCATCTTTGTAGAGATGATGTTGTGTCTTACATACATACAAGGCTTTTGTGAGCATATACCGAAATGATGAGCACAAAGACTATATTTTTCTGAGCTCCAAATTTTTTCATGTATTTCTCATTGCCCTTATGATAAAGTTCCAAGTTCTTAATATGGCTGCTATGCCCTTGCATGATTTTTCTCACATGCTTTGCCATGTCCTCTTAATTCCATGTGTTCTCAATCCTTTCAGTTATTCTAAAAGTCCAAAAGTCTCTCTTGTTGTGGTATCTGCTGTTTCCTCTGCCTGAAACTCTCTCTCTAACCCAGCTAACTCAGCTATTAGTACTCAGCAAACATTGCTATCGCTTTGAGGATTCCAGGCTTAGTGGAATTATCTGCTCCATTTCCAAGGTTCCATACTACTTTTTATGGTATTCATCATTCTCATGAGCATTTTTTAATACCTCTCTTCATATCTAAATTGTACATGTCATGAAATTAGACTTCTTGTGCGTCCTGAAAACTTTTTTTAACCCTAGTACCTACTGGAGTATAGTAGTCTCCCTTTATCCGCAGTTTTACTTTCCCCGGTTTCATTTACCTGTGGTAAACCATTTTCTAAAATATTAAATGGAAAAAATACAGAATTAAACAATTCATAAGTTCTAAATTGCACATTCTGAATGTTTTGATGAAATCTTGCTCTGTCCCGCTCCATCCCACTTAGGACATTAATTATTCTTTTGTCTAGCATATCTGTGCTGAATGTACTCCCTGCCCATCATTCACTTAGTAGTCCTCTTAGTTATCAGGTAGACTGCTGTGGTTGTGCTCAGGTCGCTCATGTCGTAGTCTAACACTGTCACAATGCCCTACATCATCACCTTACTTCATCTCATCATGTAGGCATTGTATCTGCTCACGTTGTCATGAGAAGAGGAGTGAGTACAGTATAATAAGATATTTTGAGAGAGAAAGACCATAGTCACATAACTTATATTATAGTACATTGTTATCATTTTTCTATTGTATTATTATTAATCTCTTACTGTGCCTGATTTATAAATTAAACTTTATTATAGGTATGTGTAGATAGGAAAAACATAGTATATATAGAATTCAGTACTGTCTGCAGTACTGAATTGGGAGTCTTGGAAAGACTCCAATATCCTAAGCAGATAAGATTCATTAAATCCTAACAACCTTGTATGTATGTAACATGTATGTGTTGTACTTGACAGCAAGCACCGGATATCTGTTGGCTTTATGATTATTTATGTATATACATACAAATATACACGCATATATACAAACATATACAAATGTAGTGTGTGCATAAATATGAAAAGACACTAGACAAATATCAAATGTACTACTGTCCTGATTAAGTATTGAGTATATGGATATACCTATAGAGTAAGGCTGAATCAGTAGGACTGGTCTACCTAGTTTAAATAATTGCTGAATCTCTCTGGTAGCTCTTGGTAACCACCCTCCTGTCTGTAACAACCATAAAATATACAAGGCCTTATTGCATTAACCTTTCCACTCCAAGCAGATAAATTATGGCTTAGACTTCTCAGATGTTCTGTTAGGCCTATGTACTAATGAGTTGGACTCATTCTACTTCAACATAGAAAACCTCATCTAGCTGCAATCACAAGGTTCATCCCAGCTCTTATCTCCTTTAAACTGACAGTTTCAGAATAATAGTAATGTGTATCAATGTAGTCTCCCATCATAGTTGCAAGTCATTTTTTCAGCAACTTAGTCTTTCCTTCAGTTCATTTTAAGCCTGGCATAAATTTGGCAATGTTGCTAGCAGTCTGCACTGTGGTTATATCCTTGTGCATAATATCATTCAGTAAGACTAATTTTAAATAGATCAAAGATGGCTAAAAAATAATCATTTCTTTCTTTTTCTACCTCTACTTATTACCTGTACAGCTTTTATGTATGTTAGAGTTAGATTGCATCTGCAGAAATTAAAAAGAAAAAAGCCTAACAGTAAATAGTACATATTTATGTAAATATTTCACTTACCCAGAAATATTTAATTGAGCTTCAGATGATTCTAGTTTGCTTAGTTTTTACACAAATTTAGCAGATGTTGGTGCTTTCGAGTCCATTTTTCAGTCACACACATGAATTTCAGTTAAACAAATTAAGTATAGTTTATTTTAACAGACTGGATCCTTTGCATCTAAAGCAATTCAGGTGGACTAATTTAGTTTACATGAAAATAGGTTAATCTTTCCACATTAAGTGATGGCTGTATGCTGAATTGCCACAGCATTCCCAACTTCCTCACAATTTCACCTGGAGTGTAGATTGATCCTGAATTTACCTGTTGCTACTGTAGTCAACTGTTATGTTACCTAGGCAACCTGGGGTACTCTGCTTTCAAAGAAAGCTTTCAAAGAAAAATGAGACAGTTAAAAATAAGTATGGAGACTCTTCATCTGAATAGCCACGTTTTTGAGAGCTTCTCCTGAGAAGCAGCCTGTTAGCTGATGTGACCAGATTACTGAGTAGTGAATTCATGTTTATAGAGGGGGTGTGTATGTGTGTGTGTGTGCACGCAGGCGTGCGAGCACGTGCATGTGTGTGTTTGTGTGTTTGTCTGCACTCAGATTTTTTAAAGTAATCATTCAGGTACTATGATTTATATGTCTCTCTATAGTTTTAGGTTTTCCTAAGTTGAAACTCAAGATTTTTTTTTTTTAGCTTAGTGAAAAGCAAAATATAGTTATGTAAAATACATTCTGCTTCCATTCTAAGACTTTTTATTAACTGTAAAATTTTAAAGATAAACTTAATTTATTTTAGAAGGAACATTTTCTCTCCCTAATGAGGGTTGTGTTCACAAAAGATAAAACTGAAAAAAAAAAAAGATGTTAGGGAAAAGAGAAGTAAGATTTTAAAACAAAGGAAATCTTTACGATTTGTTTTGCTTTATTGTTTAGGGATTTTAAGAAAGACCTGTTTAATAGAAAACATTTGTATGGATGAGCTTTTATGACAAAACACCTGCATTCTTCTTTTGTGGCACGAAGAGAGTGAGAAGGGGTATTCGGCTGTGTGAGATGTTCTCTCTGTTGGAGGGTGGAAAACACATAATCATGCTGCTGCTGCATCTAGGTATTTTCCATGGAGAATTAGGCTCAGAAAGGGTCAAAAGTTACATCAAGGCTTCCCCTTAAGTCTCTCCTTTAATTCAAGAAGAATATTTCTATTAAGAATTCTGAAATTGTTAGTTGTTTTTTTGTGTGTCAGACAAACTAAATTTATTGGCATTTTTTGAGACTTTCAGCTTTGACCACCAGGCCTTTTCCATGTAATCTTTCCTCCTCACAGTTATTTTCATGGTTCTTTTTACACCACCTGGCTGGAGACTTCTTCCTTAGTGATGCTATTTTTACCAGGCACTCCTTCCATCCCAGGCAGAGACAGGCACTTCCTTCCCTGGCTTCCAACAGCATCTTTTCTCTCTTCTGTTTTATCACTTTGTCACTTGTGATGGTATCTGTTTTTATGTTCATCTCTGTCTCTAGACTTTGAGCATCTCGGGAGCTGGCTTTTTTATATTTGTATCCAGGTGCTTATAACTGACTTTCAAATTCAGGGTCTCAATATGTCTGATAATAAATGAAAAAATCAATGATTTTTAATTTTAGGATAACTTTGAATTCTAATTCTGTCATACATTCCAGTGTGCTGTTACCTACAAATACCATAAGATTCTTTCTCTGTTTATAATCGAACTATTGACAGACATCCACACATAATAGAGACAGACAGGAATGTCCTACGGCACATCTTGGGAAACATATCTTCAGTCTACATTTCACTATTGATTAATATAACATTTTGGGAGGAGAGAGACATAAACCATTTCAATTAATTTGACATCTGTGGGTCAATCAACTGCGGTGAACTGGTACTCCAACTACAATCTGTTTACATTTTCCATATGCTTTTTCATATGCGGGCTGAAATAAAGACAAAAAGGATCAAAAGACTTCTGATTTGCTGCTTTATAAAAAACAAATAAGTTTAATTCTGACATAACTAGTAATAGACTTCATCATAAGTGCTCGTAACTAATTTATTTCCAGTTCATTCTAGAATTTTGCTAGAAATCAACATTACATTCATTGATCCATCATTTTTTTCCATTGCTTAAAATTGGGATCTTCGTCTCACTTTAATTTCTATGATTTGATGTCTCTCCCCCATCCCAACTTCTTGCAATAAAATCTTTCTGGGCCTGAAAATTAGAATACATTTAAATTGCCCAGGTAATAATTTACTACCAGAACTTTAATTTGTTTTTACAATGTTTACGCTACTTTTTTCCACTGGGAAGATTTAGTTTCTTGCTAAAGAAGATGGATGAAACACAGGAGTTGAAAATTCTGGCTTTTCTTTTCCATTTGTTGCTAGGTCACTATCTTCCCTAAGCCTCAAGCTTTCTGAATAAACCTCATAAATATAGGTAATTCTTTTTGATTTTAGGCTATTGCAGGAACCTGAAGCTCATTTTGGCCGTAAGCCTTCTTGACACTATGTTTACAAGTTCACAGCACATATAATATCAATGTTTATATCTCTCTCTTTTTTATTATATGACTTTAAAAATATGAACATGAGATTGTGCAATTGTATTAACCTAACCATACCCTTTTTTTCTGAAAATTGTGATTCAAATAGTTTCTTATCTTCTTTAGCTGTAATTATTTTAGATAATTCTGACTTTGGAGGAAAGGGTCATTATATGTTAAACCTCTATACAAAATTAGTCCCTTGGGAAACAGCTTTTGCATAAATCCAGCTATATTTACCTTTGCTAGAGACATGTCTACAGTTATTTAGGACCCTGCCTTGTTAGGTTTCTTAATTTTTAAAGAATGTCAATTCTGCTCCCACTGTCATACTTGTTATATCCTATGCAGCCCCCATATATATGTACGAAAAGAAATAAGCTTCCCTTTGGATACATTCCATGGAGTGTAAATCAAACTCATTATCCCTGGATAGTTTTGAAGGCTCAACAGAAGGAATCAATCATTTCACAATGGATCAAACTTCAAATTATTTCTTTAATTGAATTGTATTTTGATATACTATTATGTCTTACATGGGACATCATTAGATAAGAATCATCCATGTGAAATTCATGGCTTTGTTTACTCATAGGATGTTGTTGACTATTGTAATATTCATGTGTCCCCACTATAAACTACTTCTGTATTATATATCTGGAACAGTTATGATTTTCTTGACAGTCTTTTGACTGATACTAGTTTCTTCTTCAAGAAAGTTAAGATCTGAATTTGTGGCTTTCGTTATAAAGTGTGCAGTATAGGAATTCATGCCATGCATTTTTACATTAACTTCATTTTGGTCTTATACCTACCATTATTTGCTATGTCTATGTCTTTGTGAATCACCATAAATTCTTTTGTAATAAGATAAGATTAAAATAAAAAAAATAAATTAAAATAAACTATTTTTTATTCATTCCTCTTTTTGTTACAAAATTTCAATGGAACTTTCTCTTAAGTGTTCCCTCACTTCTTCCAGTCCAATCCAGTTTTTTGCTGGTTGTAGGTAAAACCATCATATACATTTTGTTCCTGAATTCTACGAGTGGACATTATATGTTATTATCTGTTCTCAAAACTACTTTATGAACATGTAAAGATCTCAATGAGCACTAGGATCAAACACAATCAGGGCATTTTTCATACTTTTTCTTCCTCTTCTAGTTTTATTGAGAGTTTATCAGATGTTCTACTTTTAAAACAATATTTTCAGAAAAATTGCAAGTAATTAAAATTTTTATTATTACTGTATTTTATCTCTGCATTAGTATTATAATCTGTATTAGGAAACTATTAACCATATCACTTCTGTTTGTTTTTCTTTTATTTTTTTAACCTTACCTTATTATGTGATGTGGGTTATTTAAAAAACTAGAAAAAAGGCAAGACTATTTATTTATTTATCTATGTGTGTATCTACCTATCTACCTATCTATTTAAAATACACCTTTTGCAAAACTTTTTTTGATATAGACTTTGGGGAAAAGTCTAAGAATTGTACCCAGAAAGCATATTCTATAAAGAATGTTAAATGGGCACATCATTTACATTGTTCAATAACCCAAATGGTTTGTCACTTTTGAATAGACATTTGATTAGCCAGAATTTATCTCTCTCATTAAAATTAGGCAACTTTTACAAATATATTGTCCAAATCCCTCTTTTCTACTTTTGAGAAATGTAATATCAGTATTCAATTTTGGCAATTTGTATCAGGCGTAATTCCTACTCCTATTTACTTTCAGCTTAGAGATGGCCTCAGTTCTGCAATTCCTTGAGGAACCACAGACTTTCCTCAGTCTGGGCAGGAGAAAGAATAAAGAGCCAGAAACAGAGAAAGAGAAAAGAGAGAAAAATCAAAGGAAGGTATCCTGAGACAGCCAAGACATGTTGACTTTCTTATCTAGTCATAAGCCAGTGCTGAAGAGAATTCTCAGTAAGAAGCTGAGAGGAAATATTGTTGGGCCAACCAAGGAGATGGAGACAATGATGATTAGGGTAGAAACGTCTTCATAGTCATGCCGTTTGTGTGCATATGTGTATAAAATGCATCTGCATCATTACTTTCATAATTATAGTTGAACTTTTAAAAATTGGCTAGAAGAATATAAAGCCATGTTGCTATAAAGCAACAGGAAAACATGTGGCTGAAATGGAAAGTTTTGATTTTGTAGTTTCAGAATCTAACAGCATGGTGTGCCTTAGAGATTTGACATTCAAGCCAAACCTTTCAGACTTTTTGACATTGAGAAGTAACAGTCTTATGAGAAATCAAAGGATGAAAAATTCAGTGCAAGTGAGGGTTAACTCATGCATTTTAAAGGCAGGTTTGACTTGATTATATTAGGGTGCAAGGTGAAGCTCCTGGTGCAGATAAGATGGCTCCTCAAGAAATAAAAAGGGAGACATTCTGTTTTCAAACCCAGGAGGAAGACAGAAACTTGATCTCTAGCATCTATACCTGTCACAGGGAAATTTACAGTGAAAAGAAAGCAACAAAATATGTCTCTAAATTATTTTATTTAAATTACATCAGATGGTCCAAATTCTCTTCAAATATGATTACCAAAATCTCCCAAAGTTGCTTTTCTAAATGATATTAATTTTATAGAGGTGGTTTTTAAAAACTTTTATTTTCTAATTTGTTGACAGAAAAATAAAACAGAAATTATAAGAAATATTAAAAGTTAGTGTGTATCCCCTGTATCATTCTATTATTTATGATTTATTAAGATGGTAACCTGTACAAATCAGTATTAATAATAACTCTGAAGATTATATCAAACTTTTCTAAAATAGGCTATTTGGTGTAGCATTTGCATTGCAAGCTAGGCTTGCTAGATCAGTCTTAGAATTTCCCTTATCAGATTTCATTAAGTCTTTATGGGTAAGAAAGATTTTAACTTTGTTGTTGATATACAGTTCCTAGGACAACTACCGTTGCTGTTTAGATAAATAATTTTTTACCTAGTGCCTTCACTTTAGTTAATAAATTATGATTGGGTCAATGGTGATGAAGAACATATAAAAATGCAATATATTATTAAATTTAACATCTCATGTTGATACAAGGTCAAAGTTGAGAAATTAAGTACTCCGAAGCCAAAAAGAAAAAACCCTCAAGTATTATAAATTCTGAAACAAATGCATTATGCACTCAAAAAAATAAATGCCATAAATTATGATAAGCATTTACTAGGAAAGGAAAAGAGTATGCAAATGTAAATTTTTATATGTAGGAATCTACAAGAATAAAGAATTACCATATTAATAACATTGGGAAAAGTGTTTGACATGCTAAATGCTCAGTTTTAATGCTACTTGAATCCAATCTTCACTATTTTTTATTATTTCACTTAGATAAAGTCAGTGTGCAATTCAAAAGGAAATATAAAAAGGAAACACATAAGTCCACATAATAGAAAGCACATTTTATATACCCCTTCCCAGTTAATTCAGGATTTATTTCCCACCAACCATCATGATTTTGGAATAACCTTCACCAATGGCAATCATCACACTATCTTATAAATATATATTTCCTTGCTTTACTCTTTAAATCCAGTAAGCTCTCTGTCTACCTTTGTACCCCAACACCTCATCTCAACACCTTTTCATTGACTGGGCAATAATTAGCAGTCAGTAATAGGCTGTTTGATCCAGAAACAATTACATGGATGTGTAGATATAGGATGATGCATGTACTTTATAGAATGTATGGCGTTCTGGGTGGTACTGCAAATTTGAAACACTTCTAGATATATAATTTGCTGGTACTAAAAATATTCATTGCTGATTTTTATTTAAATACAATTTAAGGAAAAGAAGACACACTTCCATAATCTCTTTGTATAGCTGCCATCCTATCAAATGGGAGTTTTTTAATCTCACTGTCTTCAGGGGAAACCCCTCTATCCTGACCATGCTTATTAGTCTGGATCTTGCACAGCTCCATTCTGTGTTCTGAAGTGCGATGAGCAAATGCATGATGCACCCAGGCATTGTTACACTATATTGTTTTTGTTTTACTTTGTTTCCAGTGCAAGAACAAGTAATGCTTCCTGATCTGTTTATATAAAACTCCATGAGAAAGTAAAGCATTTCATAGGTCTCTTGGCCCAGAGAACATTTTTGCCATTGTCTTCAGCAAAGAGGGTACTCATGGGTTTCTGGATTTTCAGTGATAACTTGGAGTCCATAATCTTGTAGTTTGTATTATTTTTCTCAAAACATATTACCTTGCATTTATTCTTGCTGAATGAAGCTCATCTGTTTATACACTACTTTCATGCCCACTTACCCAGACTTGCAGGAGTCTTCCTGAACACCATCCTTGTTGCCTCAACATTTCTTTACCCACTAGAGTTTACTAGAGATTTCACTGTATATACCCTCTCAGCTTAATTTATTTTAAATACTGTAATTAATACTGATTTCAGCACAGATGCTTTGGATGGTGGCAAGGGTGTGTGGCAAAATTTTGAGTCTTCTTGAGTCAGAGAAGTTAGTCTTTATTTTTTTTTCTTATTCTTTTGTTCTCCTTATCTGTCAAACTAATAGGCATTTTTTCAGGTGCTTCTGCCTCCGTTTTTTGCCTCCATGGGTTCTGGGCTGCCTATATTTTTGGATTAGCATACTTCTGTGACAGGACAGATATGTATCTCTAAATGCAGGAAATTTAACTTGGTGAACTTAGCCCTTTCCCCCCTTTCTTCAGCTTTATTGAGGTATGATTGACAAAAAAGAATACATATATTTAAGGTGTACAACACAATATATTGATACACATAAACAGTGTGAAATGATTACTTATGACCAGTTTACTTAAAGTGTGATATTGAGAAAAGAGACTTGACTATAGAGTCAAAGTTCCATAGATCCTGACTGTCACCTCATGTCTGAACCCAAATGGCTAATTTAATTGTGGTTTGTCTCCCATCTGTACAGTAGAGATTCTGCTATCTATAAATAGAGAGTTTTCGAAGATTCAATAAAAGAGCATATTACATATCATAGCATATCATTTTTTATCATTGTGTATCGCAATCTGCAGGATATTTTATTTCCTTCTATGATTTTTGATAGTTGTCTATCCTTTAATCTGGACCTCATTATTTTCTTCCCCCTGCCCTGAGGGAGGCTAGCTCTCTTTTATTATGCCCATCTGACTTTAAGTCCCTGCTTTCCTGTTTCTGTCTTATATCAGGTAACTCCTATTTAGTGTGGCCAGTCACTGACTAAACATCTCTCTCATTAAGCAACTTTAAAAAAAAAAATGTACCCTCGCAAAGAGGTCTTAGAAATTCCCTGTGAATCATTAGCTTGCTCATTGTTTTTCCTGAGCATGCATATCAGTTGTTTGGCATAATTTTCCTGTACATTTTTGCCAGTAATTATTGAGTCAAACACTCAAGCCCAGGTGCAGGGGTCTGGGGAATACTGTATGAAAGACAATGACCTTTGAAGTTTACCTGCACAGAGTTACAGACAGCTCTGATTCAGACTGGAGTGTTCCCTATAATGGCCAGAGTTGTAAATATTCTGAAGGACAAATTGATACTTTATCAGAGAAGAGTTAGAAACCAAAGGTCAGTGCCAAAAGAACAATCTATAGTTAGAAGTCTTTAGTCAAAGACAAAGTAACAGGAATATCAGTTCTCAATTGGCCAGCAGAACACAAAGTAAAAATAAGATGATAGGGTAGAATCTGAACAATTTGGAGGTATTAGGGAGATCACTTTCATTTAGTGCATAAATCAGTGACAGAAAGGAAGTCATCAGGGTTAAAGGAGCAGCAAAACTGAGACACAGAATTCAATGCCTCATCTTGGAATGCATACAGTAAACTTTAAGATACTGGAAATATGAAACATATATACCAGTAAGTTACTGAGCACCTGTGGGCTTTACATATATTTGTTTAAATTCTCAAAACAAAAATTATTCTCAAGATAATACAGATGACTTAAGGTTGGGCTGTTCCTAAATTAGACTCTGAGAAAAATATCTGGGTACAATCCAATAAGGAGTCTATTAATGCAGAAGCTCCCAACCCTCAGGCCATGCACCAGTATCATTCCATGGCATGTTAGGAACCAGGCTGCACAGCAGGAGGTGAGTGGCGGTCAAGTGAGCAAAGCTTCATCTTTATTTACAGCCACTCCCCAGCACTAACATCACCACCTCAGCTCCACCTTAGATTATCATGCATTAGAGTCTCATAGGAGCACTGGTCCCTGGTGCCAAAAAGTTTGGAGACCACTATATCAATAAACATGTGACCATTGTGAGCAGCGGTGTCTCTGTCCTGCTGGAGATACTCTGAGAAACTATGTGGAATACACCTCAGAATTGCTCCACCATGAGGCGAGCAAAATGAAAGATCTATCCACAAACTCCCATCTTTCCTTGGTTGAGGGTTACTCCTGGAAGCACTAACTTTCCAACATTATCATTCTGCTCCACAGTAGGAAGAAGTTCCCTGTAACCAAAGAAGGCAGGCAGTGAAACACAGGTGTTGGAGGTCAGGGAATTGCCCGTGGCAGCCCCTGATGACTTCCCAAGTTGGCTAAGAGCTCGTGGGTGTGGGACAGTGACTGTTTCTGCTACAAATGGGAAGTATAACTCTTTCCATATAACCAGGAGAATGCACTGAGGGGTGCTATTCAAAATCACTTATGTCAAAATATGATTTTGTCACACTTTAGTCACAGAAATCCAGGACCTGTGGAGAAATTGTACTCATACATTTCTGTCTTCCCTACTAAAATATTCTATCAGGAACAGAAACTAGCATTTATTTTATTTGCCTCTTCACCACCCAGCACAGTGCTTTCCTGAAATGAACTGAATTCAGTTCCAGTGAAATTAGAAAACAACTGCTCTATAAGACCCCCCCTTTCCCTCAAAAAATCGGAACATTTGTTAATGGTTACTTACTTTCCTATGTCTATTTTTGCAATGCCTACAACCCCAGTGGATCCAAATATACTGAATTAGCAATTACTGTACAGCATATTTAGCATACTTAGAAGACTCTGTGCCCCACCATTGGAATGCAGCCACCCAGATACAGCACAACAGCTGTGCAGTAGCTACGGTAACACAACATAAAAATGTATGATGGATAACCTGACTGGCATGTGTCTTCTACATAACAGGTTGCATATTTGCAATCTCAGAGTCTTCACTAAATCACATTTGGAATTCTAGTTTTTAGAGTACATAATGATAATTTTAATGTAATTATTTTTAGGAAGATAAAAACAATTTATATTGTCCTTTAATCTTGCCCATTAGAGTCAGAAGTGAGAATAACAGGCCACAAAGGGCCTATGTCCTTATTCTGAAAATGAATGCCCAGTAAACAGAAACCTATATCTTTGGAGAAATGCACACTGTGTTATATGGCATGATGATGGTGACATCACAAACATTTAGGTGGTTTTTCTGAGTTTACAAATCTCTTAGACGTATGGTACTTAAATTAATCCTCCTAAATCACCTGTTTTGAAGATGAGGGTATGAAGACCCAAAGAAGGGATGCATTTCACCCAGGATCACAAAGTAATAGCAAGAAGAGTACAACCTTCAACTGTGATTGTTGCTTTTTCATCTTGTATTCTTTCTATCACACCAGGCCACTTTTACCTGCAGCAGGACACAGGTTGTGCAGGGTACAATTGCTGTCCAAGTAAACTAAATCCTGCCACTTACCTTTAAAGGACCCTCTGCATTGTAAGCAGAGTTCTGTTGACTCAAAAATGTACTAAACTAACCATCTAGTCTTGGAATTTCTGCTTACTGCCATATGACCTTACATATCCGAGTCTCAGGTTCCTTTCTCTACAATTGTGAATTTCAATTGCTTTGATAATTTTCCATACTATTGTAATAAAGCTCATACAAGCTTAACTATTTTAAGTGCTATGTAAGAGAAAGGTAACCATCATTCATTGATGACCAGACAATACTCAGAATTCCTTGCACATTTTGTTTTTTACTTACTTCTAATATAATTGGGTGTATGTGGTGAATCCCATTTTACGTGGGGGAAATTAAAGCTCAGCGAGTTGCAGTTTCTTGCCAGAGATCACACACCTTCTAAGTGGGAATAGAATATAAACTCGGGTCTGTCTGATTTTGAGTCTTGTGCTCTCTTTAATACATCTGAGGCAAATCCCAGGGGTTTCCCAATTAGAGTATGAAACAGGAATATTTAACTAAATCTATACCAACATAGGGCATTAATGAATGTAGAATGTCTGAAAATGTTCTGAAAATCAAAGATTCCACCTCCAATTCTGAGGTTAGCCATCTCCGGTTTTGGACAATGCTGATAGTCCTGCTGTAACTGCCCACTGCCCATGGTCTTTTCCCCTTCATCCACCCCATTCTCTTACCCCAGTGTTGATGCTTTATCTCACAGTCACTGACTAGGCACCAAGGAAGAAACAGTTCTCATCCTCCAGGAGGAACAGCAACAAGCAAACATGGGAAGTACATGGGAAGCAGCATGCTTACTATGCATGTCAGAAAGGTGCGCTCCGGCAGGTAATGAGGAAGCAAGCCTGGAAGGCGTGGAGCACAATTCCTCTTCTTAACAGTCGGGAGAATCCATGAACTCATTCACAATAGATGCCAACATATGAATGATAAGGTTTGAAATGTTACTTTTCACCAAGAGTATTTCCAGAGTTTAAATTAAAAACATTTAATAAGCGAATGGCTTGAGGACTGACCAATCAGAATAGAGATTGTTACAGTCCAGAACTCCAAGACCCCTTGCTCTTCCCAAGGCTAGTTTGGCTGCTGGGGCACAAAGAGGTCCAGGAGGTCCCAAGGGAGTGTCTGTGGAGTGGGAATAAGGCAGAGGCACTACAGGCACAAGGCAGTGCTTGATTTCTGCTATTGATGCAGAAATATTTCAGTATTTTCAAAACTAATAAATTCCTCTAGTACAGTTGATTACCAACTCTATTATTTGATTATTGAAGCCACTCCTCTATTTGCCTTAAGCTTTCATGAGATTTGCCTTAATTTCCCTTGTGATATTTTAGATATCAGTAAGCCAGAGAAAGAGGTACCCCAGTGATTATTCCATGTGCAGAATGACCTGCTTCATGAGTGGGTCATACCACATACCACTGGACTTTGAGAGAAATCTTAGAAGATTGTTCCATGTAAGAACTGATCAAAGGAGAATGAACATGCAACTTATGAACTCTCCTTGTTTTACGTTAGTGAAATAGTAAGTGTAGCCATATTAAAACTCCTTTATGCTCTCTCATTGACAAAGCACTCTTATGTACACATGTTCTTTCCTATTCACTATAATTTTATGGATTGAGAAGAAGGGTTGCTATTATTATCATCTGCATTTAAAAGAGTAGGAAATGGAGGCTCAGGAAGGATAACAGAACCATGCAGCAAGCAAATAACAAGATGCAGTGACTACTAGGGGTTGCAGGGTGAAAGTGGAGGCATTTGAGTTTGACAGCCTAGAATTGAAATGTGGCCACAACTTTACTGCTGGATAACCTCAAACAAGTTCTATTTTAATATATTTTAAACTGTATCCTCAGCTTCTCTTTCATAAATTAGGGAAAATATTAGTGTTTATCTCTTAGGGTAATCTCGAGGTTTCAATGAGGCAACCTTTGGAAACAATGGTCCTTGGTACATAGTAAGCACTCAGTAAATGGTGCCTACTCTGGTGCTCACCATCTGACTCCTAATTCCTCTCTTTTATTATGTATCACCTCTTTTAAACCTACTCATAGTTGCATATTCAACCTCATATTACAGACCAAAACAGAATCCTGCATAATTTGAAATACCAACAGTTGTCAGTATATTCTTTTAATACTAAATGCTGTGTGATAGTGTTTATATATTTAGTGCCAATGAAAAATACTAAGAAAAACAAACACATATAAACAAATAAAAATATTTTATGTTTTGAGTTCTAATATATGACTTTATCTGTTCTATAAAATATTATGATTCCACAGAGAACTTGAAGTTCCTTATCATAGTAGGATATTGATTAATTTCACTGCCAAAAATATTGTGGCTGGTAATGTTATAAAGAATAGCATTGCACTTATCACACCCAGAAAGATTTATTTTCTTAAATCTGCTTTGTGCAATAAACCATTCTATACAATTTTTCCATTAGGTTTTCCAAATTGTCAACCTGTGGACTTCAATTCCTTACTTTTTGTTTTTGGAGTGTGTGTGTTTCGGGGGTGGGGGTACATTGGACAAAAAAGATGCACTTATTTTCATAGTCTTCTGAACCTAATAAGATTTGTTTGTATCTTTAGAAGGTGCAAATTTCACAGTCCAAAAGAGAAAACATTTCATTCAAAAGCCTTTTCTGAGATGATTGTAAATACTGCCAAAACAATACAAGGGTTTGGAAGAGAAAGGGTGGGTTAAAATATGGATGTAACCCTTATCTTTGTATTTTGAGGAAATCCCTTCCTTGCTCTATGAGTCAGTAAGTATTTTGATTTATTCTGATTTTTTTTTTTTTAATACACACATATCCCTAGAAACTGTGAATTCTTCCTGAGTTTCTTGGACACAGAGCTGCTGGTTACTGCTACTGAAAATTCACTACCATTCTGGATTTTAGTACTGGCCATTGGACGAGAACTGTTTTAGAGTGCATGACTTATCCCACCTCTGCTTTCAGGAGCTCTGAAAATCTGGATTTCTCAGCCTACTCCAACTACACCTGTGTCTCTTTAGCTAAGTTTATCAAAATCATAAGGCCAGGTACACAATCTAATTGTTCCATGGTGTGTAAAAATATAGGGTTGCTACAAATCTCAGTGGGTGACATTATGCAAAATTACTCCCTAAAGCAGAAAATCTCTCTAAGTGTTTCTGGACCACCAACATGTGTCCTGTATCCCTCTTTTTAAAAGAGAGGGTTTATGGTCCAAGTGAAGTTTGCAGAAGTGCATCCTCTTTACCATTCTTAGATCTGGCCCTCATTCCTAGTGAAAGTGTTGATCTCTGCCGTTAGCTTCTTTCAAAGTGCAAGTAGTCCAGAGAGAGGGAATCCTTGAGACTCTCACCCTCATTTTTGCCTCTGGGCCTTGGATGTTCTCTTCTTTATATTAGATTATGGATTGTTCCCATTTAATTATTTAAATCTTGGGCATTCTTCCAAGTACGGATCAAGCTTTTCTAACCTGCTATGTTCCTAGCCTCTCCCTTCCCTTCTTTGAACAACTAATACATTCACCTATCAGTTACATGATAAAGCATTTAAACATCTAGCCGCAAAGGATAGATTTAAAGATGGAGAAATAGATGCTACTGAGAAAGTTAGTGTAGGAAACTTTGAGTGAGAGTAGCCCAAAGCAGAAAATAAGATGACTTGTTAGATAACAATATCCCTGTCACAAGACATACTTAAGAGTTGGCTGAACAATGGACTCAGGGGGTTCCATTCAAGAGGGGACTCATATATTAGATGAATCATTTAAATAACTTTATGATCCCTGAGATTATACTATTATAGTTTTTAAATAGCATATAGACTCATTGAGATAGAGATCTTACCTTACATTGCTCTGTATCTTAAAAATCAAAGCACACGGCACAGGCTAATGAATTCTATATTGATTGATTGTGTTTGTTTTACTAGTTAGTTTCCCCTTATATCAAGAGGTACAGGGTAGCAAGAAAAAGCGTTAGAGGGAAAAGAAGCTTACAGGAGCTGTCACACAAAACTGACAGTGTATGTAAAACGTGTTTAATTTATAACTCCTTTCTTTATGTGATATCTTTCATTACTTTTTGCCAATAGGAAAATATCATCGAGGCCTCCTGGTTCACATGATGCCAGGTCTAGTCACAGGCAAAAATAAAAATTTGAAAGTTACATTTATGACTTGGTACTACTCAGAAGAAATAGTTCTATTTTGTTCTGAATTTGCAATTCAGTCACTGTGGATTCTTGCTTTTCCTTAAGGATGATATGATCAAAAATAATTCTACCATACTATAATTCATTGTATCAAAGAGCTCATGACCTTTCTCATTTAACCTTCACAACAGTCTTATGAAGAAGTTGTTGGTAAAATAATATATTGTATATTTTTCAGAGGAACTAAAGCTCAAAGAAAGTAAATGACTCACTAAAAATTACATAACCAGTAATAAAACATAATCCCAGTCTTTAACCTCACTGGTTTAAAACCATAATACCATGAGCAGCATAATGCAGTTAGATTATATTATACACTGCAACTTAAAACCACTGGTTTAAAACTGTAATACCAAGAGCAGCATAATGCAGTTATGGGTTGATAAGTGACCTTAATCTAAGCAAAATATATTTAAAATTCAGATATTTCAATCTGTGATATAAAATTGTTTTCTGTAGTTAAATGCTACTAGAATGTGGTACATACTTATTTATGCATCTGAATGTGAGGTTTATTGCATATAATCTTTTAAAGAATTATGGGTAAAAAGGAAAAAAGATATACTAATGTTTAAAAAATCATAGAGCTAAAGAGATATGTTTTGGGTGTAAGAGATATAAGGAAAGATACATAGAAGAATGCACTTGTGCTGAAAATGTCAGCATGTTAAAACTAAGTTGTTTTAAAAAATTAGTAGAGGGAACAAAACAAGGATTAATCAAAGAATGAAGCAAGATTGTGATTTAGAATGAATGAATGAAAACAGGACAATTTTAAACTGTAGGCTTCAGTACAGAAACTCAGAAGTCACTATCTCTTATTATTATATACAGGGATAAGATTTTACATAGTCAACAGAGAGCAAATACTAGAGTTGAGGGGATCTGCTGTTTAGTGCTTGACCACTCTTTACCCTTGGCTGCCCATGTGTAATAAGAAAAATATGGCAGTACTCCCAAGAGCAGGTATATTACCTCACCAATACTTCTAAAGTGGCCGTAAAGAAGTTGGCTGAGTATGAAATTTTATCATTCCAGTTTATGCTTTGAGTAGTGGGGGTAGAGAAGAAACAAAATTCAAGACAAGTAAAAAGAAGAGGAAGGGTGAAAATTGATATCAGTTTATATAAGAAAATGATGTGGTTCCTGGGAGATATTAGCTTTTAGAGAGGAAAAATACTTACGAATCTGAATCCAGTGTGTGCTGATGGCTCTTACCCTTCCTGTTGTCTAAAATGGAAGCAAAGGAGGGAGACTGAGAAGTTCTGCTTCTTGATATATGACAGCTGATGCACTGCTGAATTGTAGTGAAAGAATGCTGACAGCCTTCTCCACAGATGAGGAGAACAGAATTCCGCTTGAGGAACTCAAGGGAAAAAGTATTGTTTAAGAGAGTAGTTTGTATTTCTATAGTAATACAATTGGTTGAATTAGTTTGGAAATTTACACACTATTACTCAGATGGCAATCGGAAATGTCATTTCTTTAATTTTCTGTAATTGCTCTAATATTTCTTCTAGTCTTCTACTTGCTAGGTAGACTGAGTTTAGGATAGAGAGGGGAGGACATTTTTTATCCATTAATAGTCTCTTTATCCTCTAATCTCAATCATCTCTTTTGGATATTCATGTGTCTTTTAAAGAGTGCCATTCACATTTACATCACTTTCTGTGGCTGTCTAACTTGGCATCAGGCTGCTACATGAGAGACAAGAACTCTCTAATATGGAGTCATACAGCTGAAGTATATGAGAATTCTGGAATGCGGCCTGAATGTTGAGAATAAGGCTCATTGCTGTAATGGGGTAGCTAGTTTGGTTTGGACTTTAGACTGATGCCCCAAAGTATACACTCAGGTCCTCAATGGCCTCTGGGAATGATGTGCTAACAGAGACTGCTGGACCCTGGTTTCAGTCATCTACCTCTTCATCCTAATTTATTCACTCTCTCAACATGCTCATGTCAATTCAACAGAATCTTTAGAAATGTTTGGACTCCCTACATGCTACATGTAAGAGGGAAGGAGCAGGAGCACTGTCCAAGGATCATGTGTAGCCAGTTTTCTCCACTAGACCAGCACCACTCTTCCCAAATTTGGTCAGGACCTTCCAGCACAGGTCTGTCTTTCTAGGCACATGTAGAAAAGGGACAAAAATTCTACCAATTCTAGGTTTTTCTTCAACCCTTCCAACACATTAAAGTCAGAAGCCACTTCTCTAACTTGCCTATTTTCCTTCATCTTCTACAGTCCACCAGCCAAGAGAGACCATCTCTCCATTTTCTTTTCCTCCCTGGAAGGACTTGCATAATTTCTCAGAATCACTAAAGATCAGGATTTAGTCGTAATGGTAAATGGAGAGCAAGGAAAGACATCTGCTTATCCACAAGAAAACACATAACAGGATAGTTACGAATTATTATCCTCATTAAATTTATTCCCTCTCATAGATTTGAATTTATTTAATGATAAGAAATTCAAGGATTACTTGCTACTATTGGAATGCTGAGGTAGAATGGAATGTTTATCAAAACAATATATATTCATTTTATAAGAAAAACTTTTGAAAAATAAGCTAGTAAAACTTATTTTTTATGAAGCAAAATATCGTTTTTCTAAATGGAAGTAGCATAAGAATCTCAAAAAGAAAAAGAGTGTGTCACATATCATCACAAATGGGGCACTTTCAGCAGTGCATGACTCCTACTGCCATCCAGGCATTTATCCACACGTTCGTAGAGAAACATTGCTCTAAATCACCATTCTGTGGGACTTTAAAGCTTTACTTTTCTTAGAGTGGCCTCATTTTACTTAATTTGGGAGAAGCTGTAAGATTTACTTAGCTCTTTCTTTGGGTATCATTCAGAAGGGGTAGACAATTTAATGTACTGTTTAGTTTAAACATTTTCCTAAAATAATTGACTAACATAATACCAAGAAGTTGATCTCAATGATTCAACTACTGGATATTCCATAAGTTTGAGAAAGACCTTATGAGAATCAAAAACAAAAAAAAAAAAGAAAAAGAAAAAGAAGAATTGTTATCCACTGAGTGTCTAACCAAAGACATAATACTTTGCTGCTTTTATTTAAATATTTATTAAATGGTCACAGTACTTCAGGTATCTTGATTGGCTCTAGACATACAAAATAGAAAGATACTGTCCCGATCTTCAAGGAGCTCCAATTTAATTCTATTTAGCAAATTGTTTGACTCCACGATTTTTTATTTCTTTTTCATTCTGCTCCTTAAAAAAATTAAATAAAGATTTTAATTGCCAGTTCTTCCTCATCCTGGATGCTTGACAGTTGTGTGTTATATGCTCATAAATGAGTCACACATATACATTTACCATTTTGAATTATTCTTTTTTTTGCTTGCTTATTTATGTGCCAGGAATAAATTATTAAGAATTTAAGATAATAGATATAGCCATAATTCTTTAGTACATTCACTATGTAATATTTGTTTTGAGAGAGAAAGAGAAACTGAATGAGAGCTCTCATGAGAGCTAGAGAAGAAGGAAAAAGAAATAGAAAAAGATGATGTTTCAGGACTTTGTTTTTAACCATAATCTGAGTAAACATATCCTTGGAATATCCTCTTTTAACTTTCTCTGTTTTCATTAAGGCAACTTCCCTAATACTGTACACACTAGTATCTTTAAAATTGTGCTTTGTGTATATTGTTTTAAATCCAAAGTGAATGCAAATAAACACATCCAACATTAGCACACAGTTGTGCTTTAATACTGGTCAGAAGAGAACCAGAAATGCTTTTTCCTTGAGTGGGAATTTTAATTGCAAAGATCCCTGAATGAGCTAACATTGCATATCCAAGATTCTGTAAATCCTGGTCTTCATTTTATATTCTGCTGGCCTCCTCCTGTGCATTTCAAAATCAGAACAAAGAGCCAGTCAAGGAAAGAAAATCCTTACAAAGTGCTGTTCTGATACAGCTGCCTCCTACTCTTCCTCAACTTGATGTTTATTAGCTTCTAGGTTTTGTAATGAATTGATAGTTTACAGAGATTAAAAATCCTCACAAGAGTCATCATCAACCAAACTAAATTTCACTGGCTTTGTAGGTGAACTGTGGTAATAAATGGAAGGTGGATGAAAGAAACAGAACAATGATAGCTGTATGATCCTATTGCAGAAAAAGTAAAAAGAAAAAAAAAAAGTGGTATTTAATTCCTTCAGTGTCTTGAGAATCAATCACTCAGACAGAACCCTTAACAGAAATCTAATTCTCTAGTTGCTGGACAAAGTTAATTAATTTGCAAATATATTTCATCTTCTAAGTGACAGCCTTGTCTACTCTAGGCAGTGAGGAACTAGGAGGCTGAAAGTGGAGCATGAAGCGCTGGAGGGCTCACGTGACATGAATCTAACCCTAGAGAATCGAGGTGACACTGGCTCGTTATATCTCCTCTAAATGAGCTCCTTGTAAAAGGGAAATATTTTGATTAAGGTAGTGAGGGGGGCACTTGCAGTGCTCTCCATGTGCTTCTTCTAATTGCTTTGCTGTATACTTAAGTTTCTTCAGAGGAATGTTGCCTGCAGGGACCAGGACCTCCCAAATTTTGTCATCAGCCCCAAGGTGGGTTGGAGAGATGTTTACTTTGTTTCCTGGTTCCTCTAGTAACTGTGTTTTTTTCATTTTGGAGCCACTCTTTCTGAGTGGGAGACTTTCTAACTACTTTGGTTAGTGATTTGCACTACCAAGATTCTAGCACAACATTCAGTAAAGATCATAGTATTCTTACTTAGGCCATATCTTTTCCATATACCGAGCTCTAATTATGAGGACCCTTTCCTATATCCAAATCGCTTCATAGGCTTGTATGCTTTTATGACATTAGCAGAAAAATGACATGGTCAAAACTGGGGGCAGAAGATTAAAAGTCTACATTCAGAATGGAGTCAGTCTCTACCTTTTCCCCAGAATTCAGTATTTTGCAAGGCTGGACTTATTGGCTGACTCAACAACATCTCAGTTCCTAAAACACAAAGAGGGAGAGAGTGGTTATCAGCATAGTGAGGAAAGAAGAGGTAGTTAAGGACAAAGTTGGAGATTTATAAAGGATTGAATATAGAAGATAAAAGAAAATGGGGATTCACAGATGACTACTAGGTTTCTAGTTTTGAGCAAATGAGTAGATGTAAGCACCAGAGAGCTCAGTCTTTTTAGAACTTGGGCTTTGACATTTTCTTAATAGTTTCTATCCAGAGGATGTAGACACAATTCCCAAATCTCAGTTTGGTCTCCAGATCCTTGAAACAAACTTTTCCGCTTTTATTTCTGTTTATTTTTTGCCTTTAAAATCTGTTGCACTTTTCATCAATTGCACTATCTGGGATGCCCCTGTTGCTCCATTCTGGACCTCCACAAACTGACACCTGCACTGATATTTGAGCTGTCCCAAATTCCTATTGGGAAAACTCTGTTGATTTTGCACAGAGGCTCCCTTCTATCTTTTGCTTTCAATGTCCCAGCTCCACAGCCAACACTGTGGTCACAGTTTTTGTGATTAATGTAGTTTTAGATGATGGCACCTTTCATTTGAAATCTATTTTACTCTGATTTATTGTGCCTTTTCTTTCTAAATCTTAAAATAGAAAAGGTAAATACAGTAATACCAAAATTTGTAGCAAGTTTTCACCAAAAGTTTCCCCTCATTTTGAGGCAAGTATCTCCAAAAATATATACAAAAGTATTCCACCTTTTTTATTATTCCTAAGCAACATTGGCATTATAGGAATATCAATTGGTTTATCTAAAGCAATCAGTCCATTATGTGTTCAGAATAGTTAAACATGATGACCAAAGGCAACCCTCTAGAAATGATTATGCAATTATGAAAAATTATAATTAAAGCAGCTCTCTGAAAAAAGAAGAAAATTTTATCAAAGAAAAAGAACTGTGTATGTTCCTTTCCAAAGATCAGAACAATTCCATGTCTTATTAGTGGGCATTCATTTGGAAATTTTAAGATATTCATCTCATTCTCTATCTTACAAAGTGTAAAAGCAAATGTACTGTTTCTCTTCATTTAGTAACTAGGAATTTATTTCCAGGAGAGTTTTACAATATACCAGTCAAATGAATTGTAGCTAAATATTCGTTATATTCAGGTGTTATAGGTCCAATGAACTAATGAATAAGAGAACTATTTGCTTCATTCACAAGTGTAGAATCCTATTTAAAAAAAGTAAAAAAGAAAAGAAAAAGAATACACTTTTTCAAGAATGATGTTAAGGGAATCTGTAAGCCAGCTTTTAAAAAATGATCAATCACCACCTGCAATCTAAAAAATGGGGATATAAAGCAATTTTTATAATTCCAGATAGCACTAAAAAGCTTAAAATTGCTTCATTCTTTTAAAAGAAAATGTTATTCTAGCTAAACTTTCTACCCAGTTGTCATGACAACCTTGCCATTTTATGCCGTGTAGAGACAATTAGATATTAACCTGAGCATTTAGAGAAAGACACTTGTAACTTAGAGAAAGACTTGTTGATTTTTGTTTGGCTGAGTAGGCCAAAGAATTACTATTATAATTCTTTTCAGAGATAATGTTTTTTGAGCCTTCTAGACCATTGTCTTAAAAATAAAAAGTAGCTCTGATTTTTACAGATAAACCAAACACGGTAAAAAAAAAAAAGGACATATTAAAAGGGGTTGCGTTAACTAGTGCTCTACCAGCTGGAAAACTAGAGAAAGTCACATTTTTTGTTTCTTTGACATAAATCTTTAATTAAATGGCTGTCATCTTTGTAGATTTACACAAAATAGAAGAGTAGTTTACCTGGGATTTAATTCAAGAAAGAAGTAGCACTGAATTGTATCTCTATGCTTTAACAAACAACAGTTATTAAATCTGTAGTCCTAACTCTCTCATTTACTTATGTATCTTGTGAGAGACAGCAAGTGAAACAATGAGTTGTAATCCACCAGAGAATACAGAAATAATCCTTCCTTGATTAGGATTTTTGTCTAATTGGCACTCTTCCTTCTCGCATAAATTCAGATAATAAAGTTCTTTTTTTTTTCCTACTTACCTAATAATGCCAGAGTAGGAGAAAGGTAGAGGTATATGGTTGGAAAGGAAGATCTATTTTAGATTAAATGGAATCTAAAAACAGATCTGAAACATTGTTGGGCATAAAGCATTTGTTTAAGACCATGTTATTTCCCTGGTTAATGCAGATATTTATAAAGACTAAAGTTATCCCCAAAACATGTATCATGCAGATGAGGAACAAGGTAAAATTCTTTGAAAAAAATGTGACCATAAAAGAACAAAGATTTGTGTTTTGTTTTGTTTTGTTTTTTAAATTAGGGCTTTTCAATGTACTAACCTAAGGAAGTGATATGTTTTCTAATTATGCTGTCATTGTTCAAAATATTTAGGGAACTCTTCCCCTGGAAAATTGCTTCTGTAGTCACTTGCATGTTATTTTGATTGTCCTAAGTGAAGTACATCTGAATTTTTTGAGAGTAAGCCAAGTCTGTTAAAAAGGTGGATATTCAAGTTTGGCAAAAACATTTTTACTTTCGTCTCTCTGTCTCTGTTTCTATCTCTGTCTCTGTCTCTGTCTCTCTTCCCTCTCCCTCCCGCCCTCTCCTTCCTTTTCTTTTTCTTTTTTTTCAGAAACAATGGAGATTGTACTGTGTGTACATGAGAGAGGGGCAATGGGCATTGTATTAGTTTGCCAGAGCTGTGTAACAAAACAACACAGCCTGAGTGCCTTAAACAACAGTAATTTATTTTCTGACCGCTATGGAGGTTAGAAGTCTGAGATGAAGGTGTCCATTGGCACTGTTGTTTTTTTTTCTAAGGTCCATGAGAAAAAAATCTGCTCCAGGCTTCTGTCCTTGGCTTGTAGATAGCTGTTTCTCTCTGTGTCTTCACTAAGTCTTCCCTCTGCATATGCCTGTGTCAAAATCCCCTCTTATAATGACACTAGTCATATTGGATTATGGTTTACTCTAACAACCTCATTTTAAAATAACTACCTCTTTAAAGACCTGTCTCCAAATATGGTCACATTCTAAGGTACTGGAGTTAGAACTTTGACATATGAATTTGAGGAATGAGTGGTTAAAACGTAGTTCATAACAGTGGGTGTGGCTTCTAAATAGAATATAAAGGCAACTTCCACAGACAAGTTTCTGTGAAGGAAAACACTCCTTGGATGTTGTATTAATTATCTTTTACTGCAAGACAAATCACCCCAGGATTTAGTAGCTTTAAAAAAAGTATTTCTCACAATTCTGTGAGATGGTCAGATGATTCTTTTGCTGGTTTCACTGAGCTCACTTATATAATTGCATTTGGAAGGAGAGTCCTCCAGATGGGAAGATACATGAAGTATTCAATGATACATCTGGGAATTAGTTCTAGATAAAACACTCTCCGTTTCCTTCACAGGAACTCAGCTTCCTTGCATGCTAGTCACAGGGCAATACTCCAAGAGGGAGGAAAAACCTTCAATGTCTCTTGAGGCCCAATGTGAACTCATGCTTTCACTCTGGTGAAATAAATAAGACAGGGGGATGTAATGTATAGCATGATGACTATAGTTAATCATGTTGTATTACATATTTGAAAATTGTTAAGAGAGTGAATTGTAAAAGTTATCATCATTAAAAAAGTATAACTATAGATGTTAACTAGACTTACTGTGGTGATAATTTTGTAATATATACAAATACTGAATCATTATGTTATACAACTGAAACTAATATAATGTTATATGTCAATTGTACCTCAATTGACATATATTGCTTTTGTTCAGAGCAAGTCATAGACTAGCCCAAATTCAAACAATTGAAAAGAGAATCCACCTCTTAATGAAAGGAACTAAAAATAAATTATGTTCATATTTAATCTATCATGCATGTATAAATTCTGGTATGTTTGTTAGTCTTTCATTTTATGTTATAATTTCTAGTTCCATTAAATTTTTGGAGGGAAAGAGTGGCACACATAAAGTGAAATAATTTTTATGTTTTTTATTATTTAGCTTTTTAAAACATATTATTTCTACTTTATTTTTAAATCTTATTAATTTTGTATTGTATAGATCTTAATAAAAGTAGTTTGAATTCTTCAAGCACATTGGCCAGATGAGGAAAGAGACAACCTGAGAAGTTGTTGAATAATAAAAAAGAGGAACTCATAGGGAAAGTGTCTTACATTATTTCGTATTCCAAACAGAAAAGTATAGTTATGCAGGTGATAAAGCCTTATTGTAAAGATACATGAGCAAGGAAAAGAAAATTGATAACTCTCCACTGAGGTCCAGCCAGGCTACCTAGAAAATTAGTACAACATATAGGCACATGGTACTGGACATGGCAACTGTATTAGTTTCCTGAAGTTTCTGTAACAAATTACTACAAATTTTGTGGATTAAAACAACAAAAATTTATTCTGACACAGTTCTAGAGGACAAAAGTACAAAATCCAATAGGGCTGTACTCTCTCTGGGAAGTTTAGGAGAGAATCTTCCCTTGACTCTTCCAGCTTCTGGTGTCTGCCCCAGCATCACCAGTCCTGGGGATGCATTGCTACAATTCCTGCCTCTATTTTCACATCACCTTCTCCTTTCTGTGTCTGTGTTTTCTGCTGTTACTGTTCTCTTATATGAACATTTGAGATGGCATTTAGGGCCCACCCAGATAACCCAGGGTAATCTCTTAGTTCTTAATTACATCTGCAAAGATCCTTTTTACAAATAATTTATTACAAATTGTAGGAATTAGTATTTGATATTATAAGTGGCATTATTCAGCCTGTTACAGTAGTCATCATTATCAGTCATTCTCCAGCCTCTAGAGCTGACCTGTTGTAAAAGATGATTAAGATACAAGAATGTAAAGAATGCATGGATATTCAGCTGTGCCAGCCTGCCTACCTTTGCCTTCATCATCAACCCCAGCACTACAGCCCTCCACTCAACTATAGTCTGTATAAGTTATGCATGCCTTACTATTCATTTAGGAGGGGGAGGGACTTTTCAGTAGCAGGGAGGATATGACCCTATTTTTTTTTTTTCTGTGAGTAAGACCCCTTGTTTTAAAACACCTACATTATTTCTCCTAAATCACATTTTAGGGGAAGCAGCTAAACTCAACAGAGAAAAGAGCGCAATCTTCATCAGAGTTATAAAAGAGAACACAGAAATGCCCACTGATGCCTTCCTAAATAACAGATCAGAGAACTCTGACTCTAAACTCTTATATCCCAGAAAAATTTAAAAGGGCAAGAGTGGCTCCATGCATCTGGGGGGCAAGTGAGTACATTTGTCAATCTGTTGAAGTCTTTAGACCAATTCTTAGTCCTCATACAAGTGCATATCATAACATTTCCCATATAATTGTAGGAGGGATGATAATTGCAAGTGTAGTATAAGATGGACTATATGCTTTACAAGATCAGGAATCTTGAAACGTTTTTATTTGAAGTGCCTAGGACAAAACCAGTGATGTCTAAAACCTTGTAAAAATGTGCTCCATCAGGCACAAGAGATTTAATAATAGCTTTTTGTGGATCACAATTCTCTGGAATGCAGTTAATGGCTTTAGGTTTATGGCTACTAGTTATCACATATAAACATATTTACTAAGGCATGAGACTATTTTAGTACTTTTTAAAAAACACTTTAACTTGTGTGTAACAGTATCATTATATCAGAAGAGGTTTGATAAGACAATCTCTAGAGGTTGTTAAATTTCCACATGACTAAAAATTATCTGGGTGTTTTGTACTGCTTCCTGAGTTAATCGCTTCAGAACTTCCATTTCAGTAGAGATGTGGTACACAGGTGATCAAGATACAGGTGGTTGAGAAGTACATTTTGAGAAACATTGTCCTCAACATTTCATAACTCACTTTTGATATGCCATGTTCCACTAAAGCCAATATAAGAGTCCTACTCAATAAATGGTATGAGTGAGATGGGGAAAGATAGTAATGTTGAAAACAGTGTATTTCTAATTAGTTTCCATGAGATTTTGAAGAAATGAATCGTTTAAGTTATAAGTACCTCTTCTGGCCATAGTAAAAGGGTATTTTTTATTAAAACAAAATATCTTGAATTAAGCATTCATTAGAGGAGATATTTTTGTATTACAATAGAAAGAAAATGAGCTTTATCTTCTTCATATTTGGTTCACTCCAGACAGCTATCATTTCAGGGTCTATGTCATATTTTTTGCTCTATTTTGTAATCCTTTATCAAAGAAAAAAACATGCTGGCAGTTTCTGAAAAGCTTTGAGACATACATTCACACAAAAGAATCCAGAGAGAAAGCTGAGCTTTTATTGATGAAAATGAGTTGCCTATGTGATCATCATGTTTCCATCCATATATCTGGAGAGAGAGTTCTCCATTACAGACAGTTATGGTACATTAATGAAGCTTCATGTTTAAATCTCACTTATATCATTTATCTTCACCCAATTTAAAATAAATATTAAGTTAAAATAAATATTAAGGGGAAGTGTTGAGCCTATTTTTGAGCTATTTTTTCTTTCTTCATGGAGATTTCAGAACAAGGTCATACTTTAAAAGTTTATTTAATAGGTTATTTGATAAGACTGTAATGATCATATTGTCCCCAGGGAAATCAGGACAGAAAGGGCCATAATTAACAAGCCCTTCTTCTAGCAGAGAGTATCAAGAACCCTGGGAAGAGTGGCTGGCCTTTCTCTTTCTTCTTTGTACTGGAGGCCTTTTGTTATCAATTTGTAGATGCTTTCTGAGATGGCTATTACTGGGTTTGTCTTTGACAAAGCATCCATTTAAAAAAATGCAATTTAAAATGTGCCACAAAAACTTGAGTACACATATAAATGTTCTTATTTCAGAAGGCACATAATTTGAAGACATATTTAAGTTGTCTATTTTTAAACGAAATTAGGACTATATGCCATGATATTTTTTAAGTTACATTTCTCTCCCCAGTTATGGTTTTGATCATATTTTATAGAGATCTCTTCTAATAAATCATAATGATAAGATCCTAAAGAACTTGAATTATATAATTAGTATATTTGGTCTTATTGGTAATATCAAACTCTGTTCCCTGAAAACAGAGAATAGAACTTATTTATAAAAGTTAACCATATGTTTGCTTCAAAGAAAAGCCTCAATAAATTTGAAATCAAAAATAAAAAATGTATATATTTTAACCAAACAATAATTATGCTAGACATTGTTGACAAAAATAGAAACTGATATACTCAATTACATGGAAATTAAACAAAATGAGCAAAATATATATTTTAAATGCCTTATGTCTGAAACAAAAAGAGCTGAACATCTAGAAAATAGTGATCATATTAAAATATTTGTGATGCATATTAAAAATATAGTTGAAGAAAATACATGGTCTTAAAGTACTATATAGCTA
Organism: Macroglossus sobrinus; assembly: GCA_004027375.1. NCBI lineage: Eukaryota > Metazoa > Chordata > Mammalia > Chiroptera > Pteropodidae > Macroglossus > Macroglossus sobrinus. Next base: position 297,552 of record PVKZ01000759.1, read on the forward strand.
AATAATACTTGTGATCTATACAATTGAAAAAATAGTAAAAAGAAACAAACATATCCAAAGAAAAACATTCATTTTTTAGTGATAAATCTAAGTACTGATTAAAAAAGAAGAAAAGGGCTCAGTATGATAAAGAAAAGAGAAAGCAGAATGCACAAAATCAGAAATAAAAACCTTTCAAATAGCCCTGGGGAAAAAAAAAAAGAAATTAAAAGAACAATAAATGAATATTTCTCTAAACTTTCAAAAATACTTTGAAAACAAATGAATGGAATTAAAGAGTTTAGGAAATTGAAAGTTATCTAAGTTTTAATAAAATACATACTTAATCAGAAATTATCAAGAAGAGACATTGAGAAAGTTATCAAAAGGCCAAAAAAGAGGAAGGCTGAGAAATTTGCTTAGGTACTTTCTTCCAAGTCTTCAAGGAAGACACTTTTACTATTACATACAAGAAAGAAACCACTTGTTTCTTTCTTAAAAAAGAAAAGAAAAGAAAGCTGAAAACAATCATTCAAAAAAAGAAAGAAAAGAACATCTTATCATGTGAATATTGATACAATCATTATAAAGAAAATATTATCAAAATGAATTCAGGAGTAAATGAATTTGTTACACTATGATCAAATGGGTTATGTTTTAGAAATCCAAAGATGTTTCAATAACAAGAAATATATTTAAATACTTTAGCTTATGAAAAAGTTAAGAAAAAATGTATTCATCTTGGTAGAGGTCAAAAACATATTGGAAAAATAAAGTCAACCTCGATTTCAAATTCAAAAGCAATTTTTAAAAACCTTGCATAAATTAACAAGGTAGAAACTTTCCTAACATAATAAAAATATATTTTGCAAACTCAAATCCAAAGCCACAGGTAATGATAAAACACTAGAGGCATTTCCATTACTGTTTTGAAAGGGAAACATTATTAAATATTATTTTGGATATTATATAATGAAGTTTACAAAAGAATAAAATGTATAATATAAATATTAGAAGAAGAGAAATACTGTATTTGTACATGATACGCTTGCATGTCTAGGCATACAAGCACATAGAAGTCAATTAAAAGAATTAGAAATAATAAGTAAATCTAAAAAAGTGGTTGATTACAATAATATATACAATAATTAGAAACCAATAGAAAGTTAATGGAAGAAAAATTTAATTCAAAGAACCAGTTAGAAAGATACAATATTTCAGAGCAAGCTTAATAAGCAGTGTGTATGTCCAATAGGAAGAAAATGTCACAACTTCACTGAGGAACAATAAGGTATTGGATGAATGGAAATACATACTCTGTTTTAAAATAAGAAAAAATAATTTTATTTAATTTTTAATTTTTATTTTTTTTCAAAAATATTTGATATTGCAATATTAGTTTCAGCTGTATAACACAGTGATTAGACATTTAAACAACTTATGAGATGATCACCCTGATAAATTTAATACCCATCTGTTATCATACATAGTTATTACAGTACTACTAATTATATTCCCCATGCTGTACTCTATACCCCGGTGACTATTTTGTAACTACCAATTTGTAATTTTTCATCCCCTCCCCCTTCACTCATCCTCCTCCTCCCTCAATCCAGCAACCATCAAAATGTTCTATCAGCTTTTTTCTATTGTTTGTTAATTCTGTTCCCTAGATTCTACATACAACATTTGTCTTTCTCTATCTGACTTACTCCATTCATCACAATACCCTCTAAGTCCATTTATGTTGTTGCAGATAGCAAAATTTCATTCTTTTTTGTGGCTGAGCAATATACCATTGTATACGTGTGCCACCTCTTCTTTATTCATTCACCATAGATGGATATCCAGGATGCCTCCAAATCTTGGCTACTATAAATAGTGCTCCAATGGACATAGGGAGTCACATGTCCCTACTAAGTAGTGTTTTGGGTTTCTTCAGATAAATACTCAGAACGAGGATTATTGGGTCCTTCTTTGTGTCATAGCCTTCATTTTAAAGTCTAGTTTGTCTGATATAAGTATTACTACTCTAGCTTTTTTTAGGATTTGTTTTTATTTTTATGAAACATCTTTTTTTAAAAATCTTTTTACTTTCAGTCTTCAGTCTGAAGTAAGTCTCTTGCAGGCAGCATATGTAAGGGTCTTGTTTAATTATCCATTTCTCTACTGTATGTCTTTTGGTTGGCACATTTAATCTATTTACATTTAAAGTAATAGTTGCTAGATATGTGGTTATTGCTGTTTTATTATTCATACTTTTAATCTTTTTTCCTCTTTTTTGTAATACTGACTTGGTGATGATGAACTCCTTTAGCTTTTTCTTGTCTGGGATACTCTTTATCTGTCTTTTGATTCTAAATGATAACTTTGCTATGTAGAGAAATCTTGGCTGTATGTCTTGGCTTTTCATCACTTTGAATATTTCCTACCAGTCCCATCTGGTCTGTAAAGTTTCTGTTGAGAAACCAACTGACAGTCTTATGGGAGCTCCCTTGTAGGTAACTAACTGCTTTTCTCTTGCCGCTTTTAAAATTTGCTCTTTGTCTTTAAATTTTGGCATTTTAATTATGATGTGTCTTGTTATGAGCTTCCTTGAATTTATCTTATTTGTAATGCTCTGTGCTTCCTGTATTTGCATGTCTATTTCCTTCACTAGGTTAGGGAAGTTTTCTGTCATTAGTTCTTGAAATAGGTTTTCAATTCCTTGCTCCCTCTATTCTCCTTCTGATATCTCTGTGATGCAAATGTTGGTACTCTTGATGTTATTCCAGAGGCCTCTTAAACTGTCCTCATTTTGAATGGCCTCATTCTTTCTTCTTGTTGATGTTCTGCATGGGTATATTCTGCTACCTTATCATTTAATTCACTGATTTATCCTCTACTTCACCTAATCTACTGTTAATTTCTTCTAAGATATTCTTTATTTTGGTTATTCTTCATTTCTGACTTTTTCTTATATTTTCTATCTCTACATTTATGTTTTCTATCTCTTTGTTAAGGTTCTCACTGATTTCATCTACTTATTACCTAGTTTCTTTAGCATCCTTTTAACCAGTGTTTTGAACTCCGCATCTGGAGTTCAAAACACTGGTTAAAAGGATTGCTTATCTCCATTTTGTTTAGTTATTTTTCTAAAGCTTTGTCATGTTCTTTCATTTGGAACATGTTTCTTTGTCTTGACATTTTGGCTGTATATTTATGTTTGTTCTATGTATTTGATAGGACTGCTGTGTCTCCTGGTCTTAGCAGAGTGGCCTTATGTAGTAGATGTCTTGGGGGGCCCAGAGGCACAATCTTCCCTGGTCACCTGAGCCAGATGCTCCAGTTGTGTCCTTTGTATGGGTTGTGTTTGCCCTCCTGTTGTAGTTGAGCCTTGGTTGCTGTTTGCTTGTCAGTAGGAGGAACTGACCCTTAGGCTGATTGGTTGAAATGACTTGCCATGATCAGTGGAGAAGCTGTAATATAGGAGCTGACTCTACAAAGCAGGATTCACTTTAGCAGAGCTCTGGTGCCTCCCTTTCTGCCCTTTAGCTTTGTCATCTTCAGATGTGACCCTGGGTGATGCTTCTGCTTCGACCAAAGCTGGCCACCAGGTGTGCAGGCTGGGGCCTCCTGAGAGGCGCCCTGCTACAGGCCAAGTTGAGCTACAGCTTGTGCCCTGCCCAAGGCCACCTAGCAAAAGCCACCAAGCAATCTGCTGATCACCACTACCCACACTGGTCTTAGAAACTCTTCAAGAGGCCAAACTGCAAACTGAGGCTGGCTACCACTAGTGCCAGGCTTGGGGCTGCTCAGTGGAAGGTATGGGGTGTATCAAAACCAGATGCTGTTTGTTGAGATTTTGTGAATCTTTGAGAGATTTTAGAAAAATCTGCAGCATGACCCAAGACAGGCTGTTTGTATGGAAAATCTACTGGAAGCAGCTAAGATGGACCCACACACTGGCAGGGTTGGGGTCTCAAAGAGTCACCAGGGCAGGACAACTAGTGTTAGCTACCATGCAGAAGATTCTGATATGGTGGCTGTCCAGGTCTGCAAGCTGAACGAGGAAGATTTAACAAAGGAACAATGCCCTCTGCCAGCATTTCTATGTAGGAGAAAGCCACCCCTACAGCCTTCACTGTGAAGCCCGTCAAAACATTGTATGTCTCTGACACCTTTTAAGCTGTTATCCAAGAGCAGAGCTCAGAGCAAGTGAGTCCATGACCAAGTATGTCCACGCGTGGGACCCCTTAAGAAGAAAGTCTGCAACTCTTCTGTTTCATTCAGCCATAGCCTCTGCTGGTTTCATAGCAAAAGTAGTGTGGATTTCTCTTCTCAGGAGCCCAGTGGGCCTGAGACACCTCGCTTTTCTCGGGGGACCTCTGCAGCCAAGATATCCCTCCTGATTTTCAACCGCCACATGCAGGTGTGGGATCAGCCTGTTTCATGACTCTGCCCCTCCTACCAGTCTCAGGGTGGCCTCTTCTGTGTGTCCCCAGTTGTAGGACTTCTGTTCAACTAGACTCTAGGCAACTCCCAATGATAGCTTATCTGTTATTGTAATTCTGATGTGGTTGTGAGAGAAGGCAAGAACAGCATTTACCTACTCCACCATCTTGACCAGAAGCTCAGAAAGTCTCAATTTTATAAAAATAAAATTATTCCTAAAAATAACATAAATTTAATCTCAAAGTATCAAAAAGAGTTTTGTAAAACTTGAAAAAGTAATACTAAAGTTTTCCTAGAAAAAGAAATATTAAAATAGCTAGAAAATTCCTAAAATAATTTTGGAAGGTGGGAAAGCTTTCAGATAGTGAAACTTATTTTTAATCAACTATCAAAATTAGTTTGATATTGACACAAAAATAGGCAGGCAGAGTAAATAAGAAAATAGAGAGGTCATAAATAGACTAACATTTATATGCGAATTTATATCTTAAAGGTGAAGAGCAAACTGGATTTAGTAAATAGTATTGGAACAATTGACTAGTAGTTGGGGGAAAAAATATGGACTCATACTACACTACAATATTATAATAAATTCTAGATGAATCAAAAGTTTACATAATAAATGAAACCCTAAAAAATCAGAAAAATTCAAGAAAGCATTTTGTAATTTAATTTTGAAGCATTATAAAGCTCTAAAGAGATAAAAAATATAAAAGCAATTATGCATAAAGTATTTGGGACATAAAAGTATTAAATATCTACATAGACAAAATGTCAAAAGGCAAAGGTAAATGATAAATTAGATAAAATATGGAAAGAGCTAACTCCAATAATATAGAAGTTCTTACAATTAAAAAAAAAATGACAACAAATAGAAAAAAGGATGAACAAGTATCACACAAAAAAAGTGTAAATAAATGTTTATTTCAACAAATATATCTCTATTTATAATAAAGGATTTGCAAGTTTAAAGAACAATTATAAATATGTACCTGTAAAATTGGCAAAATTAAAAAGTACCATGATATCCAGAACTTTTGAAGGAATAGGAAGTTTGTATTAAGATATTCCTTTGATGAGAATATTAGCTGGCACACATTTTGAATAAAAATTTGGCAATATCTAGCAAATTTTAAGCCTGCATTTACTTGTTGAGACATCAATTCCATTCTCAGCTTATACTCCCATAGGTATATTTGTACATATCACCAAGATATGTGTCTAATAATTATCATCAAAAAATTGTTTTTAATAATGAAACCTACAAATGACCAAAATATTTGTTAATAAATACTGGTTATATTTGTTACAATCATGTATTGTAATGATGGAATTCTATATATAATAATATAAAAAGCTGGTTAAAATATATTGGTAAGTAAATGAAGTAACTTTGATTTTACTTGTATAAAAAAACACTGGGGGAAAATATATCAAACCAAAGCAAATCAAACTGAAGAAAACTGAAGCAGGGGTTTTATTTTGGAAATAGAAGTAGGTTCAGAGTATGAAGAAGACAAGTTTTTATTTTTATTTTTTATAACCTTCTGGTGTGCTGTTTTAATTTAGTAGTAGTGATAGTAATAGTAATGGTAATAATAATAATAATAATAATAATAATAATAATAATAATAATGATGAATACTTTTTAAGGGATTGACAAAGGAGGGTGATGTGAGCCAACAGCAAGAAAGACATGTCTAATTCCTCTCAGACTTGATAATGGCATCAAGAAGTTTTTCACAAATATCCAACTTACCTTGCCTATAGAAATGCAAATCTTCCATAATCTGGCAGAATTGATCCTTCTAAATCTGATTTACCATAGTTTCCCATAATGAGCCTTCCTATGTGTTTGGTCATCTAATATGCCCTATTAATTTGCATCATTAATTTCCTTCCTGGTATCTTTGCTCTTAAAAGGGTTTCTACCTATTACTTATGGTTTACTTTTTCTTTCCTCCTCTATGAAGCTCCCCATTTCCCACCACACTCAAATCATCTTTACCTCTTTCTTCTCTATGCTTCCATGGGACTCTCTGTGTCACTCATGGTGACTCCTGTTTACATTCACCTCAGTGACTTTCATGTCATTAAATTACTTTAACCTTGAGCAACTCAATCTCTGAGTTTCACAACAAAGATTTTACTAATGCCCACTTTATGCAAGGTATATTTCTATGTGCTGGTGATCTAATAATTTTTTTTTTTTAAAAATTGTCTACTCTCTTGCAGTTTCATTCCTGTAGGGAGAGAATGAAATATTAGCATAATAAATATGTATATTATATAATGAGTTAAATGACGACAAGTGCTAAGCAGAAAATAAGAAAATAGGTGAGGAGTAGGGAAATTGAAGCACCAGGTCACATCAGCAGTTGGTTTAGAACTTTAAATAAAGATGAACTTCCAACTTTAACGTTCTGAATTTATACGTATGTGTTTGTATATTTCTCTCAAGATTATAAATTCTAGGATAGTAGAAAATATATCTTCAGTGTCTGTTGTTTCATGCTATCAGGACTATGGTGAAATGAAGAGTTAAAGTTTTGGAGTCAGAAAGATTTTGATGATTATTTTGAGTCTGTAACTCACTTGCTCTGTTACCAAACAAGTTTCTTAAACCCTGTGAGCCCAATTTTCTTTCTCTATAAAATAATATCTACTTTATAAGAACATTGTGAAAATAAATTACAGACGCTCTTTGACTTATGATGGGATTGTGTCCCAATAAACTCACTGTAAGTTGAAAATATTGTAAAATGAAAATGCATTAATATACCTAACCTACCGAACATCACGAGTCTAACCTAACCTACCTTAAAAATGTTAAAAAATTTTCATTAGCTTAAAGTGGAGCAAAATCATATAAAAGAAATCCTGTTTTATAACAAAGTATTGTGTATCTCATGTAATTTTTGAATACAGTATCTAAAAATCCCTGGCAACACAGACACTGTCTGTTTACCCTCATGATCACTGGCAGTCAGTGAGCTGAGGCTGGCTGTCACTATCCAGCATCATGAGAGAGTACAGTACTGCATATAGCTAGCCTGGGAAAATATCAAAATTCAAAACATGGTTTCTACTCCATGAGTATTGCTTTCATTCCATCATGAAGTAAAAAAAAAAAAAAAAACAAAAAACAAAACAAAAATAAAATACATTATAAGTCAAACCATCCTAAGTCAAGGATCATCTGTAGATAGTTCACATGAAGATATTAGTATGGTGCCTGACCATTGTAAGCACTCAAAAAATGAGAGCTATATTATGTATTCTACATAAAAAGTTGGCACTCAATACCTTTTTATTAAATTAAAAGGTACTGAATATGTCCCACTGAAATGAAATGCATTCTCATAAACAAACTCTTTTGGATATTTTACTTTCTCAGAAGTTCTTTAGCTTTAGATGCTGTATACAACAGAATCCCAGTTATTCAAAAAGTAGTTGTTGAGACAACTGGCAAAATCTAAATAAGGTCTGTAAATTAGATGATGTATTAATGTAATTTTCCTAATGTTGATAATTAGACTGTAGTTACGTAGAAGAATGTCATTGTAGTTAGGTAATTCACCCTGAATTATTTATGGGTAAAGGAGTATAATATCTACAGCTTACTTTCAAACAGTTCAGAATATATACACATATGTGTTTCTGTATATATTTGGGAATCTGAGAGAAGGTAGTATTAGAAATCTAGCAGCTTGTGTTACTGGTCCAAAGTCCATGTGCTGGACATTTCGAAAGGCCGAAACTTGAAATGACAGAGTATGAAATAAAGAAAGATTTGTTGATAGAGAAGGTGGTGACCGAGAAGATGGGAACTCTAGTAGCTTCTCAAATTCATCTTAATAAAGTACAGATTTCTTTTTTATTTTATGTCAAGGGAAGGGAAAAGGGGAGGGTCTGTTTTTGGAAACTCAAGCTGCAAGCCAATTCCTCCAAAGACTAGCCTGTCTATCTATATACAAGACAAAGCAGGAGCTAGCTACTGCCTGAAGGCCATGGGAATGATGCAGCCTTGAACAAGGTGGAGTTAGAGAGACTGAGCATTTTATCCTGTTATACTTTCTTGTAAGTCTGATACTGTGATACAATACAAAAAGTATAATAAAAAATATATTGTAGAATGAATTAGTGCCACATGAGGGAATTGGAACTTGAATTAATCTGATATCATCAAAACACAGAAAAAATGTCACTTTAGGTATCTGTTATTCTTGGTCCCTTCTGCAGCTTGCCCTTAGAATTCTTAAAGAACACTAAGTCATGGAAGCTAATAATAAAGGGGAAAAGGTGAGTTTTCAGGCATCTAATGTTTAGGCATCATGTCATTGAAATGGAAAGCTTATGTCTGTGATGAAAATTTTAGCATGTTTTAAAGAGCAATTTTGATTATGAATGTTGCAAACTACTATTACATAAAATTATATTTACAATATGAGTTTATATAGAGAAAATAAAAGCCATGCTACAATTGATTAAAAAGAAGTTCCGCATATTCTAGGCTTTCAATGAGGGATAATGTTACTGGAACAAAAGAGATCCATCTGCCTATGCATCTAAGTCAATCAGATACCTATAGGTTTTGCACAAAAGAAAGTAAGGTTTATTTAGAGAGTTTCAAGTCCCAGAGACACAAGAAAGCTATTGCTCAAAAGCTTGGCTTCCTGGGTGTCTTGTGGGTCCAGATTGTATAGGGAAAATTCAGTAACCATTGAAACTAAGGGAGTCAGGGTTCTGGGTGCTACTGATTGGAGAGGTATAAGGTAACTGATCATGGTATCTGGTTCTGGAATCAGCCATGGTGCCATCTGTCTGGTCCTGTGGCCTAGTGAGGTTGTTCATCCTTGATTGGCCTGGGGCTGAAATACACCTAAAGCCAAGATGTTGTCATTAGTCTAAGGTCTAACAAAAACCTGTTGTCTTCATGATTATGGACCTGAGGCTCAGTTAGTCTTATGTCCTAAGGCTTAATCATTAAAAGAGCAGGCGTACAGAAGTAGAAGGATGAGTATGGAAAAAGCAAGTGAGTCACAATGCCGTTACTGGGCAAAAGCAGCTTGAATTAGAGAAAAAAAAACTATACTAAAGAAATTAAGTTTGTGTGCAGTTACAATTAATGAATGTGAAAACCCTGCAGATGCGGATGCTTTCCTAGTTTGGCTGTGTGTGTGTGTGTGTGTGTGTGTGTGTGTGTGTGTGTGTGTGTGTGTGTGTGTGTGTTTTGACGTTGCTTACTAGAAATCTACAAATTCAACCATCAAACTACCCCAGGGGTTTCATTATCAGATTCTGTTAAGGTCCTTAAGAAAAAATAAAAATGAAAAATGAAAAGCTTTCAGCCTCCTACCTTCATACTCTGGGCATTACCAACTCATCAAAATTTTATACTATTTTTTAATTAAGTGCAAAACTTGTCTATGCAGCAGATATCCTAAGAAACCATAGTGATGGATTAACTGAATGAAAAAAAATCATACAAGGAAATACTTATATTTTTTTCATATTTTCTTAAGATGCTCTGTGCAATGTGTTCTCATTCCACATGTGTCTATTTTGATATGTCAAGAGTTCTTATTTTTTCTCTTTTCTTGTTTTATTGTCTTAAAACAGCCAAATAGCCAACCAATCCAATCAGAATTGTATATATGTAAATACACACATATTTTTCTATCTAGAAATACCCGTTTTCAAAGAAAGGAAAATAAAAAGCCTAAATAAAAGCCCCTTTAATCAGTTACAAGAGTGCTGTACCAATTACTTCCCTACAGGGTGACCTTTTCATCTTTTAATGGCATTTTGGAATAAAATCGCCCTAACACGTTGGGAGTGTTATGTGTGTCACATTTCCAATTCTATTTTTTCTCTTATTGGCACTGAATAAGGCCTAATGTATTCATGACCTAATTAGAGTAATTTTTGAATAATAATGACCTCCTGGGGGAGATTTTTTTTTCTTAGTACTATTCAGACACATTAACTAGAACAAGTGTTTCTTAATTTTTAAGTGTTTCTCTAGTTATTGGAAGTATTTTTGCTTCATTTAAAATGGAAATTATAAAACAGGAATCCCTAGAGGAAATAAGAAGCACTTTATTTTAGTTTTCTTGATGCTTTCCTTCCTTGAAAATGCAGGATTTCTGTTATGTTGTTGCTGTGTTCATCTTTTCTTTCATTCTCATGGATGTGACTATATCCAAGAAAGACATATCACAACATTTGGGAAAAGGAGCTTAAACAATTCAGACAGCCTTTCTTGCAGCTGCATCTCTGGTTTTCAGAATTAGTTGTACAATGCCTTTCATTCCAACTGTTTCTTTTTTTTTTTTTTTTTTTACTATCCTATCCTTTTCTAAGATGGAAATAAATTTTAAGAAACATAAAGCGAATAAGCATAGTGATAGATTTTGGGAACATATAGATTTACCCATTCAGGAAATACTAAGTAATTTTATTTTGTGTAAACCTTACACTGTGTGTGTGTGTGTGTGTGTGTGTGTGTGTGCGCGCGCGCGCGCGCGCGCGCGCGCGCGCACCCACCTTTCCCAAATAGAGCGACAAAACTGATAACTTCATGCCTCTGATCCCCATCACCACTAGAAATTCATGTTGTTTACTCCATCTCCCCATATGACACTGCCCATCTCTAATCTGATTACATGTTATGCCCCTGGTACTATCAGTCATTATTAAAATATCTCATATCACTGAACTTTCCTTCTACCTCTTCACTTTAATGGAAACCTGACATTTACCTGAGGATCCAGATACTGTCCTGTCTGATATGGTAACTGGTTTTCCTTCTATACCCTTTCTCTGTCTAAAATAGGTCCTTGAGGTAGAATTGAAGTGTTTTTTTCTCATTGCTTCTCATAAACCACTTTTCTTCCCTCTTTTTTCAAAACCCTTAGTGCCTCTGGAGCTTCTCATCAGACTATATTATCTACTACTGCTCTTTATTTCAATCATATAACAACCTTTCATTCTCCATATTCTAGTAACTGGCTCACTCTTTTTTGTTCTACCTCTACTGCTATATATAAAATAAACCTACCAATAGCTACTAAATTCTCCATTTCAATAATTTTTCTTTTTATATTTCAAACTCATTTATTCTAAAATGTACACCCCAATAATTATTTGGATCCTTCAAGACTTATCTTTTTTCACTCAGCAATATTTTTTTTTGTGTTTCTCATTCACTTAGATTCTTACAACTAAGATGCCATTATTTTTCAGTGTAATCATAACCTTGCATACATGCTCACCTCCCTGACCGCTCTCTCTCACTTTATTACTAGTGCAATAAAACCCAAAACCTAATTAAATGTAAAATACTGATATTTTTGCATATCCATCCAGACAGCTGAATTCGATATCACACCCCTACACCAGCCAACCCTATCTTAATTATATGACTACAAATTTCAAAGGGGCTTTCAGTTTCACCTAACAATAGTATTATGTTTTCCTAGACAATTTTTCTTTCCACTCACTGAGATTAATATTTCACATCTTCTCTTCTTTGCATAAATACTTTCCTATTTTTTGCATTCTTTCTCATTTCTGTCCATTCCACAAATGCTCTTTTGCATAGCTTAAAGGGAAGAAGAACAAGAGTTTAACTCCATTTAACATAAAAGGAGTTTGGAACTATGGTGAGAGAACAAGCCTGCAGGTAGTTTTTGAGACTAGCTTGGAGACATAGGGGTTCTAGACATAATTTTGTTCTGAAATAACTGTCTAACTTGGGAAAGTCTTTATACTTCTTACAATCTCTTTCTTCAACTCTAAATTGAGATAGATTAATACTAATTTTACTGGAATAACTTGTGAAAATAAACACATTTAAGCAGACATCTGAAAATCTTGTAAGTACTATGGCAATCTAGCCTATCAAATTCCACATCCTTTCATGTATTATGATGGTCAAGAGCATGAAGATGTTGGCAAGAAAGGGAACCTGGCACCAAGAAAGTGGGAAGTTTGGGAGGTGGTAGGAAAGATGAAGTTGGTCCTCTAAAACCTTAGTAGAATAATCTTAGGTGCCATGCTACACAATTATTGTTCAGATTAAAATCTACTAACATTACAAGATATTACAACACAATTTTCACATTTGTGATAGATATTGTAATTAGATGGAATTCTCATAGCTAGTAAATGGCAAGAAGACTATTGTAAATAGCATGTCTTTTTTATAAAGGAAGATGATAAGGCAGCAAATAGCCAAAAGTAACAAAAATATAATGATCAAAACCTGAAAGATAAAACAAAGGCAGGCACCCTACTGTGTTTCCACAGTTTTAAATTGAAAAAAAAAAGTTACTATTAGAAGAATCAGTAACTGAATGAGTGCTATAGGTTCAAGAATGGTCAGATAACCAGTGTAGAGCTATGCTAACACATATAGCAGCTTCATAGAAATTCATAAAGCTGTCTGTCACCTCTGGCCAAAATTTAATGTATTTTCTCTAACTGAATTAAAAAGCATAACTTCAGCATATGGACAAAGGAGACATTTTCTTGTTGTACTTGTAACTATTTTCCCGCCTATGTCACCAAGGATGAGCAGCTTGATTAGTATGAGCACAGAGGGAATTTCAGCTTGCATTGGCATGCCTTTGCTGGGTGTTCTTGTGAAGGGTACCACACTCAACCATCAGCAAGGCCCTAGCAGCATGTGTCTGTTCATTTATGGGCATGTTAAAAGAAGATAAGAATATTTGAGATAAACCTTAAGCTATGTAAGCAAATATAGCAAAGGATGAGTAATTTCTTCCTCAGTTTTTTTTGTTGTTGTTTGTATGTGTGTGTATCTATTGGAGATGGAATACTGTCTACCTACAACAATTTCATTGAGTTGGCATATCATATATTGTTAAAAATCGTGGAAGTTAATTTTACAATTAGAAACCATAGCCATCAATGATAAAAGGAAATTCTTTTCAGTGAAATTATCCTGGGACTACTGGATATCTATATGTGAAAAAAAAAAAAGAAAGAAACTTATTGTCTACCTCACAACATATACAAAATTAATTTAAGAAGGAGAATAGACCTAAACATAAAAGCCAAAGTCATAAAACTTCTCAGAAGGGAATACATAGAAAAATATGAAATCTTAAGATATATAAATATTTCTAACATAGGACAAAGAAACCATTAACCATAAAGAAAATGGTCATTTTGGACTTGATCAAAATTTATGTTTGCCCATCAAATGATACCATTAAGAAATAAATAGGCAGGGCACAGACTAGGGAAAAAATGTTTGCACCCATATATCTGACAAAGGACTAGCATCCAAATCTCTATATCTGGATGTCCATCCACCTTATGTTAAATGCCTTAATTGATTAAAATTTTCACACCTTCCATCTTACCGGCATACTATCTAAAAGATCAAAGTCTGGGCCCTAAGCAAATTCCAAACCCAAGAACTTCTAGCAGACTCATGATTTTTTGAGCCTTTGAGAAACTATTTCTTTTATATCCTAAAAACTGCCAACACAAAAACACTCTAGTTATTATCAACACGAAGAGGAAAGAACAGATTGCAGTTCTAGCCTGGAATTCTCCAAATGTCCAAGTACGAATAACAGGCAGACTTTTGAAAGTTCAAGACTAACACAGCTTTCTGTAGCTCATAGTTCCAAGTTTCTAGTTTATTTCTGCTTCTCAGGTAAAAAGGATTTTTTTTTTGTCAGGCTTGTTTCTGCCTTGAATTCAGTTTCCTACCTTATGACTCAGAAGAGAATTCAAAATAAACCTTTATAAATAAATTTGTTGGTGCTCAATAAGTGTTTGAATATCTGGTCTGTGAAAGACACTGTACTAAGCCCTATAAAGATGCCATGTCTTCTAGTGCCAGGATATTTTCTATCCATCTTGATCTCATATAGGTACCAAGACTGTGACAAAGAAGTCCTAAAAATAAGTAGAGGAATCCTATGATATTTGAAATATATTAATTGCTATTGACCTATACAACTCAGTGCTCTTTTCTGTTGTGAAATCCAAGTTTTATTAAACTAACCTAATCAATAGCAGTCTACTTTCAGAGGAGCTCAAATATAGTCCTGGGGGATGGGAACAATATAATCCACTGTATCCTTCGCTGTGATTTCTGATGACTGAATGATTAGGGCTATCCCTGTGTGATGATTGTAACAAATATACCAAGAGATCTTGCAACACTGGTTAGGAGCACACAGAGCAACTTAATCATTAGTGTCAATAATACCCCTAATGACTTTGCTACTTCTGCGTAGAACTTGGCATTTAGTACCTACTAAGAATCTTATAAAATACAAATAGTTCTTACTATTACTTCCATAATACATTCTCATTTTAAAAGATGACAAAGCCACAGTTTCAAAGTTGCAAGTATCTTTCACTAACCAATTCTATTTGATTCTTGGATTTAGATAATGAGAATTTAAATAGCATATGCAGGCATTAAGGAATACGAATGTATCTGAATCTATTCAGATGTGTGTTTGTTTGTTTGTTTGTTTCATATAACAAGTCAGAGAGCAAAGAATATTTTATAAATATATCAAACTCTTTTTTATTCTAATTTTGGATCATGGGAGTTTGGATAACTAGAGGGGAAGAGTTTGTGACTTTATGCTCTTCTGTTAGTATTACTCTAAGGTATTTCAAAATTCAGCTTAACCCCAATTTCTCAGCAGGTGTATAGCTTCAAGGGCCCAAGTATTTATGATACAGTCTGAAATTGCAATCATCTCTTTAGCTCATAGTTTAATTGCACTGGAACATTTACTATCTTAATAGAGTTATAAGCAGTGCACATGGATTATAAATTTATGTATATGGATTATGGTTTTATGCATTGAGAAAGAAAAAGGCACAGATGGTTGGGCTCCATAAACTACTTCATTAGTGTAACAAATAAACACAGGTAACAATTCAGGCAAGTGGGAGTGAAAGAAAAGAAAGGGAGAAAATTTGCAGATAAATTCATTGGATTGTGACACTGCAGGAGAAAATTAGCTTCTGAACTCTCCGCCACCACCCTGCTTATATTGTAGAAATCAAAGCATATATTTCCTTGTTCCCATTCTTTCCTGGATATATTATACACAAGCCAGGGGTCAGTTACTAAAGACCCCAATGAAAGTATTTGTAAGCACACATTGAGAACACAAATCTTGAAGTTCACTGCAAATGAGTGTACTATTTCAAGTGCATGAGGCATTCATAGTGTACTAGAATTTTCTCTTGACTTAAACACTTATGATATTGAACTCATGAGCTAGGGTAAGAGCCACCTATTAGGAAGAAAGTTAGAAATAAATTTCTACTTTTATAGTCAGGAAGGCTGAGGCAAAAGAAACTCAGAATGATGTAAAGAAAACTCACAAATTGTTTGGTAGAGCCAAATTGCAATCGAATTTCACTATACCTCTGGCTAAAAAGAGAACTCTGTGGATTGATTAAATCCATTGTCTGAAAGTTGCCTGGGGTTGCAATTCACCTATAGAAAGAGCCTGGTCAGAGAAGTAGAAATTTCTACTCTTAAAATATCTGACTGTAAAAGGTTCATTAATACTGAATTACTAAGAAAGTAGTCTCTTGGTTGCTTTATCTCTCCTGTGGCAATCTGCATGTTTTATAATTGGGGAACTAAGAGATTGGGTTGTTTGTAGGTAAAGCAAATTGTCAGTGAAACAGCAGTGGACCGTTAAGCCTAGGCTGACTTCTTGAGAACTCACAGTTCAAACCAAAGCCAAATATCTCACTGTGATGTTGGGCTGCCCTTGCAGAGGTGCTTAACACTTGTTCAACTAAACAAGCTTAAAATTATGTCAGAGAAGGTTCACAGAGAAAGTTCATTTTCATAATAGTAGGTTTCTACTTTCATATGCACATACATGTTAGTTTTATGTGGAAACACATAACAGAGTCTAGCATTCATTTATATTATCTCTCTGTGTGTATGTGTGTGTGAATTCATTGTCTATTAGACTCTAAGCCCTGCTTTAGTCCCTGGAAATACAATAGCAAAAGACAGTCTTTCTGGAACTTACACTGTAGTCGAGAAAACTGAAAATTAACAAATGAAATGATATAGAAAGAATATAATTTTAAGTAACAATCAGTGCTAAAAAGACAAAGTAGGAAAAAAAGATTCTGACAGGTAAAAGGCTTATCAAGGATGACCACATGACAAGCTGACACACAGAGGGATATCATGGTTGAGCCATTGAACGTCTGGGAAAAGAACATTCTATACAAGAGAAACAGCATATGCAAACACCTTAAGGTGAAAATGAGCCTGGTGTATTTGAGGACAATAGGAGGCCACTTCAGCAGGAGTAGATGAATGACAACATTTATAGCAAATGAGTTTGGAGAGGTAAACAGAAGACAGACCACACTGGGTTTTGTTGTTCTTGGTATGCATTCTGACTGTTTTTAAAAGTGGGAAGAGCATGATTATTAAATGGGTGACCGTGGGAATGACATAAAGTGACTTATATGATCACCATGCTGCCATATGAGTATGGATTCTTTGAGGACAAGGATGGACAAAACAAGGTGAGTTAGTGGACTCTTAAAGTGGTTTAGATGAAAAGTGATGGTAGCTTGTGTGAAAATGATAGCTGAGGAGATGGTGAGAAGTGATGAAAATTCTACATATGAAAGGTAAACTAACAAGGCTGTTGATTGATAGGCTGCAATTTGTGAGAGAATAAGGATAAATGGATGACAGCTAGTAAGTTTGGGGCCTAAGCCAATGGGGTATATTAATGCTATTGTTCAGATTGGGAGACAAAGGAAGAGTAGATTTGAAGTAAAGGGACATCAAAAGTTCTCTTTTGGACATGTTAATTTTTATGACTCTTAGAAATTCAAGGGAGAATATTGAAAAGGAAATTGAATATATGTATGTAGAATTTGGAAGGTATTATAACTAGGGGAGAAAATTTGAGATAGTATTTAAAATAATATATTGTTATAGGGGAAAACATGTCTGAATGAGAGATGTCCTCAGGTCTCTCCCCTTGAAAAAACAATAAGCTGAACATTTAAAACTCAACAAGAAACACCCAAACAGCACACCAGCATGTCTGAGCATGGGATCTGCGCATAAGAGCTACCACAGGTCAGAACCCCAGGTGTTCAGCGGTAGACTGGGAGAAATAAAGAAGCTGCCTCTCACAGCCACCAGAGCTCCCTACAGGAGGAGGGGGAGGTGAGAAGGTGTGTCAACTTCCCTGAACAGCCCTGCTTGAAATTGCTGCAAGTTTCATCCAGTTAGCGACAAGGTCCAGTCATCAGGGCAGATGTCTACAAGAAAATTAAAAAGGCATTATTTAAGCTTTATGTAAAACATGGATCCAAGAGGCTTAGACACCACCTAATGGAAACCAAAAGAAACGTGCCTTCTTTGCAGCAGGCTAAAGAGAGACCTATATGTAATAAATCTTCCTGGAAAAACAGCAGAATGCATTCTATTAATTCCATTCTGGCATAATTCCATTAATGCCCAGGCAGAGAAATAGTCCATTAAAATCATGAACAACCAAGGTGACAAGGCATCTCATAAAGAAAGAGCAAAATCTCCAGAAAATAAACTTACATAGAAATATGCAACTTAAATGACAGAGAATTTAAAATAGTACTTCTGAAAAAACTCAGTGAGTTCCAAAGTGAGTTATATAAACAATTCCAGGAATTGAAAAAACAACTAGATGAGCTAAGGAGATTGAAACCTTCAAAAAGAACAGAATAGATCATCTGGAGATAAGACACACACACACACACACACACACACACACACACACACACACACACAGAGAGAGACAGAGACAGAGACAGAGACAGAGACAGAGAGAGACAGAGAGACTAGAAAAATGAAATAGCAAACTTGGGAAATAGAGTTGACCAAATGGAGGAAAAATCAGTGATATTGAAGACAGAAATCTAGAAATAAATCAGAAGGAAGAAGAAAGAAACTGAAGGATAAACAATAATGAAAGAGAAATACAAGAACTAGCTAAACCATCAGGAGAAGAAACATAAGAAAAATTGGCATTATTGAAGGCAAGGGAAAGGAGCAGGGACTAGAAAGCATTTTCAGACAAATAGTGGATGAGAATTTCCCAAATCTAAGGAATGAGCTGGAGCTTGGAATTTAAGAAGTCAACAGAACACCCAATTATCTCAACCCAAAAAGGCCTTCACCAAGACACATTATTTTAAAGTTATGAAAAATCAGCAACAAAGATAGAATTCTCAAGGCAGCCAGGGAGAAGAAAATGGTAACATATAAAGGAAAGCCCATTAGATTATCATCAGACTTCTCAGCACAGACCTTACAAGCCAGAAAGGAATGGAACTAAATATTTAAACAATTAAGTGAAAGGAACTACCAGCCTAAAATATTATCCAGCTAAGCTCTCCTTTAGATATGAAGGAGAAATCAAGACCTTTCCACAAATAAAACAATTGAGGAAATTCTCCACTATGAGGCCAGCACTACAGGAAATACAGAAAGGGGTTAGCTCACCTAAAACAAAATAAAAACAACAACAAAGATACATAATTAGGAGTAAAGTGACTATCAGGCAAATAGAACCAGAAGAGTGCAACCCATATTAAGAGCGAGGCATTACAACTTAAATAATAAGAAGTAAGTTGTTATAACAAGATAGTAATGAAAATTCAGCATAAATAGGGACAGATTAAGACAATGACTGAAAAGGGGAGGATTCAAATACCCAGAGTTGCAAAGGGGAATGGAGATAAGGCATGCGCAGAAGAAAATGCACGACTTTATATATATATAACTATTCTTCACATATTTGTAATGGTAACTACATACCAAAGATTCAGAACTGAAATATATAACATGAAACAAGAACCAGAGGGAAAACCCACAAAAGCCAACCAAAATAAAGAAACAGAAACACAAGAATAAGGAAACACTGGAAACACCAAGCTACCAAAAAGCAAAAGATAAAATGGCTATAAGAAGACCTCATATTTCAATAATCACCCTAAATGTAAATGGACTGAACTCACCAATAAAAAGGCACAGAGTTGCAGAATGGATTGAAAAACAAATCCCAACCATATGCTGCTTCCAGGAGACATATTTCAGCTCCAAAGACAAATATAGACTCAAAGTGAAGGAGTGGAAAACGATATTTCAAGCAAATGACATTTTGAGAAAAGCGAGAGTGGAGGTACTAATATCAAATGACAAAGACTTCAAAAAATATAAAGAAAGATACTGAGGGACACATTATATGATAAAGGGAATCATGCACCTAGAAGATATAACAATTATTAATATCTGTGTTCCCTATTAGGGAGCCCCAAAATATGTAAAGCAATTACTAACAGAACTAAAGGGAGAAACAGACCAAAACACAATTATAGTAGGGGACCTATATACCCCACTGACACCTTTAAATGATGCATTAGATTAAATGGACATAATTGACAAATACAGAGTCTTCCATCCCAATACAGCTGCTTATACATTCCTCTCTAGTGCACATGGAACGTTCTCAAGAATTGACCACATACTGGGACACAGAGATAACCTCAAAAAATATAAGAAGATTGAAATCATACCAACCATATTTTCTGATAATAATGCTTTGAAACTAGAGATCAACTGCAAAAAGAAATCAGGAAGAACCACAAATATATGGAGATTAAACAACATGCTACTGAAGCATAACTGGGTTAGGGAAGAAATAAAAAGAGAAATCTAGAGATACATAGAAACAAATGATAATGATGGTACAACATATCAAAACTTTTGGGACACATCAAAAGCGGTCAGTCATAAGAGGAAAGTTTATATCATTACAGGCTTATATCCGAAAAAAAGAATGAGCTCAAATAAACAACCTAACATTTCATCTTAAAAAACTAGAAAAGGTAGAACAAATGATGCCCAAAGTCAGCAGAAGGAAAGAAATCATCAAAATTAGAGCATAAATAAATGAAATTGAAAACAAAAAACAATTGAAAAAATAAATGCAAAACAGAGCTGGTTCTTTGAGAAAGTTGATAAAATTGACAAACCCCTGGCTAGACTCACTGAATAAAAAAGAGAAATACAAAGGATCATATGAGAATACTATGAAAAAGTATATAATACCAAATTTAATAATCGAGAAGAAATGGACCAGTACTTAGAAAAATACAACCTTCCTAGACAGAATCAAGATCTGGAAAATCTAAATAGACTGGTCAAAAGTATGGAAATTGAAACAATAATCAAAAAACCTACCAAAAAGTAAAAGTCCAGGACCAGATGACTTCATCTGTGAATTCTACCAAACATTCAGATTTAATACCTATTCTCCTCAAACTCTTCTAAAAATTCAAAGAGGAAGCAATACTTCCGAAATCATTTTATGAGGAAAATATTAGTCTGATACCAAAACCTAGTAAAGATAACACAAAAAAAGAAAACTACAGACCAATGTTTCTTCACAAACACAGACGCAAAAATCCTAAATTAGATACTAGCAAACAGAATACAGCAACATATTAAAAAGAATATATAACATGATCAATTGGGCTGCATCGCAGGGGCACAGGGATGGTTCAACATATGCAAATTGATAAAGGTGATATACTACATAAACAAATTTAAAAAATAAGAATCATACGATCATATCAATAGATGCAGAAAAAGCCTTCAACAAGGTACAGCATCAATTTATGATCAAAGCACTTCACAAAATTGGTATAGAAGAAAAGTACCTTAACATAATAAAGGCCATATATGACAAACCCTCAGCCAGCATTATACTTAATAGTGAAAAAATTAAAAATGTCTCTAAGATCAAGAAAAAGGCAAGGCTGTTCACTATTGCCACTGTTATTCAACATAACATTGGAGGTCCTAGCAAGTGCAATCAGACAAGAGAAAGCTATAAAAGGCATCCAGATAGGAAACAAAGATGTCAAACTGTCACTATTTGCAGATGACATAATTCTCTATATAGAAAACGCTAAAGACTCCATGAGAACACTACTAGAAACAATAAGCAAATACAGCAAAGTCTCTGGATACTAAATCAATGTTCAAAAATCCATAGCATTCCTATACTCTAATAATAAAGTTTCAGAAAAAGAAATAGAAAAAATAAGTCCTTTTGCAATTGTACCAAAAAAATTAAATAGCTAGGAATAAATTTAATGACACATGTGAATGACCTATATAATGAATACAAGATCCTATTAAAAGAAATCAAAGAAGATACAAAGAAATAGAAAGATATTTTGTGTTCTTGGATTGGAAGAATCAACATAATTAAAATGATTTTATTACCTAAAGCATTATACAGATTTAATGCAATCCCCATCAAAATCCTATTGCATTTTTTAAAGAAATAGAACAAAAAAAATCATCAGATTTGTATAGAAGCACAAAAGACCCCAAATCGCCAAAGCCATCCTGAGAAAAAATAACAACGCTGGAGGCATCACTCTGTCTGACTTCAAATTATACTACAAAGTAACAGTAATCAAAACGGCATGGTATTGGCAGCAAAATGGACACATGCACCAGTGGAACAAAATCAAGAGTCCAGAAGTAAACTCATGTTTACTCATATTTACTATGTAAATAATTTTCTACAAAAAATTCAAAAACACAGTGGAGAAAGGAAAGCCTCTTTAATAAATGATGCTGGGAAAACTGGAAAGCCACTTGCAAAAAAATGAAACTAGACTATTGTCTATCACCACACACCAAAGTTAACTCAAAATGGATTAAAGACCTGAATATAAGACTGAAACAATAAAATGCATAGAAGAAAACATAGAAACTAAACTTATGGACCTTGGACTTAAAGAGGATTTTATGAATTTGACCTCAAAGACAAGGGAAGTAAAAGCAAAAATAAATTAATGGGATTACATCAAACTAAAAAGCTTCTGCTCAGCAAAAACAAACAAACAAACAAACAAAAAAAACCATCAACAAAGTAAAGATACAACCATATGAATGGGAAAATATATTTGCAAGCAATGCCTCCAAAGGGGCTAATATCCAAAATATACAAAGAACTCATACAACTCAATAACAATAAAATACAAACGATCCAATCAAAAAATGGGCAGAGGACCTGACCAGACACTTCTTCCTAAAGGAGATACAAATGGCCAACAAATAAATGCAATGATACTCAACATCATTAATTATTAGGGAAATGCAAATCAAAACCACAATGAGATACCATCTCACACCTGTTAGAATGGCTGTAATCAACAGGACAAGTAATAACCAATGTTGGAAAGGATGCGGAGAAAAAGGAACCTTCATTCACTGCTAGTGGGACTATAAATTGGTGCAGCCACTATGGAAAACAGTATGGAGGTTCCTTAAAAAACTAATAATTGATCTACCATATGGTCCAGCAATCCCTCTACTGAATATTTACCCCAAAGACTTGAAAACCCATATCCAAAAAGATATTTGCACGCCAATGTACATAGCAGCATTATTCACAGTGACCAGGACATAGAAGCAAGCAAAGTGTCCTATGATAGATGATTGGCTAAAGAAGCTATGGTACATATATACAATGGAATATTACTCAGCCATAAGAAGAGATAAAATACTGCCATTTGTGACAACATGGATGGACTTCGAGATAATCATGCCAAGTGAAATAAGCCAGATAGAAAAAGTTGAAAATCACATAATATCACTTATATATGGGATATAAACCTAAAAGTAACAAATGAATAGGACAAAAAAACAGAGACTCATGGACATAGAAAATGGACTAGTGAATACAAGAGGGTAGGGGAGTATGTAAGGTAGGGGGAGGTAGATGGGATAAAGGAAGTCAAATGTAGGGGTGTAGGGAGAGAGTTATAGAGTTAAGTGGGTAAAGGAGATCAAATATGTGGCAGCTGAAGGAAACTGGACTTTTGATGTTAAACACACAATAGAATTTACAGATGTCAAATTATAATGTACACCTGAAAATTATATAATTGTATTAACCAATGTTACCCCAATAAACTTAAAAAAATAAAAAAATAAAATAATATATTGTTCCCTGGCATATGTCATCAGTTTGGCTCAAGTAAACTCATAAAAATTATCTAAAATGTTTGTGTGTGTGTGTGTGTGTGTGTGTGTGTGTGTGTGTGTGTGTGTGTGTAAAATTATTATTAAAAATCTCAAAAATACACGATAGTATAATACATCCAGATTTTCCATTACTTGGCTTTAATAATGTTCAATTTATAACCAATCTTATTTCATCTGTACCCCCACCACTTTCTTCTCTTTTATCTTATTTTGGAGCAAACACCAGATATTGTATCATTTTATCCCTAAATACTTACATATTTCAGTATGTATATGGTTGAAATTTAAAACCATGGATCTGATGCAGATAATCTATGGAGAGCAAATAGAGATGAGAAGACTCTTTAAGTCCTAGTTTCTTAAGAAGTTTGATGGTTATAATTCAATATTGTTGTTTATACTGTTCACCATATCTCTAGAGCTTATTTACTACTCATTGCAAGTTTGTATCCTTTTAACAACATCTGTTCTATCCTCCTACTCAATTCGCTGGTAACCACCATTTTATTCTGTCTTTACATTTGCCTTTTTCAGATTCCACATATATGTGAAATCGTATAGTACTTTTATTTCTCTATCTGACTTATCCTACATAGAATAATATGCTCATGCACTTAATGATTCCAACAACTAAAATGAAAGGATCATTATGTAATGATGAAAGTGCTAATTATCACTACAATGGCGAACATATTGCAGTATTCAAGCATATTGAATTAACATGTTGTACACCTTAAATTTGTGCAATGTTATATGTCAAATATATTACAATAAAATAAATCCATCGAGTGTGGGGTGGGTGGGGTGGCGAGGGGAATAGAAATAAGAAGATGGATAAGGTGTGAGTTTTGGGACATTCCGAAATTTAGAGGTCAGGAACAGAATCCAGGAAAGGACATGGAGAAAGAGCTGCCACTGAAGTAAGAAAACTAGGGAAATCTGGTTTCATGGGAGCCAGGTGAAAATAGCATTTCTGTTGTGTCAAATATTACTGAGAAATAGAATATGATAGGCACAAGGATTTGAGTGTTGAATTTAACAAAGTAGAAATCATTGTTATTTTGACAAGAGTGGTTTTTCTGAAATGATCAGGATAAAATTTTGATTGGAATAGGTTGAAGAGAAAATGGCAGATGATTAATTTTAGGCAACAAATATAAATAACTCTTTTGAGATGATTTATTGAGAGGAGAAGTAGAAAAATGGGACAGAAGCTAGAAGTAAATATTGGATCAAGAGGGAATTTTACTTTTATATTTTGGAAGATATTACTACATGTTGATCTACTGACAAAAATGATATGCTATAGAGGAGAAAGTTGATGATGCAAGAGAGAGAAGACAAATGCAAACAAAGCAAAATCTTTTAGTAGGTGAAAGTAAATAATCTTTAGCGCACAAATGCAGGAGTTGGCTTTTGATAGAGTGGCAACAGTTTATCAATTTTAACAGGGAAAGGCAAGGTATATTGACCTGAATGCAAGTAGGTTAGTAGATTTGATGGAAGACAAGTGATTATCTCATTCAGAATACTTCTGTTTTCTCAAATAAATATTGAGATCATCAGTTAATAATGAAGTAGGATTAAGCTTATTGGATATTCTAGGAGAGCAGAAAGGGTATGAAATATTCCTCCTAAAAATGAAAAGGTAAACTGACTTGGGACATAGTGTAGACTTGCTGACAGTGCTAAGTTTCTGTTTTAAATGTGTGGTCAAAAGTTAGGTAGGTCTAGTCATCAAATTTTGCTGTTTTTCTTTATCTATTTAAGCTACTCACATACAGTAGTAGAAAAAGAGGAAGGCTAGATATCACCAATTAGGGTTTTGACACATTAGGAAAAAAAAAAACAACATTGAGTTGATGGTGTTTGCAAGGGATTATTTGTAGTGATGAATTGTGGCATCTAAGTTTTGTACAAAAGGAAATGAAAACAGGACAAGGAGGATGAGAGAAAGTGAAGAAGTGATTAATGGATTGGCAGTTTCACTGGGGCCAAAGAATTAGAGCAGCTGGGGACCTAGAATGAGCAACTTTGAAGATCAGAAAGTGGAAACAGAGACTTGATTGTTGAAAATCAAGATTTTGAAGTTGGTTGATAGTCCAAGGTGTTGGATTATCTACCTGTGTGGTGAACAGAGCAGTAATTCAAGTCTACTCAAAGTGAGCAGATTTTAAATATTTGTAATGAAAGAATGGATGACCTGTTGCTCAGGGAGTGATTCAAACAAGAAGCAGTAATTTATGGTGCTCTATGGTGACATATTTCAAAGGCTCTTGAGTTATTGAGGAAGGAGGAAAGAGACATGGTCTGGTGTGGCAATGAAGAGCATGAGGAAAGCCTACCTGCCTTCTCTGGAGGGCTGCCGGAGCATCTGTGCCCTCCAGGAATATGTATGCTTCAATTAGCATAAGTAAAGAAGAAAGGGCATGTTCAGAGAAAAGGTAAAGGGGATTTTGCTGATGAGAGACTGACTATTTTGGAAGACACTTAGAGGATTGTGCAAGAGAGCTAAAAAGGTGCCCAAGTTATGGTCAGGTTACGGGTTGCATAGAGCTTTTTGAGATTAAGTTCATGCACTAATAGATCTTGACCGGGAGGCTTACACTTCTGGTGGTTACTGCTATAAGCAGGATTGAGAACATCATGAACCAATTCTTATTGATTGTTGTTCTTGTCCTGTTATTAAGGTAGTTAGCTAATCACTGCCTCTTTTCAGAATCAGTCTCATAAGTGGTATGTAGTGGTAAAGTGGTGGTTTCATAGCTAGGGGATTGTGGCTTTATCATAATCACGTTGGGTTCACTTAATTTCAAAAGCAGACAAAGATCTGTAAACCTAGCTCATAGACAATACAAGGCAGTGTCATGCAAAGGGGAGAGAAGGCTTTAACAGGAATAGTTGGTCAATGAGTGGTCCCTTTCTTTCCCTTTTTCTTTATTCCTCACAACAAAGAAATATCCTCAGGACCTGGAGGTATGATATAAAATTCTCAGAGTCCCTGAATTAATTAAATTTTGTTAGAACAACACAATTTAAGAGTCATTCTCAAACTTTGCATTGCAAAGAGAATTACTTAGAAACTTAATAGAAATGCAAATTTCTGGGACTCAATCCCAAAAGTACTATAGATCTGGGTTGTGTAGGGGTACCCTATGTTCTCTTTTGCCTAGGGCAGCACAGTTTATTCTTGTTATCCTGGCATGATTATTTATAGCAATCCCTTTCACTCTTAAAAATGTCTAGATTTGAATAATCAAGTATATGGTTACCTTAGGAATAGAGTCTGAGAATCTTAATTTTATATAAGTGCCCCAAGGGCTTCTGATGCAAGTGAACGAAATTCTATGCTCTGAAAAACACCACTTTTAAAGATGATTTTGTTGGTTTTGTTGGGCATTGTATCTTTTCTGAGTTAGTAAAGTATAATCCCCCCAGCCAAGGTCCCTGTGTTGCAAATTATTAGCAAGAGCCTATGGGTTTTATGAAAAAGGCAAATTGATTTATTAAAAAATGACTGATACTCTAATTTTAAATGACAACTATATGTCATTTATTATACCAGCTTGAGTGCGCGCGCACACACACACACACACACACACACACACACACACACACAGGCTAACACTGTTGAATGTGCTTACAATGTCCCAAGCACTTATCTAAGCACTTTGCATTTATTAATACATGTAACACTCAAAACCACACTTCAAGTTTCCACTAATATTATATCCATTTTACAGTGGGGCACAGAGAAATAAAACAACTGTTCAAGATTACACAGCTAATGCTAATATGTGGTAGAACAGGCAATCTGGCTCCCCAACATATGCTCTTAAATGTTATATAATATTACTTCACTAACTCCTGTTCTGGGGAAATATCAATCTGTATTTCCCCCTCCCTAAAATTCTAGTGATAATCCTTAACCAGAATACCCACTTGTTATCACTTTATGTTATCTTACTTCTTTTGATTTTCTGTGTGTCCCACTGAGTTCTGACCTATGTTTTATTATGAGTGACCTTAAGGATCTTTATTATTTGTAGATGGCCTTTGTCTTTTCATTCACAAAATTTGACCAGAATTGTAGGTTTTTGTTACTCCCAAATATGACAGGAAAGGGGGAAAGAGAATTAACATTCATTGAACACTTACTATCAGCTACTTTGTTGCATTTTACATAATTTTCCTCATTCAGTCTTCACAATTCTGAGAGACGAATTTTTTATACCATTTTTTAAAAAAATAAGAAAAGTAGAGTTTAAAGAAAATAAGTAGTTTAACCAGAGAAATAGAAAATAATGGAACTAAGATTTGAACTCTGGGCTATAGCCTGCTGAGCGAGACTATATACTGTGCTTTATTTTAACACCAGGAATGACTTTATTTTTTTATTTGATTGGCCGTGATGCTCTTTCTTTGACCTGTGTTAATAATAGCAAAAGGAATGATCTCCTTTCATTCCCTTTGGTAAAGGGAGCCACTGCCTTGATAAACTCTAAGATGAAAATATAATATTAAAGATCCCCTTTTCAGCAATATGGGAAGTGTTGTTAATTTAACAGTTGTAGAGTGGGTGCTATAAGAAAATCTAGGTCTTCTTCTTTACAATAAAAATGATTTATTTTCAGACATTTACTCACCTATATACATGGGTTTACCTATTAGTAAAGGGAGATTATTACAATGGCCAGACAACTTAGAATTAATGGGAAAAAAATTCTGAAACCTTCCCCTGTCCCTTGGTGCATATGCGCTATGGGGAGCATGGTCAAAGACAACACCAAAAATAATAGTCTACATAGAGCTACTGCTCATCTATCTGTTAAAATATTTATTCAAAAGAGGATCCATTCATCCTCATCTTCAAAAAAGAAACCTTGGTACCGAGTTCTAATAAGAAATACTGTCAAAATCAAGGCATATCAGATGCCAAGGAGGAAAAAATAATGAAAGAAAAAAGCTTACCAAAGATGACTACAGTAGTCAGGGCACAAAATAAGTGCCCTAAAAGTGATTGATCTTGAAACAGCATGAGTTTCTATAAGGTTTTTAGCATGGCTGAGTAACTGATTATAACTCCTCAAAGCAATGAGACACCCTCTGTCACAGTATGTCTATATAATACCTATCTTTTCATTCCCTGACTCCATGTGAAGTCATATTTTCCTCATTGGGGAAGACCATATTCAAGACAGTAGTGGTTTCTACTCTCAAAAGGAATTAAAACCTGAGTAGACATGCTCTTGCTGCTTGCCAAAAAAAAAAAAAAAAAAATGGGAAGGTCACTGAATACTGTTGGGTAAGACCCAAAATTAGTCAGCATTCTTTCAGACATTTCTGCCAACATTGTTAATGGTTTCCTAGTGTAAGATGAAGCCTTTGGAATGCAGGGTAGTCATGTTTGTTTCATGTTAGTGCCTAACAGCACTAAGCACATAGTTCATACTCATTTATGATTTAGATTAATTCTATGTCTGACATATATTTTTCACATGGTGGAAGTTCAAGGTCTAAATAATGATTTGATTATTGTCTATGAATGACTATGCCAGTCATTCTAGTTTATAGTTACCTTATTGTGGTGGGAAATCCATCTGATGTATGGAGAGAGAGATATATAAGTATCTATATATATGTATATGTATAAGTATGTGTGAATATATGTGTATTTGCTTTAATATATACAGTTATAATAGCTACTAGTACACATTTAGTGAAATTAGGTAGCCCTAACAAATAAAATCTAATTAAATTTGGAGTGTGTGTGTGTACGTGTCTGTGTCTGTGTGTTTATGTTCAGGGGAATAACTAGAGATTATATGCCAATGCAGAAATTACCTCTCCATCTCTTCTTGGACAAACTGGTATTAATTTTCTCAGGTTTATTAGTACATAAGAACAAATATTTATTCACTGATCCTGACACTTTCTCATCCAACATCTAGTCATTTATTGGATCTTAAAAATAGATGAATATATATTTATATGTGATATATATACATATATATTCTGATACATGCATGTATATACATATATAAATAAGTTCTGATGTGTGAGTGTGTATCCTGAATTTATATATTTACAAGAGGATATATGCTTATAAGTTTCAGTCATATTTTAGTTTAGGCAAGTTAAAATCCTTTCTTTCCTATTTTTATTTTTATGAACACAAACTACACGTGTTGTTCCCTGCTCATGCTATGAGGATTTTAAAATAAGCTGACTAGAGTTCTCTGTTTAGTATTCAGTCTGCATTTGATTGCTCAATAAAGTTTAGTTGACTGAAGCAAGAGCAGGGGTTAATGAAGCTTTAATATCATTATATTATATATTCAATGATGATTTCAAAAACCTTTAGAGATTTTTCTCAGGTTTAGACACAGTTACCACATATTTATATTTTGCACAAGGAAAAAAATAATCATTTCATGACAATTCATATCACATTTCTATTTTAAGCACCAGGATGCAATCTAAAGTATCATTCTTTTACTATTGTTTTCAGGATGAGACTGAGACTGCTTCCTGTTAATCTGTTTAGAAAATTTGCAACAATAAGTATGTTCTGAGTTAGATTCTCAGCTTTGCCATTTACTAGCTGTGTAACCTTGAACATATTCTATAACCATTATACACCTTGAATTTCATATTTAAAAAGAGATGGGGGCAATAATAAATAATTTATTTGGATAATATAAGAATTAAGTAATGTGAAGCCTATTAAAGAGTTTAGAACAATCTCTGGCCTTCTCACTCTTTCACAAACTTCCCATGGCAGATGTAGAAAAGAATTTTAAGGCTAAGGATCCCATGGATCTATTTACTCCAGCTCACTCATCTCACAGATAACGAATTGAAGGCCTAAAGGGATGAGTGACTTACTTAGCTAGTTGGCTGCAGAACTGTGACAGAAACATGAGCAGGAGTTCTTGATTCCCAGGCCCAGTCTATTCTTTAAATCAAGACAGTAACTTCAAATTTATTCTTTCTAAATTTCTGAATTTCTAAACCTGTTAAATTAGATGTGCCTTGGTAATAATATGGCTTAAGGGAAATAACGTAGCTTCTGAGTTTGTTAATAAGTAGTTATGTAGCCTTCAGCTTTCTCTCAGGACAACTAGCTCCATTCTTAGACTTGAAATGTAGATTCTTGCCCTTTTTTCTCTCCTCCTTTATTACCTTCTTATAGCATTACTCCATTCCTCAAGCAATTATTGAACACCTTCTAGGTTGAGCTTCCCATGAGTCTCTGAAAAACCAAGATATTTTTCCCCTTTTGGTTCCCAGAAGCATCTTCTTAGCCCTATAGGTCTCTGAAAGCCAACATATTGTTCTCTCAGCTTCTGGTCAGATAACTTATTTAAAACTTCTTTTATGTGGTCTGAGAACATACCATACTCCTTGAGACTATGAGTTATCAGCCTGTCTCAGAGGAAAACTATTTCTTAATGATCTTATCCTATAAAAACTCCAAATGGGTTTTTGGCAGGTAGAGGTAGGAAAAGGTGGGAAGAAGAGGAAATTACTAATAAGTAATAAGTGTCATGCTCTAGTCTATGTTAAGAACATGGCTGGTTTGTGTGCTGATTCTCAGAAATCACTGAAGCAGAGCCTCTAAGGATTGTGTTGCTAACTAATTGGAATAAACCAGACTAAAAACCATGACCCAGGGACCAAATTTATTCAGAGGATGGGACAGTATATTCCGGAGACATGCTATCTGTGCTGCTGAGATTAAGGAAAACTCAAGTTCTAAAAATTCATGAAGAAAGATGGTTTTTAATGAGAGTGTTTGTTTATTTTCATTAGTGATTGCTTACTGACCCAATTAATGACAAGCCAGAACTCTGTTGCAGAGGAAAATTAGGGAAAAAGTAAAAGCATAGTAATATTAAATGTTATCCAAAATCACCCAAAGAAAAACTAGTTTTTAATCACAGAATCACAATTGTATTGTGTATATTATTTTTTATTATATATGTCAGTTTTGGTATCATAGTTTATAGAAGTCATATTCCTATAAAAGTGGAAACAAAAACAGCTCAGAGATGGCCTTCAGAATAAACCAGAAAGAAATGTCTTTAGCATAAATTATTCCAGCCATATATTTCTTATAACTCTAAAAACCAAACATTCAACAATATCTTACAACTTGTGTACTTATAAGCACCTGCATACATGTGCTTATTTTAGTCAACTTCTTATTTCTAAACATGGAGGAAGAAACAGTGGTTTGGAGAACAAGAGTTATAGCACACCTGTCTCTGCTATACCACTATAGAGCTCCATGAACCTCCTCCAGTACCTCTCTGGTACTCTCCATCTCTGAAATAAACACATTGTCTTGGAAAACCCCTGGTGTTCAATGTATTTCAACTCCATATGCCTATAATGTAGTTATATTTCAATAGGGGCTTATTTTCTATTATCAAACTTTTCCCACTTGCCCACACAGAGTTGGAAATGGAATGATATAAATATATTCACAGTTTCTTCTTTCCCCTGCAGTCAACTTTCTAAAATAATAAGAAACTTTGTTACTGGGGAAACAACCTACAGGTGTCAGTAGTTTATTTGTTTTGTTTTGTTTGTTGTCTAATTGGGAAAATGGGATGAGCATAAGAATTAAAATGCTAAAAAAAAAAAAAGATTGGCTTAAAAATTAGAGCTCAAGTACTCTGGAAGAGGGATTAGAATATCTGGATAAGAAGGGATGAATCAGTAAAACTTATCAGCCAGGGCTAGAGATTGGAGTGTGGAGGAAGAGATGGGGTTGAGAAGTAGGGAGGGGAACCATGTTAAATTAAATATTCTGAGAAGCTACTTGAAGGACTTTGGGAAACTGAATAGAATTTCTTACCCTGAAAAGGATATTATGATGATATTTTAGATTCCCTCTTGCCAACACTTTAAATATTTTAATGATTATTGAAATGTCTCTTCAATGTTTCTTAGATATTATTTGACTCGACCTTCACATTGAAAGGGATATAGGGCTGCCCAAGTTTTCAGGCTATGTGAAGATATCATGCATAATGCTTAAGTTCTTATTCCATATAAATCTTGTTCAATTTCCTAATGACCATCAGTGCCACACCAGCCTTTCTGGCAACCAGAAATTTTGTTACATGACTTTATCCTTTATCTGAATGGCATTACACTGTACTTCCAGTGACAGATCTGCTCTTAACTTTTCATAATTCTCATTTCAGTTTCTTCCATGAGTGATTGTGTTGGTCTCACTCATGCACTAAAGCTGGAAGATGAGAGCTCCAGGGTAGGGAACAACACAAAGATGAATGTATTTTGTTTCACAGCAATACAGAGTACGGTAATTCTGCTGCAGAAACTATGCAGGTATCTCACAGCAAGAGCTACAATAATCCTTTGCTGGCATGCACATGTGCAGCAAGTCACTGGCCCTGACACAGGTCTTATTGTACTCATCCTTTTTTTTCTGTTTTATTTTTTTATTATTATTATTTTAAATAAAAGAGTGCCAGAAGTCACCCAGCAGAAGATGAATTTTATAGAGATAGAATGGTGTCAAATATCCTATAGGTAAGGTGCTCTATGTATCTGTTTTTATAGCATGTTACTCTTTCCAGCACTCTTATACATTGTTTTATTTGATCCTCTTTGCAACCCTGTTAAGCAGGTAAGGCAAAAGCCATGGCCCCAGACTGAGTCAGCTTAGAAAGGTTAATTGCCAAAGCCAAACAACCTCAATGAAAGAGTCCATAGTAGGACTCTGGACTTTGGATTTGAGTCCATTCCTCTATCCATTGTAAGATGCTCTCTCTGGAGAAGTCTGGCAGAGGTCAGAACCACTGTTTAGTGTTTCACTGGGCTTTGTATTTAATGGTCACCTAGGGTCATTTGATCTCTTTGCTAAGTTTGGCTGGTTTCAAGTGCACAGTCCTTTCATCAAAGGCCAGTTCTGGAAAGTTCAGAGACAAGGAAAAACCAAAAACGTCTTTAAGAAGTTTCTTACCTGGAATAGATACCATTTAACTGAAATATATTAGAAGAGTTTGTTTATCTAGATTGCAACTCATTAACAAATAATAATGATTAACTTTAGTTTACAAATGGAGAAAGTGAGGCATAGAACATTGCCTGAATCTTCTATTAATCATTTTCTGCCTTCCCTACTCTACTCACTTCCATCACATTCTTGTTATGTGACTTTTAGAAGAAAGAATACACTGATTCAGATTGAAAATATAGTAATGCTAATTAAGGCCAATCTCCTGATATTTGGTGATGTCATACACTAAAGTCAAAATGTAGGCCTTGGATCTATTGTTTGGTTACAAAATTTGAGGATGCACTAATTTTTTTATTTTGAAAAGATACTAAATATGCTTTTACTTCAGTGCCTTCTTCAAAATTATTTATTTGAGAGTAGAAACTCAGTTTGGGAAAAAGCAATATTGAAATTCCCTTGTCTCTTGATTGAACTTTGAAATAGTAAATTCAATAAGTTTGGTTCAGGGTAATTCTTCTGTAAGTCTGTCAAAAAGTTCTTACCCAGCTATAACTGATTAGTTTTCCTTTTTTCTATATGTTTTATCTATAATTCTTTTTGATTCATTAGAAAACTTGTGCTCACTGAGGTCCATGTTACTCTCCACTCAGAAGCCAGGGAGATAGAACTGTTATGTTCTAGAGTATCCTGCCATAGGTGAAGAAACAAGAATACTGGGCAACCACTAAGTTAAGATTTCTATAGTCATTAATTTTACAATGCATCAATTTTCTCTCTATAAAATAAAAATGAGAGATTCTTTTTGAAGAGTAGTGAAACAAATAATTCAGCCTGTGTTGGGACCATAAATTCATGAAAAACAAGTGATTAAAAAAAGGCATTGATTTCATAAATTAAAAAAAAATATAGATATAATACTATATATATATACGCATTACGCATTAGAGGTCTGTGCCTCCCCCAACCCCCACTGTATTTATTATTCATGAATTCTCTTTTGAGTGACCCATGGGTATTGTCCCCTTTGAAATGCCGCTGCATCCAGAGAAATCCACCTCAGATTACCCTGAAAGGTAAAAGTGTGGCTTTAGTAGTAGAGAAAGGCTGTTAGTATCAAAAGCAGTGGATATTAATTTTAGCTTTACTCCTTAAATTTTGTTACATTGGGTAAATCATGTAATTTCTCAGAACTCAATTCCTTAACCTGCAACATGAGAAAATAATGTCTCCAATCTGTTGTGATAGTTGGCTGAGATAATATTTGAAAGAGCTTTTCACGTATGAGGTACTCGATAAAGATCTGTAGAGTTAGCTGGACTAGTAGTTGCTCTGATGAGTTCTGTCAAAGGACTATCACAGAACTTTTTATATTATAAAGGTGAATTTCTCAAACTCTAGTCTGTGGAATATGATCATGCCTTTAGTCAAATAAGATTGAAGCGATCCCATAGTAGAGTCACAAAATGCACATTAACGTTCTAAAGTCAATAAAAGTCCTATCTTTTTTTAATTCATTTTTTATCCAAGTTTTTAACAAACTTACTTTGTCACAGAACACATTCTTGAAGAACATTTACTAAGTTCGTCCAGAGCATATTTTGGACTTTAGAATTTTTTAACTTTAGGAAGTCATAGAAATGATCTAGTTTACAACCTGCTGTGTTTTGTTTTATAAATGGGGCATTGAAGTTCACAAGTATTAAGGAACTCATCAAAGATCATACCACCAATTTAATGTCAGACTCAAGATCTTAACATATTAATACTCATTCTACTGTACCAACTGCTATGGGTCTCTATTAGCTCTCCCTCAGCTCACCATTAACCACTCACTTATCAAGGGGCTTTGGAACAGCAATATATATCATGTTTCCTATACATAAACTCTCTACCCTTACAGGGTGAGATTGCAGCATTTGAGCCCAATGATCCATTTTTTTCCCAATATCCATGAACATATGCGGAGTCAACAGCATGCCTATGCTGAGTGAAGAAATAGCTAGTTCTAACACCAATCCATTCACCTAGATTCTACTTATCTCAACTACCCTAAACAAGTGTTTATTGAGTCCCTATTTATAGTAACAACAAGAGATCCAAAACTGAGAAGTCCTTAAGGGATAGTAACCAAAAGGCCATGTTCAGAGGTTTCAGGCAGTTTTATGAGCCCCTTAGTGATCTGTAGCAAGCCTGTTAGGCTTAGAAATGTGTATTTCTTGTATATATGTGGACAGAGATTAATATTTATAGCAATAGCACCCTGCAGCACAATGAACAAAATCACCACAATTTTTAGACTAAATGTTTTTTTCTTACAGTAATCATCACATTCTGCCTCCTTGCTCTTATTTTATGGGTTCTGTTTTATCTTTTCAAGTAGAATTTGAAAACTTCTTGAGATTAGGGGCTTTGTCCTTATGCACCTTTACATAAAGAGGTTTAAAATACACTTGCTTTTTTATATTATGTGGAGTTCGAGTGTATTGTTAAAATCATATTTGCATGGGTAAAAGAGAAAAAGAAGACTCAGAGCTGAAAAGTGGCACTATTTCTGACAAAAATAGATTAATTAAACCCAATGTAGGTGTCTGCTCTTCAAAACTCACGTCATGACTCATTTGAATGACAACTCTCAGCACATTAGTTATTTTGATTAACAATATAAACCCTAGATCTGAATAAACACCATGACTTATCCAAATGATTTGTTTTACTGACTATTGTATTTTATTTTCTTCATGCAAAACTAACCTCTGAAGTAGCATGTCTTTCTGCTACCTTACCTATGACAAATGCATTTACCTTTGCTAAACAGTTGAGTTCCGTCACTTAAAGGAACATATGGCTTTCTTAAAGTTACTTTTGAACTCTAAATTGCCACATGTTGGAACAATGATTTACTGTTTGATGAAATGGAGTTTTCTAGTACTCAGATCCAGGTACAAGTATGTAATAATATATCTAGAATAGTGTGTGCAATCAACCATTCTATTAAATATATAAGCAAACAATTTCATGGATAATAATATCATTCCTATTTTAGATGACTATAAAGGCTTCCAATGCTTAGCCCTCCAATTTCTTAAGTCTACTCTCCCTAACCTGCATATCAATCCACCAAAAAGCATTTATTAAAAATAATTTATGGAAAATATTTTTAAAAATATTTGTCATTTTAAACTTAAAATTGATGTTGCACACTGAAGATTAAATATGTATTTTGTATTTCAGCAATTATTGGAATTATCAAAAATGTCTGGTTATTTATTGTGAGGCATTTATACAGATAAGAAGTGGGGAAGGTAGTTAAAAACAGTAGAAGCCAACAAAAAGGAAGAAGGAAACAAAGAGAAAACTGCTCCAGAAAACAGTAGAATTAAGAAAAGTTTGCTTTGAAAGATAAGAAAGAATCCTACCAGTGAATATGAGACATATTGGCAAGATATTGTGCCTCCTAAGAATTAGCAGGAGAGTTTATATTTAAACTTTGTCTTCCAGTATCTCTTTCACCTTGAACTTTCACTTCAAATTCATATTTCCAGACTTCAAAAATTATACCTAAGTTAGTTGACATAAGTATACAGTTTTTAAAAAATATTTTTCTTTCTATTATATGCCCTTTAAGTTCAGACATTATCTTTCTTCTCTTTTGCATTTATGGTAACGTTTATTCTTATCAGTTGGTACCCAGGAAATACATCACAGATTTTGTCTCATTCTTCATCTGAACTATTGAATAAAAAACTAAATAAATATTTATCTGATTTGCTTTGGAATGAATGGTTGTACCCCACCCTCAAATTCATATGTTGAAGTCTTAATCCTTAATGTGGTTGTATTTAGAAGTAGGCCCTTGAGGAAGTAATTGGTTTAGGTAAAGTCATGGGAATGGAGTCCCCATTATGAGGTTAATGCCCTTGTGAAAAGAGGAAGGGACAACAGATCTCTCTCTCTCTTTCTCTCTACCACGTGAGGATACACTTAGTAGGCAGCCACCTACAAGTCAGGAAGATGTATCCCATCAGACATTGACTCTCTCAGCTCCTTGATTCTTATAATTAGCCTCTAGATCAGTGAGAAATAAACAACTTCTCTGTTTAAGGAACCTAGTCAATAGTATTTTAGCAGCTCAA
Source organism: Macroglossus sobrinus (assembly GCA_004027375.1). Classification (NCBI taxonomy): domain Eukaryota; kingdom Metazoa; phylum Chordata; class Mammalia; order Chiroptera; family Pteropodidae; genus Macroglossus; species Macroglossus sobrinus. The sequence continues at coordinate 335,212 of PVKZ01000759.1, forward strand.
ACTGAATAAAAAAGTAATATCATTTTTAAATGTTGTTTTCCCATATTAAAGAGCTAGACATCTTAGCAGATAGGCTCATTGAAACAGTCTACAGGTCTTTCTTAGTTATAGTATTCCCTGAAACATTATCATTTTGAGTTTTCTGCACTGTTCTACAGAATTCTTAAATTTCAAACACATCTTAAATTTCTAAGACAGTGTGGCTTGTGCCATTATATCATGTCTATTTTACATAGTAAAAATATCCTTCATTATAGGCAAAAAAAAAATTATAAACAACATATAGAGAGTGATTATAAATTGTCAAGCTTACGAGTTTTCAAGAAGTGCCCTTATGAGATAAGTTTAATTAAGCAAGACATTCTATTAATCATTTCTAATTACTCATGCAAATCGCAGACACTCTGGCCTGTGGTTTAATAGCCTGATTTGATCCCAAATGCAGCTGATGTCTATGGCCCAATGGGTATTTCAATGAACATGTCTTCACTGATCTTGTTACTCAATCTAGATATAATTGTCAGAAAAGTACAGCTTGATTTGTTAGGCATTACAAGTATTTTAATTACTAAATTAAAGAGGTAAAGGTAAAAGAATGCAAGAAAAGGTGTATTACTACTTGTAGAGATGCAGCTCAATAGTGCACACACACACACCCATCTGGCTGAGTATACTACCTAGGATTCTGATCCTGAGACTTGTGCTCTTCACTTTCTAGATACAGTTTCTATCTGTTCCAAATGTGATGCTGATGAAAAGATGCTGTCTTGAGTTTAGTATTATGTAAGCAAATAAGACACATAGAAGAACACCTTACTTTTCCACTTGATTTCAGATTTCTTCTCTATACCCATGGTTTAATTCAAGTGTGAGGTTAAAAAATGTGGCCTCTTTACCCATCCAAATATGAATCACTTCAGAAAATTCATAATGACAAAAATACCATGATTTATTTCTAAGTAAATTTGTAATTTAGAATCTATGTTTTGAGAAACAGTGATTATATATATATATAGATAGATAGATAGATAGATAGATAGATAGATATAGATATAGATATATGACTTACTATTTATTAATTCTAAAAGTGATGCTTGGTGGATATATAAATTCAAAAATTTCCTTATAAATGACTCCACAACCTCCTAGAGGGTTTTTCCCATAGGTTGAAACCTCTGTATATTCTCTCTTCTATGGCAAATTTAAGTCTGTTTTACTCTTCTTACTTAGATGAAAATATTGAAACCTCCAGTACACCATAAAAAAATAAAATACATCTCTCTGCCCCGACTATCCCATGCACAGTAAAACTTCTCAATCTACACAACCAGTTCAGACAAGCCTGCTATGCCAGTCATAACCACTATCTTCCTTTCCCCAACCCTTCTCTTCACCAAATGCTCCTACTTTATAATCTCAGTCTCAGTGTCTCCTTGTATCCTCCCATCATCAAAATCTACTGTCACAAAATGTCTTGCTAAATCAATTTGTACTAAGGTATAAAAGACAGATAAGGTTATATTTGCATTTGAATAGAGAACATTGTATTTCACTAAAGGGAATAGGCTCTGACCTGGAATTTTAGGCATCAGCAAATAGATGACAAGAGGGCCAGTTTAAGAAAGTTGAGCCTTCCTAGTATCCATGGAATTATGCTAACTATGTATTCACTTATTGACCCACCAGAGAAACAGTCTGATCTAATGGTTAAAGGCCTAGGTTCTGGAACTGGACTGCTTGAGTTTAAATTTAGTCTTAGGCACTTTCTTATCTGTGTGACTTTGGGTGTTTTTAGTTTTTCTATACCTGTTACCCCACCTATACAAAGGGGGTTAAGATAATAGTATTCATCTTATAAAAATCCATGTCTTTGTGGACTGCTTAGAAAATGCCTTGCACATTATCAGTGCTTTGTATGGGATTGATAAATAAAATAAGTACTAATAAGGCTGGCCTTGAATCTTTGTGGTGTTTCTCTCAGGAATAAACCTAAGATCCTGAAGATGTCTTACTTATTCCTTGAGACAAGACTATGTAGTTCTATGACTAATTACGGTAGGTTAAGCAAACAAGTTATAATGAAACTCTTTAAAGTCTACCTCAATTTGAAATTTTCAACAAAAAAAGTCCATACCCATTGAGAACTTTCATAATAGTTTATTAGAATTATTTGAGCCAAACAGAGGATAAGCCTAGAAGCAAGATCTCAACAGGCTAAGTAAGTAAAATGCTTCTGAGAATGACAGTTTGTAATTTCTTTTATATGTTTGGAATTGAGAAGACTGGGTAAGGAAGATTAGATGAAAGTGAGGGAAGTCAAAGTAGGGATTGGATACAGTATGGTTAACAAGATTATAGGGTGGTTAAGTCTCCAAGGGGTCTAAAAAAGAGACATTTTAAAAGCATGTTAACCTAAATGAACAAAAACAATGGACAGGGCTTGTTTAATGCAAAGATAAACCTTTCATTAAAGAAATTATATGCCTTGGGTGTGACTATACACCATGACTTAACCCTTTAGGAATTATGATGGAATCACCCTGTGAGGTTACTTTTGGGTAGATTTATTACAGCACCCCCTTTTTCTCCACAAACAACATCCAAAGGAGAAGGCACATACCAATGTGGAAGAACGGAGTTTTGTTAAACTTGAAACATAGTCTTAAATCATAATTTTTCATGACCATGAATAAATACTCTAGAACAGTTCAATGGATGTCAATATTGTCTTCTCTAAAAACAATGTCTTCCTACATTTTCATTTTCTTATTTTCCTCTTTCTTTTCCTCTTTTTTTCATTTCACAAATATTAGTTAGACAGATATTATTTGAACAACAAGAGGAGCAACAAGGTGGTTGAGAAAGGGTGATAAAGAGATCAGTTTAGACACATAGGTTTGAGTTGCCTATTGAACAGCCACAAGAATATGTCCAGCTGCTGGAGATTCAGGGGACTGAGCTCAAGAAGGGATCCATGCTCAAAATAGACAAGAAATTCAACAGTGTATAAATGGGAGTTAAAGATAGGCTGCCCCATTAAAAATACAGATTAAAGGAAAGGTCAAGGAGAGATCAAAGAAAAATGGTAATCACCAGTTTTAATGGGTAAGGTAGAAGAAGAGCCCGTGAAGAAAATCATGATAGATTTTTTTAAAAAATGTAAGCTAGGACAAGAACCTAATGTGTTTGTTTCATGGAAAACAAAAGAGAACTGTATTTAAGAAAAAAAAAATGTGTCGAAGCTTTCTAGTAAGACAAAGGTTAAACTGTACATGAGATTTTTAATGGGATCCTCTTGGTGGTTTTCGCCAAAATAGTTTCCAAAAAGTGGTGGGAATGTAAGATAGATTTCAGTGAGCTAAGGAGTGATTTGGAGATTAGGAAGTAGAGAGGGTATACTCTCCTAAGAAAGACAGAGAAAAGCAGATGGCTTGAAAAGCTCAATAATATAGGTTAATATGTCACTTAATGCCTAACCCATTGTTAACAGGGTAATATAAACTCTGGTGCTACCCCAGTAACATGAAGATTCTTGGTTCTTCTCACTATCGCAGAGACGGGTCCAGCACAGAGGGAGTTGTGAAAGTTAATATTTATTAAATGCATGTTTTGACGTAGAAATAGGTCACATCTAAACTAGCTAACTCTGTGGAAACAAAAATACACTCCCCATAAGGAGCATGTTACTGCAAAGAAAGAGGACTATAACCCCATGGAAGGGGGAGGTCTGTATTATATTAGGGTGGTTACAAAGGCATTCTTAATTGGTTGACAGATGAGGTCATTTGATTGATAATTGGCTGCTATATAACGCTTTGCCTCATGCACATGTCTTTACCCAGAATTCAGTCTAACTAGATTCATAAACTTCCAGGCATAGGAATGATATAGTTTATGATATAATGAGGCTGGGGTTGTGGGTAGATTAGGTTAGTGCCTCTGCTCCAGTGTCTATGACCAGATTAAAACCAGCTATAGGTTTATGGCCCTCCAGTCTTTTGTCTCTCAGGATGGAGGAGTGATTCTTTAACTACAAATGGGTGTTCTTTGGGCAGTCTCTGAGCTGTCTGTGGGCTGGACTTCCATTCCTTTGTTTCTCCTGTCACTCATGTCTGACTAACTAACACCATCATGTTTTTATTCTTTTGAAGACCTGTCTTTTCTCTATCCTGAGGCTAAATTTTAGAAGTCTGTCTCTACCCTCCCAAATCTTGGTCACATAAACATCTTTCCTAAAGAGATACTTAAAGAGAGGCAAGTAGTATGAAACAATTACCTGGTATTTAGAGGCCAAATGTACTTCATTTATTTATTTTCTTTTAGGTGAGGCCACCCTTGGTTGACCCCACAGATTACAAGGACCTTGTCAGCTTACAATCTCTTATTATTAAAATTTTTTTACACATACAGCACCTGGTCTTCTTGGTGGTCTTCCATCCAAGAACTAATCAGGCCCAGCCCAGCTTAGCTTCCAAGATCAGACAGGATCAGGCTTGTTCAGTGTAGCATGGCCATAGCAAATTTACTTTAAATAGGATGTCCAAGCAAAGCTAGCCAGCAGAGTCAAGTTTTAATCATAAGAGTAGGATCATGATAGAGAGTTACAGTTCAGGGCAATCTAAATTCGTCTTACCTGGGTGGTGCTTAGGGGACTTCAGTTCCTTCTGCCAATGCAATAAAGAACTATAGATCAGTGAAATTTAGGAAAAGTAAGATTTAATAAAATATGTTTCAAAAGAGAAATGGGTTATACAATGCCTTATAAGTGGGGATGGCTGCAGTATATTTGGGCCATTATGGGAGGTTAAAAGGGTGGTGATGGCTGATTTGAATGACAGTGTTATATAACCTTTGATCTACCGTGCATGTCCTTACCCAGAATCAGTCTGTTATAATTTGATTCATGAACTTCCGGGCATATGTATGATATTATTATGACAGTATAATTGAGGCTGAGGTGAAAAAAAGGTCAGTACTCCATACTGTGCAAGCATTTGTGGCTAGCCTAAACTGGTTCCTATGTTATGGCCATTTATTTCCTTGTACTCCAGGATGTAGGAGTATTGTGAATTGAAAAAAAAAATGTATTTTTTCTGAGAGGCCCTAGGGGAGGACTTTGGCTTGGACCATCATTCTTGTCATTCCTATGGTTATAGAGCTGAGCCTTTGCTTCTATCACTCATGGCTACCAAACTGCCTAACAGTTTTGATCAAAAGAGAAGTGATTATTGAAGTGGTAAAAGGAAATGGGAAACTGAAAGAGTACATAGAAGAGAAAAACATATATCTTTGCTGAAGCCTCAAAATTTAGTGAGGATAAGAAGGAAGAAGAGCCAGAGATAAGCAAGGATGGGGCAGAAGAAGTCAGAGAAATAGGACGGGAACTAGAAGAATGCGGCACAACAGAAGTCAGTGGAGGAATGTGATTCAAACATATGTGGGATGAATGCCACACTGAAAAAGCAGCTATGTCAAGTTGAGATGAACAAGAAAAGCTTTTTGGTTTTATGTTTTTGATTCTCTCTCCACCTCCACTTCTCTCTCTCCCTCTCCCACTCTCCCCTCCATTCCCCCCATACCCCTTCTTTCTCTGTGCTTCATGTGTTTATGTATATATTTATATGTATATATGTATCAGTTTTATTGATATAATTCAATACCATAGATCATACAATTCATTCACTTAAATAACATCATTAATTTTTCTAAATATATTTACAGAGTTGTACAACCATCATTAATCCATTTGTATATGATTATTGCTTCTGACTTTGGGAAAAGCAGTCTCAGGAGAAAGAAAAATGAGGATGGGGCAGTTATCCAAGAATTAGAGAACAGTAAAGCCACAAGCTGGGAGAAAATATTTGCAAAACACATGAAGGCATGCCTCAGAGATATTATGAGTGTGGTCCCAGACTACCACAATAAAGTGAGTATTGCGATAAAGTATGTTGTAATTTTTTAGCTATTGAAGGGTTATACCATCAATTTGTATAAAATGCAATATCTGTGAAGTGCAATAATGTGAAGATCAATAAAGAGAGGTATGCCTATATCTGATAAAGGGCTTTGTTATCCAAAGTAAACAAAGAGCTCTTGAAAGTCAACAATAAAAAAACAACCTGATTATAAAATGGACAAATTGAATCAACACTTCACCAAAGAAGATATACAGCTGAGAAATAACTCAAATAATATGAAAAGATGCTCAAAATGTTATGTCATTAGGGAATTACAGATTAAAACAACAAGATACCACTATGAACCTATTAAATAGCAAAAATCTAAAACATTGACAACATCAAATGCTGACAAAGATGTGGAGCAACAGGAACTTTCATTCATTGCTGGTGGAAATGCAAAAAGGTACAGCCATTTTGGAAGACAATTTAGCAATATTTTACAAAATTAAACCATACTCCTACCATAAAATTAAACAGTTATGCCTCTTGATATTTACTCTAGTGAGCCAAAACTTATAGCTATACAAAAACTTGCACACAGATATTTATAGCAGCTATTTTCCTAGTTGCCCAAATTTATGTTAACCTAAAAATAAAAGGCTAGAGTAAGAAACAACAGCATTTATTAGAGATAAAGAAAAAGAAAAGAAAAGAAAAGAAAAGAATAGCTCTTCAGTAAGCACTGATTCAGGCAGAACCTTAAATAGTGTTCCAATAAGAGGCAACAGCAAGAGATATTTATGAGAAAGGAAAGAGAAATAATTACATCAATAAAAGGAAGGCATTTCTATTGATGCAAATAAGCTAACATAGTGACACTAATTCTCAAGAATGTTTTTAGCTTTCAGTCTGGTAGTCATAAGTTCAGAAGTCATAATATCTTCTTATTTGTTATTTTTACAAATGATTTTTTGAGACATAGGTAGCTTTAGGCCTAGTCTAAAGGTTATTTTTCCTTGTTTTAACATTCTAAAGGTTAGAGGCATAAGACAAGATGTGCAGGGAAGTTTCTCTGGAATGGCAGCTCCAACTCCATTATAAAGTAGCTTTGTTTATATTGGATTCTTGTTTTGTTTCCTTTTTTTTTCACTTGGAAGCAACCAAGATATCCTTTAGTAGGCAAATTAATAAGTAAATAGTGGCACAGCCAGACAATGGGATATTATTCAACACTAAAAAGAAATGAGCCATCAAGCCAGAGAAGGACAAGGAAGAAACATAGGTGCATATTTTTAAGGGTTATAAAACTATCCTGTGTCATACTATAATGGTGTTTACATGTCATTTTACATTTGTCAAAATCCACACAATGTAAAACATCGAATGAACCAAAATTTAAACGATAGACTTTGGGTGATTATGACATAATGTAGGATCATCAGTTATATGTACCAGTTTGCTGTGGGATGTTGATATTAATAGCTGTGCATGTGTGGAAGCTAGGAGTCTATAGGACATTTCTGTAACTTTCTTTTACTTTTGCTGTGAATCTAAAATGGTTTTGCGATTGTCTCTGTGTACAGCTCTTGTTTGTTTAAGGAGAGAAGACTAAGTAGGTCCAGTGTACTTCATGTTGTAGAAGGTGAATCTGAAGTTGTACAAGAGTTTGATGGAATGAGGCAATAGACAAGTAGGGGAAGGAGAAGAGTTGGTGCTTTAACTCCTAGAATGAAGGAAACCACTTTTCCTCTGAGACAGAAGTGAGAAAGAAGAGAATTCGTAAAGCCTTTGGCTATTTAGAAGCTGTGAGGAGGATACCGTTACAGAGACTTTTTGAGAAGAGGAAGAAGGTGAAGAAGTGTATACTTTATGTCTTTGATTTCTTCTCAGTAAAGCCAAGCCATGCAATGCCCCAGGCTATAGTAAATATTTGATGAAGCAGTGGTTTTTACGTTACAGAGGGTTTGCTTCTCGTGTTAACTTACTTGGGATGGGAAAAAAGTTTAGTGTCTGTACTGGTCCCTTATATTTTTGCCATGCTAGGGTTCTTCTATGTCTACACTGACACATGTGGCTATTGAGACATTGAAATGGGATTGGTCCAAATTAAGATGTGCTATGATTATAAAATCCATACGAGATTTTGAAGGCTCGCTACAAAAATGTTTTAAAAGTACAATATCTCAGTCATTTTTTAATATTGATTATATGTTAAAATAATATTTTGGATATATTTGCTTAAACAAAATAATCAAATTAATTTCAATTGTTATTTTTTTACTCATTAAAATGGTTATAACAAAAAATTTAATATTACTCAGGTATAGCTTCAATTATATTTCTATTGAACACTGTTGTTCTAGACCCATGATCATGTCTATTTCAGTTTGTCCTAACTGCTAATTAGAATATTCCTTTCAAAGACCATATTAATATACCTTTTTGAAATCTAATATAGGGTATTTATGGGCCACCCTGGTTTTTGCAAACTAAATTTTTTTATGTTCTGACAAAGAATTGGTTTTCACAGTAATATGTCCCTTAATTTTCAGTAAACAATGGCAAAGTGACTTCTAAATGGTGAGAAGGGCCCCTGTCAAACCCTAGAGCAAAGTGCAGGATAATAAATGATAGCAACCATTTAGTGAGATCCTACAATAGGCTAGGATTGTGCTAGGTGTTTTACCTACCTTTAAACTAATGAACAAAATGAGTGAATTTGCAACCTGGAACTGTAGAATCTCTCTGATGGTCAGTATTTAATATGTAAAACAAAGCCTAAATTTTACTAATTAAATATCTACTAATCTAAAAGGCATAAAGTGTATTAGATATTGCTACATACACAAGCTACTATAGTTTAAGGTTCAAAAATTCCTATTTTACCTTTGAAGCAACTTTTCTGAGATTAATTGCCAAGGTCATACAATTTAATAAGTACTCAGTGTGACTCAGCATCGGTCTTCTTTCCACAATGCTAAACTGTGAAGGTCAATGATTACTCATTTACATGATTATTTGGGGGAACTACAACTGCACCTCATTCTTCCCTTGGTCTTTTTCTGTTTCTGGAGCATGAACACTTCTCTCCTGTTCACTCTTTCTTTCTTCGTGTCCACCTTTCTAAGTGTTTGGTCTTTCAATTCTCTCTCCCTAAATTCACTTACTGTTGTTCACTTTTCTGTCTCACTCAAGTTTTTCTTTCATATCTTTTTTTCTGTCTCCTTTTCTTCTGAGTAGTCAAATTCTGCTCTAATATAACCTTATGTTTGGTTCATTTCTGTCCAATTATCCTCAAAGTTTACTTAGTAGTAGTAAGTCTGAGAGGGGCCTGAAATATTTCTTCTAAACATTTCGAACAAAACCAAACATCAGTTGGGAGCAAAAGAGAAACTTGAATTAAACAAAAGACTCAGCAAACATTTTTCAGAGTCAATTTGAATTATTTAAAACATCTTCCTGGGGAAGCAGCGTTTTGTCAACATGTTTAAAAATATATATTCAAGGATGTTCTAGTGTGTTTGGACTAATATATTCTCTGTATCATGCATTTTTATAGCATTTAGTTGAACATTTCCATAGATAATGTTGTCATCTCTTCTTTCTTTCATGTGAGAAATCAGGGAAAATAATGTTTGAAAAATATTCATTATTAGATTTAATTATACTCCAGCAACATCTTGGCTGTTTTGATGGGAATGTGACATTGCATATAATAAAACCAATCACTTTATAAATTATCTTAATTTATATTTTACAGTTTTTTTAAACTTAATTATTAGTGCAAAGAGAATCTTCCTTTAAAACAAATGCTTCTTGGGCCTACACTCAAAGAAAGAAATAAGATTTTTTATAAATAACTTTTTTTATCCAAAAGAAAAGTATTTTACAGTCTCTGAGCTGTGCAATATGGGATGCTTATTAGCTGCACCGAGAGTTCCCTGTTACCATTCCAGCTGTTGACTATTTAGTATAGAAGCGGGTGCTAGCAGTAGGCAGAAAAATGCTCAATTAGTTAGAGCTTTCCAGGTGAAGATTTCTTTGAGGTTGATTTGGACATTTGCCTATTACGAGAAAAAGCTATGCATTATTCAAATCATGAAAAACTACAAGAATTTCCTGCAGATTGTTCTGTGTTTTTTCAAATAAAATAAATGCCAGTAGTTAGAGGAAAATTCCATTATGCTAATCAACTTAAAAAATTTGTTAGCTTACACATTTTTTTCTTTAAATGATAGATGCTAGGAAATTCCAAATCTAATTGTTTACAGATACATTTTAGTATACTTACAAATATTTTACATATGACCAAATTAAGCTGTTACTTTTGGTTGTAGTTATTACACAGTCTAGTTCTAAACATCTCAAGTGGATCTTAAATTATCATAAAAACAGTTATCAGTATTCAATTGACCTCTGCAGAGGTACTTTTTGAATGATATTTTTACAATGGGAGGTGGTCTGCTATAGTGATGAAAGCCCCAACTCTCACTTCTAAATAGAACAAACCTGGATTCAAATCCTTGCACACTTAAAAGATAAATAATCTTAGTAATTTGCCTGATTTCTCTTAGTCTGTTTTCTTGTCATCCAAGCACAATGATTCCAGCAAATGGATTATTTCAGTCATGTCAAGCAGCTAAGCCATTAAATAATAACTTTATTTAAAAGTGGTCTATCCAAGTCATGACTTTTCTTTCTTTTTTTCCTTCATATTTCTCAATTTTTCTACTATTAAGAATATATTACTTTTTTAATCAGTAAAAGTAAATATATATAATGCATTTACACTGAAGTTATGGACACTAAAGAATTCTTTTGAAAAACAAGATAAAATACATAAAGAATCTATTAAGGAAAAGGACTATGTATTCTGTGCCTATCCACTGACATCCTCCTTGCCTCGAAACTAAAGACTCTGGAAACAAATCCTGCTATCCTCTGGCACACTCCTAGTTTTTCTGCTTGCATAGCCAAGAAGTGCAAGAGCCATGTTGCGAGATTTTTAATTTGATCGTCTCACACGAGGGTACCACTGTTTTCAGACTGGAAACAGCATGTTACTACACTTTGGCAATAATGCATTAAATACAGATGGGTTTGTTTTTAGCCAAATACGTATCATACAGCCAACAGCTGTTTAGCTATTGCCAACGGTCTGTTTAGTACACAGAGAATCTGTGAGTTTCTTTTTTGCTCAAAAAAGTCTAGTGTATCTATGTAAAAACCCCACAAAGGTTTCCAGGCAGCCACAAAACAGGAGACAAATCACCAGCACATTGACAAAGGCCTGCAATAATTTTTTCTACAAAATTGTAATACCTAACTTATTATAAAGAGTAAAATTAGTAAGCTTTTTAACATATCCAAGTTTTAATCTAATTCTACATATTTCAATAGATAAAGAATGCCTTATAATTACAGCAATAATACAATAAATGAAAATATTTTTTCATGTTTTCTTTGAAACATTGAACAGTGTGTGTAGCCTGAGGAACACAGGTCATCCTTTCTTTCCTCCCTCAAGGAGTGGAGATTGTTAAGCATCAAATATAGTATTTCTCATTGCCTAGAAGTTAGTCGAATCTCTATTAAAGTCATCCAGACACCTAAAAAAAGGCCAAATGTATTCCTGAAAAGTTAAAAAACAAACACAGAATTCTATTCTATCGAATTCATTATTGATTTAATAGAAGACTGTCACAATATAAACAAGTAAAACAGATTTTATCACTGTTTTATATGTGCAAGGCCTCCCTCCTTTTGTAAACATTGTTTTAGGACTTGAAGCAAGTAAAACCGTTTACCTTCTGTATTTTAGAGATACTGCCACCAGGTGGTGGTAAGGGAACATGATCACATTTGGAAAAAAATCCTTTTTCCGTCCTGTAACCATATATTTCTATATCTCAACAATTATACTTCTTTCTATTGAAACAGAAAAACCTAAAACATTTTAAGCAATCATCGAAAATTAACCATCTTAAATAGGTTTAAACTCATAAAGAAAGTTAACTCTTAAAAAAAAACTGCAGGAGTGATTCAGAGTTTGTGGGTCCTGAACAAGCCTATGTAATTGGGTGGGGGGGGGAGCTCTTAAAAATAGAAAATTACTCATACAAAATTATTTATGGAATATTTATCTTAAATTAGAAAATAAATAACCACAAATTGCATAGGATTTGGAGAGCTACGTCTTTTATTTCTGAAATCGTTAAGCATTTTCCTCAAAAACTCATCAATAATATCCGCTATTTGCTACTTGACCTCTCTTCTCCTCACTCACTTGAAAAACACCAAAAAACTCTCAGCATTCATCAGGGTCTGTAAAAGAGAGAAGCTTGGAAGCTTAAGTTTTATTAGCTTTATCATTAATCCATCAAAAGATAAGAGTTTGGCATTTTTCAGCTCTTGTTTGCTGCTGTGAAGCAGACCTATAAAATGAGAATAGGCAACTTAAAAGTTTTCTCAACTCCAGAATATACTATCATCACTTTCTAGCCAACCCAAGTGTTGCTATAATCAACTACAGTAACCCCATATTTTCATGGTGTTAATGATCCTGGTAATTATTCCTTTGTTCCCAAGCTCTGGGCATTTCAGTATTTCTTACTTGGCTGCCCCCTTATAGACATTTTTCCTTTGTTCTCTAGCCAGAAAGAAATCCTCTTTTGAAACCAATAGCTTATTAACTAGCCTGGTTCTTACCTCTAGAACTAAGAAAACCTTCTGAAAGGACATATATCAGGGTAAAGGGTATTGAGAAGGAGGAAGCAAAGGTGAGAAGCTACAGCCCAGAACTTTCTGAAAATTCTAAGTTCGCATCTGTCTTTCATAAGTAGTATTTTCCTCCTCATATTGAAAATCTTAAATGAAGTCAGACTATTTTCTTAGTTAAATGACTTCCTACATAATCTCGGAAAATGTTCTTAACTCTGGTCTAGGTTATGGTATTCCTCACACTAAATTAGACACTTAAAAATTCCCAGTGGAAAGAAGACTTGAAATAAACTAGTTTTTAACCACTAGGTTTTCAAATCACCAATTTTGTTGTTAGTCTCTTCTTCCTTCTTACTCTTCCTTTCTTTGGCTTCTTCCTCTTCTGGTCCAGCCCTTAGATAGGTATTTTCTGGATCATGTAGTGAGACCCTGTCCTAACATATGAAGTTGGACTGGTTTACTCTTCTAGGGTCCAACTGTCAACAGAAAAGAGAGATGATGAAAAAGAAGGCAAAGAAGGGATTGCTCTTATTAACTTTAGTCAACACAGATTTCTAGAAGGCACAGGGAGGCACATGTCAAACAAAATCCCAACAAACTCTTTTCTATTTACAACTGATATTGAATATTTGAATTTTGTAAAAAGTAGGAATTAAGAAAATAATAAATGTCCAATCATTTTTCACTTAAAGGAAAATATAGTTTGCATATAAATCTATGTTTATCTGACACACTTTTCAAGGCTTGAATAAACTGTGACATGGGACAATATAAAATCTTACAAGGTAATTGACAGAAGACACAATAAATATTTATTAAGCAAACAATTTTCTTTTTTCTGTTTTTTTGTGCCACTGTGATTCCTGCTTCATCTCTGTCTTCTTCCTACTTTCTTATTAAATATGACTTTTCTTTTATGATGATGAGATTCCAACCACACTCTGATGGCAGAGGAGGGAGGATAATGGAGTCTTAGGAAAGAGGCTTTTTACTCCTCATAATCTTTTATCTGAAGCTATAGAAAAAGTTCAGGACAAAGCTGAATGCCAGAAAAGGAGAGAAGAACATAAATTAGAAGATGAGCTAACATTATATTGGTTTGACTGTTTCTCATCTCCTACCACCTTTTAAATTATTTACATGTTGTATATTTTGCTACTGCTTCTTTAACCATCCCTGTCTTTGAAGACTGTGCAAAGACTATTATGTCAAGAGGGGAATCAGGCCTTAAGGTCCAATGGCCACTTCAACACATTTGAGGCAAAATAGGAAGCCAGGTTTGAGTACCCTTTCACTCCTTGGTTATTGTGAATGGATTCTGTCTGGTTGGCCTTATGGAGTTATCCAACTCTAACATTCAACGGCCCACTGAAATACAAGCCCCACCAAGAGCCTATGAGTCCTTGCGAAGTTGCCTTGAAAAATTTATTTTTTGTCTCTAGCCTATTACTACTATATCTTTTATTATTTTTCTTTCCTATTTAGTTAGTTATCTTCATGAAGTCTCTTTCAACCATTAAAATGAGAGAGAATTTCCTATGGACCAGCATCTTATCTTGCCACATACAAATGTCACCAATCTCTCTCTCTCTCTCCCCCTCCCTCTCTCCCTCCTTCTCTCCCTCCCTCCCTCTCTTCCTCCCTCCCTCTATCTCTCCCTTCCTCCCTCTCTCAAGCCACATAAAATCCAATTTGGATGAAATATTTTTATATGTAATTAATAATACTCCCTGCCCCAACTCTTAGGTACTGAGAATCTAAGCAATAGAGAGCAAAATTGTAAAAGATGAATTACTTTATTATCTTATCATTTTTTAAAAAAGTCATATAGTATATTTTAAGTGAATCAACATATATTGTGAATTTAGACTATTCAGGCATCCTGGGGATCATTGGAAATGCACTGCAATATCATAGAAACAGGGCTGTAAATCCCTAGTCTACATGTGCAGTAGAAGACTATACTAAACTGATCAGTATACATCATCCACTTAGCACCTGATATTCTGAAGTGTCAATTATGTAAAGAATCTTGACTGTGCTGATTTGATTCAACACGATAGCTTTGATGTTGAAAACAATAACTTTAATGCTTCTTAGAAATGGTCAGCTGCCATGTGATTAAATTTCATTTTTCATGTGAAAGTGGCCAACATTGGACCTATACAAATCCCAAAGGGTATGTGTTGATCCTGTTTAGAAAAGTACCATATAGTGAGTCTCAGTGTCCTTTAATGAGGTATTTACAAAGGACTTCTTCCACTCTCTCATGCTTAAAGTACATATTTCTTACAAATAAAGAGAGTCCATTTCAATTGCCATCAGAATGTTTACCTTTAATATATCTATAAGGATTAAAACAAACATTCCTGATTAAATGTTAACTTACTTTAATCAATTACTTCAGGCATATCAGACATCCCCATTATGGTTTGTATGTTAATAGTATTTAATGTGGAAATTAGTTTTTAAAAAATTGACAAGGAGATGGAATAACCCATTTCAACATTTCCACAGGTCTCACCTTTTGGAAAGCTTATTATTGAATCAGGGAATGTGAAATTCTATGTTCAAAACTCTTAAGCTGCCAAAAATATAGTGTTGCACTTTAGAATACTAAAAGATTTCACTTACTTTATAAAATGTTGCATAATTTATAAACTATAAATTAAAGTCTTATTGAAAATGGCATTTTAAATAGATGCTATCAAGTAATTTTTAATAGATTTTCTACCATTCCACAGTATCACTGGACATGCAGACAGTAATAAGTGTCACCAGCAGCTGAATCTTTTCATTTTCAACAAATTTTATTTTTTTTCTTTCACATTCTATTTAAACCCATGGATTGTAATATCTTGGCTTTATTTAGTTTGGCTATAAATTCATTAACTTAGGTGATGTGAAAGATGGCAAGGTAATCAGACTTATTATTCTCCAAACCAGTCATATTTGCCAAATCTTTTGATTCTGGATCTTGTAAGAGCTTCTTTATTTGTCCACTTCCATCTGTCAAACTGCCACTACCTACATCAGGCCACCATCTTCTCTAAAATGGGTTATTGTAATTGGACCCCAACTGAATTCTCTACACCTAGTCTTCTATCTTTTCATCTGTTCTCCACCCTTTAGACAGAGTAATCATTTAAAAGTGAATTAGATCATCTTGTTATTCCCCTCTTAAAGTCCTTCCGAAGTAAATTTACCTTATCCTACAGTCTCAGATCCCTAACATTATTGAAGTTATATTACATATTTATAAAGGAAAGAAAAGGAAGGAAGGAAGAAAGAACAGAAGGAGGAAAGAAGGAAGGAGAAAAAAGAGAGAAAGAAAGAGAAAGAAAGAAAAGCCAGTTCTTTTCTATATGCATCATCCTTAATCATGTGTTACTCTTCTCTTCAGGAAGTGCAATATATTTCTTTACTTCTTTAATCTGTATAGAAGTTGTGAGATGCTTTAATTAAGAGAATGTGATAAAGTGATATTGTGGGAGTTCTGAGCCTAGACATCAAAGACCTTGAAACTTCTGTCTTCACCCTCTTAGAATTCTTCCCAGAAACTGCCATGTGAAGAAGCCTGAAGGATAAGAAGCCATATGGAGCAGAGACAAGCTTCCCAGATGAAACTCCCTAAGCCAACCAGCCAAAGGCCAGACTAACTACTTCTTTAAGTAGATAGTATAGTATCAAAAAAATTACCATAACTTTAAAGATGAGGAAACTAATGGAGGTTATTCATAACTAGCCCAAGATCAGATATCAATTGTTAGAGCCAAGATTTTAAATCCAGATACCTCCACATGTCACCAACTCTTAACTACAGTGTTACATAAATATTCATTTTAAATACTCTGCATTCCATGTTGCAGACTGTTGTTTTCTCTTCTTCATTATGTCTAACTGTGTGACTTTTTAATTAATATTTAACCCACATAAGTCAAAGTTATCTTATGGTTTAGGCACATAATAGATCACCTATATCATTTACCACCACAGTTCCCAGCATGCTAATTGCTGAATAATGGTGGCTATTATTGCTATGCAGATAGTAAAACTCCATACTATGAACATGAATTTTATTTTCCCAGCCAGGAGCCATTTGGAACTAAGAAAGGTGAGTAGAATAGATAATTCTAACTTCAATTTCACTTGACCTAGGTATATAGGTAAAATATGAAAACTGCCTTTCTCATGTGGTTTGGAACCTGGCTCTGAAAGTCATTCTCTACGGGTTTTTAACAAGAGCAACACCAGTAAAGTTCAAGTTAATATCCGCAAAGTAAAGCACTCACATGGAAGTACAAGTTCTGACCTGGTTGTGAAAATACCAGTCTTTTTATAGAGTCAAACCTCACATATAGAAGTTCATATAAAATTGGTATAACCAATTAATAGAAATATGGATAATAACTGTTGTTTGGGGTATTCAGTATATGGATAAGCTTGAAGGACAAAAGATGTTTACACCTTTAAATTCTAGCATTTACTTCAGAACTTTTGCCAGACCTAGATTCCTGCAGTAAGGGTGGATACAGTCTACTATCTGTGAAGTGGTGATCAGTTAAGAGTATTTTTCTCTTAGTTTATTTTGCATATGAAGGGGGAAATCATTCTTATTCTGAAATGATGTTTTTTTGTTGTTGTTGTTTTTTGTTTTTTGTTTTTTGTTTTGCAGAAGAAAGCCCAAAGTTTTCAACATGGCATTCAAAATCTTTGTGATAGACTTCTGGCCTACTGTTTGGCTGTCTTCCTAAGACAACTTGCATTTCTTTACTTTGGTGCTTTATTCATACTCTTCTGCACCTGCAATGTGCATTTCACTTTCTCATTCTCCCTACCTTATATATTTGCTCCTTTTTGAAAATTATTGACATCCATCAAATTATATGATATATTCTCCAGGAAGCCTATACAATGCCATTATTAAGAACAATCTTTCTCTTAGTTTTTCTAATAAAACTGTGTTATGTGAGTCTATGGATCAAAAAACAGAGACTATCTTAATGGTATTTTGATATAATACTAGTGACTACATTATTGGATCATTTGAGGAATTAAATAAGTTATTCTATGTAAAGTACTTTGAAGAATTGCAGGTGTATAATAAACACTATGTAAATGTTGGCCATTACTATTTACAAGTACTAAAAATAATCTGTAAATAGGTGTAGGGATGGAGGCATAATTTTATAAGTAAAGCATGACAATGGTCTTTTGCTATCACTAAATCTATGTAAATAAAAATGAAAAGGAAGAGAGAATGGTATTCAGTGACTGCACAGTGGATTTGCATGTGTATTGAGTTGCCTGAAAGCAAGGTCTAAGACAACAAGATGGATGAAGTGTATCTAACCAAGATTAAAATGGAGCTGCCAAAAACTCAGCTGACTTTACGGAGTTGTCACCTCAGGTAAAACAAAACAAAACAAAAAATTACAATGAAGGCTAGAGAAATTATCACACTTCCTAGTCTTTTGTCTTGTCAATTAATCAAGTAAATTACCAGACTAACTGATTAAATCTCCTCAAAATCAAACTCAATTCAGAAATCAGCTTTGTTAAACAAGAACTGATGATCAAAAAAGAAAAAGATCTGGGAAAATTAGAGAGGCTAGAATTTCTGAAGATCTGAGATCTGTAAATAGCATTTCTTTGGGAATTTTTATCTATATTGATAATCAAGGTGAAGCATCTACCCACTTCTCTTTGGCCAGAGCCAAGCCCTCTGAATATTTAACTATGACTTCTCTGTACAGGAATGTATGTGTGTATGTATATATGATCAACTCATCCACTGAATATTGGATTTTCCTAAGCAATTGTACTTTGTAAGAAGCCTAAAATCTCAAAATTTAAGACAAATATTTTTCCATTCTATGATATATAATAAATTACAAACTCTTTATAAGAACTGACTATGTTTTGTACCTGTTGCCACTCCATAACCATTACCATGCCTTATCCATAGTAGGACATCAAAAATTATATAAAGAGTACATGGGACCATTTGGTCTCTTAATCTAGCAAATCTTAAATTCTTCTACATAGTCTTTTAATTTCTCACAAAGATTGTCACAATGTCATGCACATAATAGATACTATTTTAGGTGGATTTTTTTTCAGCGTTATCAAAATACAGCGTGTAGTATATAAAGTACTATTATATCCTTTTGTTGTATAATCAACAAAATCAAAATTTTTCCCCGTAAGAAAGTATATTAAATCAAAGCCATAAGTCTTAAATTTAAGGCAGGATTTTACATGAATCCATACTGATCATCTTGTTAGTTTGTGCCCATTTTCCAGCCTGTCAAAATCTTTTTGAATCCTATATGATGGTTTTCCCCTCCTATCTTGTGTCCTGTATAAATATGATCGCCCCCCTTTTTTTTACTATAGTCTAAAATTAATCAAGTGTTCAATATTAGATGATATATAAACCCAGGATTAACATTTCTGGAGCCCTTGCTCTAGGCTGACATAAAAGAGGCAGTAAAAAGAATGCATGGTTCATTCTTTTTGGAAAACAGTGGTAACTCATTCTCCACTAATTATATCTGGGAACTATTTTTCCTATTCAAAGCCCAGTATATCACTTTCTTATTGATTTTGTACACAGTCTGAAGTTTGAAAACAAGTGGCTTTACTTTAAACTTAAATAGTCCTTAGCAAACAAGTTTTCTAGAATACATATATGTCATGAAAACAAAAGGGTCTTTTTTGAAAATGAAAAGATAATAGGATTTAACTGGACACAATTGAATGATATATTAGTATATTTAATTTGTAAAGCACTTGTAAACTTAAATCATTTCTTAGAATATATATGGAGGGTTCATGTGTACATTATGCAGATTTATTAATTTTAAAGTCATTCTTTCTTTATAAGTGATGGGGCATTTGTGTATGCATTACTGCATTACTAGTCCTAATTTTTTGTGTGTGTGCTCTTTTTTTTTTCATCTGTTCTGGATGATATGAGTAGTAAGAACAACCTCCATCTATTTAGAATTTATTACATATTTAGTACTGCACATCACTTTTTCCCAGAGGTTCCAACAAACTTCTGAGGTAGGTACTGAGGAGAAGAGAAGTAAGCAAGTTTCCCAAATTTAGCACCTTGCAAACAAGAAAGCTGATTTAAATACAGGCTGGGTTTAACACAGATAGCTGGCTCTTTCTATAAATTTCCCATATACATGAAAGAATTTATATTCACATACAATTTTTCCAGAATTTTGGAAAATGTAAACCAAAGTCATCCTGATATCACTTGATCCAATAATCCACTGAACTAAGTTTTCAAGTGTACACTGTGTTTTATGTTCACTACCAACTCTTCATATTTCTCTTTTGGCAAATCTTACTCCATTATGTCTACATCTTTGGTCAACTACTATATAAAACAAACACATGGCTCAAGCTATATTTACTAGTTTCCATTCTTGGTGCCATTATTCAATGCATGCCACCCTAGCTCTTGCCTGTTCTGACTCTCTTGTTTAAAACTCTTTCCTTGGTCCTCATTGACCTTAATGATTTAGGATATGATCTTAACCTCATAGCAAGAAATATCAGAGGACTCTTTGGGATTTGATTCTCATTTACCTTTTAGTCTCATATCTAACTACATCTATCCTTCAGAACTAACTCCAACCCTCACCTCGTCTCTCTTGCCTGGCTAGCATCAGAAATAGGTGTCCCAGGATTTGTTTGGAGGTTCAATAGCAACATCAAGAACTCAGGTTCTCTGGCAGATATAGTGGAAGGTCCCCTTCAAGGAAGTATTTGCAGCCTAGATAAGTGGCTTGCATCCAGCAGACAGTTTTTAGCTGTCAGTGTCTTTGAGGGTCAGCCTCATCTACAGGAAGCCACCTCATTCCTGGCACTGCTTCCTAGGGAAGCTCATTTCTAGTGACAGAGGGAGGCTAAGGCTGTGATTTAAAGTGTGGACTATAGGCCCACACTTACAATACTCTCATTGGAAATCTTTTGTTCAGGACCTCAGTGAACGTCATTTAAGACTTTGTTGGGCCTATATTAGAGTTTGGTTTTTCCCCTTCCTCCAATTTCTTTTCATAGATATTGATCCCCATGCACTATCTTAGTTCTGCTTCTACAGAGCAAAACCTTCAACTTTTTATTTGCCATTCTCAGATGATGTCTGTCTTTCTTTTTACAGGGTGGCTGAAGCAGTTTTTAGCCTCATGTCCTTGTATGACACTATACAAAAGTCATGCAGATAGGTGTGCAGGAGTCAGGGGCAATAAGGAAGCACTTTATCTCATTTTATTTTGAAAGAAAATATTTCTCAGAATGCCAAATCAGTCCCCTTATTTTACAGGTCAATTTTGGGTCATGTGACTAGCCCCCACTGTAAGAGAGGCTAAGAGAGTAAGTAGATTTAGAAAAGACAAAAAAACAAACAAAAAACCTCTTGCTTAAGATAATACTGACTCAATAAGAAGGGTCATGACTCTGGAAAAGAATTTCTCTAGGACAAATATTTAAACGTTTATGCATATGCACCCCTGAAAAAAATTTGAAAAATTATAACTTTCTGAAAGAACAATTGCATATTGTTAATTCACATTAAAACTTGTTTTGTTATAAATGTAAATAATTGTAAAAAGGGTAATTTTCAGAACTTATTTTCTTCATAGATATTTTAAATCATATATCTGATACATGGAAACCACACTATATCACAACCAGCATATTTTATAATAATCTCTTAATAGTATAATACTCAGTATGTAATTCATTTTCCCCACCTGTTTAAAAATTGTTTTTTTGTCGGTTTATTTGAATCAGGATGCAGAAAAGCTCCACACATTGTCTATAGTTGATACCTTTTGAGTACCTTTTAAAATCTATAACAATTACTTTTTAAACATTTGTTTTAATTTTTTATATTTATTTTGAATTATTCTGTTTTTTTTTCATGCCATTTTTTGTTGAAGAAACTTCATATTTTGTCTTATATAAGGTCCCATATTCTGGATATAATGAATGATCTTTGCAATTGTGTCTTTATTGTACTCCCCCCCCCCGCCCCATTTTCTGGAAACTGAAAGATCTAGTGGATTAATACAATTAAGAATTATGTCTTTTTTTTTTTTTTGCAAGAATACTCCATGGGGTGATGCTTTATTTTTTCTATTAAATAACAGAATAGCAGGTTGCCCTACTATTAATGATATTAAGATTCATCAGTGGGTTCAGATGTTGTCTGCCTGATCCATCCATGTAAAATTTACCATAAGACAGTCAAATAGTTTCAGTAGCTGTCTATGATCATTACATAACCATATTTCATTAAAGTTACAAAACTGTGTAATTCTATTAATTTCTAACTTTATCATTCTTTCTGCATTCATTATCTGTAGTTTTCTACAAAGAAGATCTTTTTCTTATCAACCATTTGGTTACTCTGAAAAACAACCCTATACGAAAGGCAAGACAGATACTTGGTCTTTTACCTTAATCAGTTTTCAGGACAATGAGACGTCACTCTAGCAACCTTCAAGGGTTTTAAATGAGGAGGATTTGTTTTTTATTTTTGTTTTTGTTTTTAATTATTGTGAACTTCTGGACTTTTATATGTGTTTCAATCTAGTGCAGTCATTTTTAAATGCTCATATTTTCCCTTTTTTGACCATAGAAGCCTCTTTAAGTTGGCTTTTGCATCCTTTTGATATGAACTCAGTAGTCTTTGATAACTGTCTTTCTTTTGGACATGGCAAGGCTCATCTTATGATTGCCCTGTTCCAAATATAAAATCAATCACTTTTCCAAAGGACTAGTTTTTCTGTTGTTGTTATTTTTGTTTGTTGAATTTTTTAAATTGAAACATAAATAATATTTAAATACAACAACCTGGACACAGCATAGAATTTTTATATTCACCATAACTCTAAGATGGGTAAAAATACCTAAAAAAAATCTTTTAACTGTCAGCAATTTTATATCATTCCTTTTCCTCCTTGAACTTTTATTTCACATTCTTCATATAATTCTATTTTACTAAAACTTTTTAAAAGTTTGAAATTATGTTGTTGATCATCCTATCAGAACTTTCTGTAACAAATAAGGGCATGTAAACTAAAATGTAAAATAAAAATCTTTCTTTCTTGCGATTATACGTCTTTAAGTCTTAAATGCTTTACTGTACTATATAAACTTTACATAAAAGTAAATATAAAAGTTTTCCTAAGGCTCTAAATAAACATTCAAAACAAATTCCTCTCATGTAAGTTTTTTAAAAATTAAATATGCAATGTTAATCTATGAGAAGTAAAGATGAAACTTTTTTATTTTCCTTGAAATCATGCAAAATATTCAACTGAGGCAGAGACAGGATAAATAAAAGTATTTTCCTAGGTCTTTCTCATAATGAAATAATAAAAAGGCAGAGAGGGAGCTTTTTATAACAAATTGATATTGTCTAGCATGCTTCTTATAGATTTTGAATATTTTAATTCTCAAATCAGTAGATAAGGCATAGAATCTTTTTTTGAGTACTTTATTTACCAAGATGAAATAATGTACCATGACCTTTGAGCAATACTTTATTAGCTTAGCTACACCACAGGGCTCTTTCTTAAACCCCATGCATTCTTTAACAGTAATCAAAGGTGCAGAAATTGAAGTCATAAAAAGAGCTTTGTTTTCACCCCTCTTTCAACTCTTTGATATATTTGAGTTCAGAACATCCCACCATTGACAAATCACTTAGCTTCTAATTTAACAAATCATCCTGCAGATTTCACATTGTTTCTTTGATTGAATCAGGAATTCCGGTTTTTAAACCCCAGGGCAATGTTCCATAATAAGGCTCTAGATGGGTAATAGGTAGGCCTTTAGTTTTAAAGTGGAAGAAGAGCAATAATCAAAGAAGTAGTGGGAAAGAAGAAAGTTGTTAGATTAATTTAAGAGTACAAGAAATTTGAAGATCAGATAACTGATTTGCTTAAAATTATTTGTGCTTGCATGTTTCCTTGGATAGTTTTTCTGTACTCCCAGAAGTACCTTATTTTGAAGATGGTTGTGTAAAAGTATATATCCAATAGTGGGATTGAAATTTATGAAGTTAAATCCATATTTAATTATATTAAATCCTGCCACATTTTTATTTGGCTGGACCATTTTGCATATTCCCATTAGTAAACATTTCATTTCTTAAAGCCCCATTGACACTTATTATCCAATTTGTCAATCAGGTGAGTATAAATTTGTATCTCAGGGTAGTTTTAATTTGCACTTTCCTGATTAATTGTATTCTTGCTATGGACATTTAAAAAAATTTTTCATGAACTTTATCTTTTGAATTTTCTCTTCATTTTCTTTTGTTTTTTGCCTTTGCCTAGGTGATTTGAAGGAATTTTTTGCATGTTTCTGACATTACCTCTTTTAAGATTTTAAATATCCTCTTAAAGTATGCCATCTTTCACTGCTATCAATAGTAATCTTCCCTTAAATACTTAATTTCCAATATAGACCAACCCAAAAATTATTTTATTATTTGCTTTATAGTGTGCACTTTATGAATCTTGTTTAAAAAATTATGTTTTCACCCTGAAGGTAACAAATGTGTTTCCTTGATTTATTCTGTTAGCATTATTATTTTTTACATTTCATATGTAGATTATAAATCAATTTATTCTTGAATATAGTATAGAGATTCAACTTAATTTGTTCTTCATATAATAAACCTATTTTTCCCCAAATATCTTTTACATAATTACCCCATTATGGATTTGCATTACTATTTTATCATGTATATAGAACCTATTTATGTATAGTTCTGTTTATAAGCTCTTTATTCTGTCTCATTTAATTTGTTTATATCTGTGGAAATTTTATGCTGTTTTTATTATTATAGCTTTATAATGTATCTTAATGCTTGTAAGATTTTCTGTGATCTACTTTTTCAAAGCAGATTTAGTGACGTATGATTTTTAATTTTTTTGGTTTATATTTTAGAATCAATTTGTTGAATTTCTTTAAAATAATTTTACTGATCCTTCTGCTATCTTCATTGGGAATTACACTTAATTCCTAGTTTAATCTATAAATAATATATATATTTATAGTGTTATGCATGAACAAGGTAGCAATCACTATTTAAATTTACTTTTCTTATATAATAGAGTGTTAAAAAATTTCCTCTGTAAAAACTTTGTGTACTTTTGACCAAGATAATTTCTGTATACTTCTGGATATTTTGTCTTATTTAGATATTATTATGGTTGGTGCTTAATTTCTATTATATCTTCAAGTTGGTTATAGCTATTCTTAGATAGATTAATATATTGGTTTGTATAAAATAGAGTAATGCTGATGGTTCATGCAGATATATCTTAGAAGTATTTCAAAAGTTTATTTTGAGTTCTAATATATAATGTGTTAAATCTGAAGATTTTCAAGGTAAATGATTATACCATCTACAAATAGTTACAGCTTTACCACAGTTCTTTCAATCTTTATAGCTCATATTTCTTTTTCACATGTGTTGGCATAGGCTAGAACTGCTAATATTATATTGAATGGCAACAGTGAAAATGAACATCTTTGTCCTAATTCCAGATCTGTAAAAGAGTACTTTTTAATAGTGCCTTTTGGTATATAATCTTTATTAAGTTCCAGAAGTACATTATTATCTTAAGTATTCTAAAAATAAACAAATTACTGATACATGCTATAACATGGATGGATGTCAGATGCATTGTACAAATTGAAAGAAGCAAAACTTAAAGGCCACATACTGTATGATTTCATTTATATGACATTCTGGCAAAAGCTAACTGTAAGGACAAAGAACAGATTAGATGTTGTGAAGATAAAGGATAAGGAGGGCTTAACTACAAAAGGTAGCCCAAGTGTGTATGTGGGGGCATAATAGCACCATTCTGTATGTTGATTATAGTGGTGTTATAAAACTGTGCATCTGTCAAAACACATAGAAATGTATACCAAAAGCAATGGATTCTCTGCATACATATTGAAAAACAAATTTGAATAAAAAGATGGCAATAATATATTCCAAGTTAAAAAGCAATGAACATAATCTTTTTTAATTATTGTTTTTATTTTCATTAGATAAATACCCAGAAGTGAAATTGCTGGGTCTTACAGAAATTCTATTTTTATTTTTTGAGGAATCTCCAAACTGTTTTCTATAGTGGCTGCTAATTTACAGACCTACCATCAGTACACATCCCCACCAAAACTTGTTATTTGTTGTCTTTGTGATAATAGTCATTCTGACAGGGGTGAAGTGATATCTCATTGTGGCTTTGATTTTTATTTCCCTGATGATTAATGATCTCGATCATCTTTTCTTGTGTCTTAGCCATTTGTATGTCTTTTTTGGAGACATTTCTATTCGAGTCCTCTGCTCATTTGTTAATTGATTCCTTGTTGTTGTTGTTGTTGTTGTTGTTGTTGTTGTTTTGACATTGAATTGTATGAATTCTTTATATATATATATTTTGGATATTAACTACTTATCAGATATATCATTTACAGATATCTTTTCCCATTCGATAAGTTTTCTTTCATATTGTTGATGGTTTTCTTAACTATACAAAAACTTTTAATTAGATGTAGTCCTATTTGCTTGTTTTTTCTTCCATTGCCTTTGCCCAAGGAGACATATTCAAAAAAATATTACTAAGCCTGATGTTAAATGGCTTACCACTTATGTTTTCTTCTAGGAATTTTATGGTTTCAAGTCTTACACTTAAGTATTTAATCCATTTTAAGTTTATTTTTGTATACAGTGTAAGAAAATGGTCTGTTTTAATTTTTTTACATGTATGTGTCCAGTTTCCCCAGCGCCATTTATTGAAGAGACTGTCTTCTCCCCAATGTATATCCTTGCCTAGTTTGTCATGCATTATTTGACCATGTAAATGTGGGTTTATTCTTGAGCTCTCTATTCTGTTCCTTTGATCTATCTGTTTGTTTTTGTACCAGTATCATACTGTTTTGATTACTATAGTTTTGTAGTATAATTTGAAATTAGGAATTGTGATACCTCCAACTTTGTCTTTTCTCAAGATTTCTTTGGCTATTTTGGTTCTTCTGTTGTTCCATTTAAATTTTGGAATCATTTGTTCTGTGATAGATGCCATTCATATTTTGATATGGGTTGCTGGAATCTATAGATTGCTTTGAGTAGTATGGGCATTTTAATGATATTAATCCTTCCAATTCATGATCCCAGTATATTCTTCCTTTTTTCTGGTGTGTCTTTTTAAATTTTTTTTTTTTAATCTTAGTTTTCAGAGTACAAGTCTTTTACTTTCTTGGTTAAAGCTATTTCTAGGTATTTTATTCTTTTTGATGCAATTATAAGAAATATTTTTCTTAATTTCTCTTTCTGATAGTTTATTTGTATATAGAAACCAAACAGTTTTCTGAATATTAATGTTGTATCCTGCAACTTAACTGAATTAACTTTTTAGTTCTAATAGCTTTTGGTGGAATCATTAGGGTTTTCTATGTATAGGATATGTTATCAGCAAATAATGACAATTTACTTCTTTCTTTTCTATTTGAATATCTTTTACTTCTTTTTCTCATCTGATTGCTATGCCTAGGACTTCCAATACTATATTGAATAAGAGTGGTAAGAATGGATATACTTGTCTTGTTTCTGATCTTAGAGATAAAGCTTTCAACTCTTCACTTTTGAGTAAGATGTTAGCTGTGGGTTTATCATATATGGCCTTTATTATTGAAATGTGTCTTCTATAACCACTTCATTGAGAGTTTTTTTTTATCATAAATGGATATTGCATTTCTAAAATGCTTTTCTGCATCTGCTTTTAATTCTGAATTGAAGACCACTATCTTTATTTCATAAAAATAAAGGATTGTAAGGGTTTCTGATATGTAACTGGACACTAAAACAGTGATGTAAGAAAAGTGAGCTGAAGTTTAGGGAGCGGGAAGGTTAGGAAAGAGCCAAGGGTACCATTTAAGGGGTGCTTTTAGCATTTAGCTGAGTGTTGATAGAGGCTTAAAGTAACAGACAGGGAAGAAGTAAGGAGTAAGGCAAAAAAATCTCACAAAAGAAGAATAAACAGGACTTGGAGACCAACGGGGCCATGAGGATAGGAAAGAGAAGCCATACGAATCAAACAAAGATAACAAAAATTTCAATAAGTTCATAATGCAAGGGAATCAAGATTTTTGAGTCCTTATTCAGATTAAAGTTTGAGTTGTGATTACAAACCCACAAGCAAATATTTAGAAAGATCCCAGAGAGGCAGAAGTGAGAACACACTGGAAGCTCCCAGTGTCCTTACAGCTGGGCCAGGTTTCACTCTGCCTCTGCTGTCCTGCTAGAGCAACACAAGTTTCCCTGGGGGTTCCTTATTCTCTAGCCCACATTCCCAGATCTAATAGTCTTCTCAGACAAGTGTTTTCATGAAAATAAAGTCCAATAATAATGACTGAACTTTGTCAGTCTGGTTTTCTATTCTAACACTAGATTTCTAGATAAAAAATTACCCTCTTCATGTTTCAAGGACCAGTGCAATCTAGTTTGCTCTATATCTCCACTATTGTACACTGTCAAGTTGCACTCTAGTCAGTTGGAAATAGTGGCTGATTAACTCTCTGTAAACTGAAATTTAATTCTTTCATCCTTAGTGCAAGTTAATGGCTAAATCAAAGGTCTAGGTTTTTTTTTTTTTTCCCCTGCATTTTATACCCTTCTTCCTTTGTATCTTCTAAATGTTAAATCTAATCTCCTTCTCTCTCCTGAATCTCAATAAAAATGCTTTAGGTTTTTCCAGTGTAGATGGTTTAAAGCTTAAATTGAATGTGCCGTGTATTCTTCTTGCTTGCTGTGCAGGCATACGGAACTGTTTCCAATGCCGGATCTTTGTGCATTTAAAATGCCAAATCGAGTGGTGCAAAGTCTCTCTCCCTCTTTGCCCCTGCCCTGGGCTTGTCTCTCAGCTCTTCCCAGAAGAACCTGTGTCCAGCAGGCCATTACGTTTGTGACAGCTTTTAGGAGCCCCAGCTGCATCTGTCCTTAGCTGTCTCCCTCTGCCTGGGGCTGCAGGATGCTTCAGAAACTCCAGTCCAAGGGCTTATATTCCTGCTCTGACAGTGGGTTGGAAGGTTTTTTTTTTCCCTCTCCCTTTATTATTATTTTTTTTATATTTTGTTTGGTTTTTGTTTTTGTAGTTCAATTTACACATACTAGGATTGTCATTCTGGACTGCCCCTCCCCACAACAGCTGTCAGACCCCCATCCCACCTCCTAACAAGAGACCTTCAGAGCCAATAAGAAACAATGTAGAAGAAAAATTTCTAAGTGTATTCAGAGACACGTGTTACTTCAAAGTCAGTAGAGAGGTCCCCCTGGAGCTCATTACTGCAGTCAGTGAGATAAGGCAGGGAGGGAGCTGCTCACTTGGCTCCCAGGGGATGGAGAAAATGGAAAAGGAAAAAATAAAAAATAAAAAGCCCACAAGAAGTGCAGTTAGGCTATTTTTTAAACTATCAACTCTATATATTCATCAAAGATGAAGAAATAAGCCTTGTCCCTTCTGTGGTTCCCAGAGTCTGTTTATTTCACCCGAAAGCCCACTGACACCCCCAAACCATGAGCTCTTTGGAGGAGAATACCTCTTTCACTGTGAATCAGTACATATGGAGGGAAAGTTAATGTTGGCGTGGCAGGGTAGGGACTACATTCCACTGAATGACAGCAGTTAAAGTGATGGGGCAGAAGAAAGGAGAGGGCCACAATGCCTCCCACTTTTGCAAAGTCTATGGGCAGCTCTGAGAACCCCAGGGTGAAGGCTCTTCACTTCAGGGGAACTGGCTTTGTTTTAGTAGCAAAAGCTAAAACTATGAGAGTGCATTCTGGGCAAAAGTGATCAGGAAGGAAAAATCTATTCCAGTAGATTTTCCTCATACTTTAGATTGTTCATACCTCTTCCATAAGTACTAAAGATTTTTCTGTTCTTTTAACAAGCTTGTCTTGTTAATTAGATTGTGACGTTTAAGGTCAAGGAAAATTATTTTTGTATTTTGTTTTGTTTGTTTTTTCATCTCTGAACTCGCAAAGTTCAAGAAATAAAAGAGCTTAGATAAAATTGCTTTTGAACTTGGAATATTTTATTGCCATTTTTTAAAAATTTGTTTTTTAATATGTATGCAGTAAATCTGTTCGTTTTGATATACAGTTCTATGTGTTTTGACAAATGCAGAGTTGCATAACACCTCTACAATCAAGATGCAAAATGGTTCCATTACCCACCCCCCAAACACACTTTTGCTAATCCTTTGCAGTTAAGACCTCGTTACTCTTTACTCTGACAATGACTGACCTGTTCTTTGTCCTGATATTTTGCCTTTGTAGGAATGTCACATAAAAGGAATCATATAGTATGTGGCTTTTGAGTCTAGCTTCTTTCAATTTGTACAATGCACTTGACATCCATTCATGCTTAGGATGTATGCATATTTTATTTATTGTTATTCTTGAGTAGTGTTTCCTCATGTGGATATACTGCAGTTTGTTTATTCCTCAAAGTTTGTTTCCTGTTTGTGGTGGTTATAGATAAAGCTGCTCTAAACATATGCTAAAGATTTTTATGTGAACATAGGTTTTCATTTCACTTGGATACCTATCTTGGAGTTTGCCAGATATAGTTTTGTTGAGTGAATTAATGGATTGATTACCAATATGATGTTTTTGTTTCAGTTGTTTTTCATAAGCTACTCTCAGTTTCTTTCCTCAAAATGGCATAACTGTAAAGAGGCTGGTACTCCCAATGCCTATTTCACATCTAAATCTAGTTTCTAGGATCATTAACCTGGTATTTCCACCTGAACCTTCATTTCAAATGTGAAGGTGATTTGATGAAGGGTTTAATTTTTATTTTCAGAGCTTCAAGGACATAGAGCTCTTAATTCCCCTTCCTGATTTTTTGGACTGAGCAGGCTGACCTTCCTGTGGTAAAGGGTAAGGAGCCTGGCAAGTTCCAACTCTAGGTTTTTCTTTTAGGATGTGGCCAGCATTCTGTAAGATAATAAACCCTGGAGGCTTTTTATACCCCGCTATATTGACAAAGCAAGAATAGTCTCTGAATCTCTTCTCCCTGTGTATAAATATAGAAAGAAAGATTATTAGGGCACATTATACCAAAGGGCATCACTGAAATATTACTATGTATAGTATGGTCAACTCTAAATTAGATAACATTGTGCATGAGTCTAATCCCCTATGAATCATGTACCACTAAGCAAAGCTGACTAAATAATTGCTAAGTTTTGTTCTTTTGAAACACTTTTTTTTCAAAGTGGTTCCATAAAGATGTGTTTTATTACTGTGTAAGTGCATCAAATACTTTATCTTGAATTTAGTTTATAATATGTTAATTTGAAGTGGAACATACATTATAAATTAAATTTTACACTGGGCCCTTCTGAGTAGTCCCAATTCTTTTTATGTCATGTTGAGACAAGCCAAACTTTAAAATGTACTATCAAGTTATACTCAGTAATAATAGTCTTCATTTGTGTCCATCACAATTGTGATCATCATGAAATCAAATGATCTATGAGAAACAGCCTAATGTTAACGCCTATACAAAAAAACACATTTTATAAATTTTATCACCATTACCTTCAAATAGCTTCATTGTTCTTATCTATTTTTAGGTTATAGACCTGTTTGAAAATCTAATGAAAATTATTTCCAGAAAAAATGCATTCACACATATGCACACAAAATTTTACTTGCAGCATCAGGGATGTTATAGAACAAATGATCCATGTACAGGTTAAGAACTCATGACAAAAGAAAATATTGCATAAGCATACATACTTATTTGATTTGACCTCTTTATGTCTTCCTGCCGCAATGTCAAATTTCATGTCCCTAGGACTCTCCTTTTCAGTCTTTGGGAAAGAGTATAAAGTCACTGAAACCAACCAGGTCTGATCGTCAATTCTGTTTCATTCACCAGCTATGTCACTTAAGTAAAACTCTTTATTTGTATTATTTAGATTGTTAGAGAGGATACACACTAGTCAAATGGGTATGTTACTCTAGAAATTATAGGACCTCTTCATGTGAGTGTACCAGTCTTAAGTTTTTACCCTTTGCAAACATAGCGGAAAAGGGCTAGAGCCAAAAAGAAGGGAGATGTGAAAGGGAAGGAGGGGAGAGGAGACGGAGATGGTAGCACATTGCAGAAAGGTAATGAGTACACGGCAGAGTCGGAGTCTGGGAACTCTACTAAAAAAAGGAAATTAAAACCCAATACCAGTGTCTCCGAACCATATCAAGCATTATCCATGCTTCCTGCTCCAGTTTTGTCTCTAGAAAATATATTACTATAAGAACAGGTATTACTGGTAGTCTTTCCTTTTCACTCTCTCTTCTTTTCTTTCTCTCTGAATTTAAAAGTACTTAAGCCCTTGCTTGCTCTTTAGCTGGAAGTAAGAAACACTTAGCATTTTCTAACATATATAATCCATGTTCTTTGCTACATAAGACCCTACACTATTTACTTGGCATACTTCTATGTTATAATTTTTGTAATCTAAATTTAAGCATTTGTGGCAAAGAAATCCATCCATGGCTTAATGTCTTTAAACTGTAGATATTTATGCTCCTGTATTTATGCTCCTATATTTATGTTACAGAAAAAAAATACATTTGTAAATTGCTTTGCTGTTTACATAGTATTTTCAAATAAATTTCACATAAGGGTATCATAGAAACTAAAGTTCAGAAAAGGTTAGTGGCTTGAACAAGGTCACACAGCAGTGAGATATCAAACTAAAACCTAAGTTAGTTAGTCCCATTGCCATGTACAAACTAATTTTATTTATCTCATAAGTGAAAAACAAAATCTAAGTTAACTATGTATGTTAAAGAATTATTATGTGTATATGTATGTATGTGTATATATATACACATATATATACACACACACACATTTAAATCACGCACACATATCCATGTAAGCATTTTTTTTTCTTGTCCTTGCCATTTTTTAGTTCCATCGCATCTTTGTGAGTTTGAATAGCAGTTTTCATTTTATAAACAGAAAAACTCAGACACAGCGAGGTGTTCGGTGGGCTGAATATTTCTGTACCATGGAAAAATCTTCAGAATACTAAGGGTACATTATTTAAGAATGAAATTCTGGAGCTAGAAACATCCCTCAGAAAAATCACCTATCTCAGTAATTTCTATTTATCTCTTTTAAATCATGAACAATGAAAGTGTTTGTGAAATTTATTTGTTGCTGTTATGTTTTAAGATGGCAAATTGAGCCACGCATCACTTAAAGTGTGAGTGCCCATCACTGGTGACTCCTTCATGCAGTTACCAGTACACATACTATCTTCATAAAAACATAAAATGCTACAGTCAAAATGAAACAGCCTTATTTATAAATACCTGTGAACTAGCTCTAGGGATGTTTTGTGTGTGTGTGTGTGTGTGTGTGTGTGTGTGTGTGTGTGTGTGTGTGTGTTGAGCAAAGAATGTCCAATCATCTTCTGTAATTTGAATTACAGAAGTGCTGGTAGAATTTTTTCTATGTGATCTACTAAAGTATCAAACCTACAATTAAGATGTTCAAAAATATAAACTCTTGCTACCTGGGAAATCTTCACTGGACAAATTTAACTATTTAGGGGAGTCCTTTGCAATAAGTGGGTCTAGCCACAGGGTCATTGTGCCTTGTTACAGAGGTTGACCTAGGGACCACCAAAACAGGGCACAGGCTTCATGCTGAAATCTGGTTTCTAATCCAAGAGAATATGCACTTCCAGAAAAAAACAAGTCGGGAAAGATACTCCAGGGAAACCTAACTCATATGACTGGAGGAAAATATGATCCCCCAAAGTGAGGTGAAACCTGCCCTTCGACTTTGCTAAGTATAGCAACATTGGAGTGAAAGGAAGACTCCTTTTCCAGCTCTGGGGGCCAGGCCAGAAACATTAGGTCTGTTCTCCAAGGCCCAGAAGAGGCAGTGAATGGGGTAGACTGAGACTGGTAGGTAGAGTGCAAGGGAGATTTTCCTTCAGTTTGGTGGCCGAGTTGCCTATCTCACTGAACATTGCTGGTGGCACAGTTCTCCAGCTGGGCTTCTTTCTGCCTTCCTCTGCTCTCCAGTTGCCTATGGTGTAGCCTGTCCCCCATCTTTATTCCTGACATGGTGTCTTTTTAACTTCTCCTGCCTGAATAAATGGCACTGACTCCTTTCTACCTCTTGAGAATTAGTAACACAATGGACCTGGACCAGCTGTACAAACATGGCCTAGCTCTAGTTCCTGACCTGCTGTTCATCCTTCTTGTGCACTTGAACAGTTAGTTCCTAGGCCTGATCCCATAGATATTTTCTTCCTCTGTCTCTTCTCTTACCTCTTTATTGCTACATCAACATACCTCATCTCATTAATGCCATTATACCATCTCTCAGCATATTATTCCTCCCCTGACCCATATAGTCAGTCCTTCCCTGAGTTCCCAGAACTCTTGCTTTTTAAGTTATTATGCATGTGATTTTCTCCCTCCTACACATATACTTTTCTTTCCTCTAGAGTCCTGGTGATCTTGTTTCCTCCTTTTCAAGACTGCTATCTCCTCATCTCTAATCTAACTAAGCCTCTTTCCTTCCTCTATAATTTTGGGGACTCACTAGTATTTATGTTCCTTATTCTACCCTGAATAGGAACCACAGAAACCCATCCCCCCAAATGTCACCCTTCATTTCCGTCCACAGCCATCATCCTTACTGGGTTATAAAGTTGCCTAAATGGAATAGAGTTGAAGATGTCCTCATTGCTATTAAAGGACAAAGGAAGAGAGATACATCTTCCACCCAAGTTAGCAAAAGCACATGGGATAGGAGAAGGAAGTCTGGAAAATGTGACCTTGAATATTTCCCCTGAAGATATTATTGAATGTAAAATTTCATTTGCTCATTTATTCATTCATCCTTTTTTCTTCCCAACCCCAAGCACTATGTCAGATCCTGGATAGTACATATATTAGGCACTTTCATAAGACAAGCAATATGCAAAGCAGTTTAGAGCTACTTTTCCATTTAAGCCTCAAAATAACCCAAAGACGTAGGTGTGATTGTTATTCTCACTTTAAGGAGCTAAAGTCAGTCGAATTAAATAGCTTGCTGAAGGTCACACAGTAAATGAAGTAACTTCACTATATTTTTTTTGCTTCTCAGTTTGGGGTCAAGTATATTTTACATTAAGGATCAAGCATATTTTATATTATGGCAATTGTTAAGTCCCACAAGGAAATTTCTAATTTATAGAGGAGGAGAGTAGACTTCCAAACAACCAGTATGAAAACTGTTGGTAAATTAGGACCTCACTCCAGCCAACTTGCCTTAGGGATATTGTTATTAATTTGCATGTTACAAACTCCTTCTTATCTAAATAGTGTATATACACACAACACATTTTGTTTTTTGGTATAAGCGCAATTATAATTTCAAATTGAACAAGAAAAACCATGCTATCACAGAAGGCATTAAATTAAAAGTAGAACTGAGGTAGGTAGAGAAAACAAGCCTGTTGCAAAATATCTCCATCTTAAATTTCCTAGTTTTCTTAGCCATGAAATGATCTTTCTGATTACTCTTGCTGTGGCTATGTACAATTGCAAGGAACAGCCTTTCAGCCCACAGACAGACACAGATACCATTAAAAACCCCTAGAATGTATCTGGGGATTCTGCTGTGTCTACTTTCCATCTTCCAATCAGAGACACCTCGCCTTTTCTCTAAACCAATGAAAGGAAATACTTTCAGAAAACACTCTCAACCGTCGGGACAGAAATTTTAAAAAGATTCAGTTTACAGAGTGTTCAACTGTGTTCCAGCTCCCCCTAGCCGCATGGAAGCGCATTTTCATTGCCTAAGCAGCTCAGCAAAACGCTTGACTTCAAAGCACTGTGGAAGAGCCACGATTTTTATCTCCACTGTATCCCTTGTTTACTCTTTGAATCCACTGTTATTGCATTCTGCTGCTAACTCTGGGTAAAAGGAAAGCAGCCTTGGTCAGAAAAGGATGCTCGAAGTAGAGAATAAAAAGGCAAATGCTACTATGAAGATTGTTTTTAGAGATGTTTTATGAATGTCTTACAAAGATAACAGCAGTTCCTCTTGCCAATATCTTTATTGTTTGTTTGTTTGTTTCCCCCTTAAAGGGACTGTGCTGAATGTGCTCACTTATTGAAACACCTGGGCCTCACATCTAACCTCTGCTATTTTTACATGTAATGTCAATGAATCCTTATGTAACGGGGAGGTGGGGGTATACGGGATGGAGGACATGTGATGCGAAGCCACGTCAAACACAGTGAAAGCAGATACCTGGCAGCAGTGGAGAGAAAGTCCCAAAGGCTTTCCCACTCATCAAGAGGTTCTGTCAAGCTAGGGAAGCGTTAGGAATGGGAAAATTAGAGGTGTTTTAGCTTTCTCTTACTTACCAAAGCCTACTGTTACTGTTCCTGCTGCAAGACAACAGGAGCCGTCCCCAAGCGGCTTCCCCTGCCGTCAAAGCTCTGCCTTCCGGGCATTGACATTTCAGCAAGTTTTTTTTTCTTTCTTATATTCTGCTAATGCATTGGGGGAATTATACAGCACCAAACAGATGTAGCATAATATATTGGTTAATGTAATCCACACTGTTATTCATGGAGCACTGCTGAATAGGTAGAATGGAGTCACTGATTGTTTCTTTGAATGGAGTTAAATAAAGTCTTTGAGTCTACAAATATTAATTCAGCTTCTGATAGGTACAGGTACTCTTTGGGAGTCTAAAAATCCAAAATCACTTAGTTGGCTTCATTCCCCTTAAGGGCTTTGCCATCTAGTGGAGGAAGAT
Organism: Macroglossus sobrinus; assembly: GCA_004027375.1. Classification (NCBI taxonomy): domain Eukaryota; kingdom Metazoa; phylum Chordata; class Mammalia; order Chiroptera; family Pteropodidae; genus Macroglossus; species Macroglossus sobrinus. Next base: position 371,739 of record PVKZ01000759.1, read on the forward strand.
GGGCTCTTATACACTAAAGGCATGGCAAGGCGATGGACACTGCAATAATGTAAACATGGTGCTCTGGGAGTGTTGGGCCAGGCACAAATCCTTTGCCTGTGGTGGAGACTGGGTCAGGAGAGAGGCACCAGGGACAACTTCAAAGGCGGGGGAACATTAGAACAGATACTGGCAGAATGGACAAGGTTTTGACAGGCTGAAAAGTAATCACAGAACATTTATAGGAAGAAACTTTGTGAAGAAAGGGAAGTGAAGGAGAGAATGTTAATGGAGACCTACAGTGGGCTTCCACAGCTCCAGTGAGGACTGCATGCCTGGGAGCTTCAGAAAGGCTGGCAGGAGGGTCTTAGCCTGATTGTGCTAGGCCTTGAATGCCATGTAAAGGAGTGAATTTATTGGGCTCTGCACAAGCTTTTCTAATTGAGGAACTGGCATTATTAGGTTGACATTGGAGAGACAAGTATGAAACCTCTCGAGACTGGATAAGAGAGAGGTGGACTGGGTACAGTTAGGGAGGCTGGATGATACAATGATCCATCCTGACAGAGAGAAAGAGCATCTTTACTGGAGCAGTGATGCAGGGAACCAGAAAGAAGTGGACAGTGCAATTCAGCCTGGGGGCGCTCCAGTTGCCTGGATTATTCTTGAGTGGCCCCAGCAGCACCTTTTACTCTCACTGTGCAGCACTGTATTTAATAGCTGACAACTGTACTGTTTTCTGGTTTTATGCCAGCTTTCTTTTTAACAAAGCTCCACATAAATCCAGCTTTCTATTAGTTTCTACTCCTAGCACACACATAATCCTCTTTCTTTCTGTTACCATAGCTCTATTTTATGCTGAATGATATAGTTACCGTCAGCAAACTGGCTCATTTTCTAGATTCAGAAATGTTAGACAAATGAACAAAACAAAAATAAAAAGCCCACCCACCACAGAATAAAGTTCCCAAAGTGATCAGTGTGATAACAAACACACAGTTGTTCCGAGACTCGGCACTCACCCCTCAGCCACATTTGCTTCCAACTACTCTCAACCTACTAATGTCACACATGAATTAACAATATGCAAAACCTCTTCTCTCCTTTCATGTTGCATAAAGTACTTTAGTGCTATAATGGTAAGCAACATTTAGATAATTAATGCATGTCTGCTGTCATAAAGCAGTGATTTTGCTAGAATGTATATGGGAGAATGTAGAAGGATTAAACACATTTATACCTCCAGAAAAAATTGAGAGGCTATGTCAAAATAAAACATCAGCTGTACATAGTTTACCTTTTTATTTTTTCTCTAATTATCAGACAAATTTCAAACTGAGCTGTATGTCTCAATTTGAGACAGATTAGGGTTATTTATTTTTATCTAATTCCAATTAAAATACATGAGATTGTCATCTCTAAAATAAAAATGATTCTATATGAACATTACCACTGATTTGAAATTATACAATATACTTTCTTCCAGATCCATTTAAACATTGCAGTGAGTAAAAATACGTTAAGAATCTAGAGAGAATATTTGGGTGTCACAGTGTCATTGCAGCCCTTTCTCTCATAAACAGCAAAGTCTGCTCCACCACCAGAGAGAGACTGGGGAGCTGCTTCAAAAGGCAAGCAGATCTCCTAGAGGAAGACTTACTGCTTTCTAGGATCTTTTTCTGCTGTGTGATTCTTTGGTTCCTGGGGACTCCTAGAACATCCTGAACTAAGAGCATTAATTTCACCTGGAACAGGTGAAGGATCTCTGACATATTAACAGAAGCACACACAGGAAAGTTTATCAGCAGGGTAGGTAACAGAACTAAAATGGCGGGCATCATTCCAAAGCTTCTTGTCACTGTTGTTGTATTAAACTTTTACTACTCTGCAGATTCCTACTGTGGGTTAGAAAACTGCTCCCTCCTTGCCCATTTTACAAAGCATGGTCCCAGTCATTCTCTCAGATCATCTGGTGAGCACCCCTCCCAGAGAAGTACCCAATTTCTGACAGGAGTTCCCTTTTTTCTATATTCTGGAGAGAGTTCAGGAGATCACATTCAACCCTGCCAATTACTTATTAAGGTGAGAGAGGTGCAGGACCAGCGTAATTTTATGGTCTCCACTCAACAAAGAAAGAGCTCAGTTGAAGTGGACTGCAGGCACAAGGGAGGACTGAGCAGAAAGGTGTGCCATGCTTTCTTTCCAGAGATTCCCCACTCTAATAGCTACTTTTTGATTTCTACAGATTAACACCAGCAAATTAGCATAATGATATTACCCAGATGCCTTTGCAGTTGTTTCCTTTCAAAGTTCAGTGTGACTGAGGTTAGAGAGTGTAATAGATTAAGAAAAAGAGAAGGAAATTACCATATTTAATACTGTTTCCTCAGAAATTGACATAGCTTATGGAGCAGAGGAATATAATGTAATTTACTTCTCCATTCCTGCTGGAAAGAAAAGGAGGAGGGCACAGGGGGAGTTGAGGAAGCAAATGATGAAGCACAGTAGTTATCAGGATGATGTAGCCGCTACAGGGACTACTCATGCAGCACCTTCACCTCTGAGGTGTGGCAGGTTAGTTGCCTGTAAAATCTGGGTGTGATCAGAATAGCATTTCAGTGAAATTAAACTTGGGACAGTTCCTAGATAATAGATACATGAATGTGTGAGAAAAGACCTTGATTATAGGGCCTGATCTGTGCCATGCACAAAATCAGACTCACTAATGGAGAACACCTGAGACAAGCACATGAATTGCTTTCCCTCTATTGCACACATACCAATTGCTATAATATTGAAGAAAATATTCATAAATCCCTTTTCCTTTCACATCTTTATGCTTCATTGCCTTTTCCCCATTTGTGGTTTATAGACGGAACAAAAAAAAAAATGTAGAAGGCAGATGGCAAGGAGTTGAGGCTGTTTCCTGGAGGCAGAATTGCAGAGTGGTCAAGAGACAAGTCCTTTATATCAAGCAACTGAATTAATTCCTGGGTCTACCTTTTACCAGCTGTAGAACTACAGTAAAGTTTCTTAATTTTTTAGTTTTATCTCTAGAGTATTAGTGTTTTAAATGATTTCAGGAAAGAAAATAGACACAAGTTCAGTTGCCTGATGTAAAAGCGGTGGGTGAGAAAAAAAGCAAGTTAAATAGTTTGGTTTGCATTCATTGAGGAGAGGGTGAGGAAATTTAAAAAAAATTAATAAATCTTGATGTTATGTTAGTAGATATGATATACAGACAAAAACATAACAAAAGTTTTACTAAATATCAGTGTTGATATAGTTTAAATCTTGACACTGGCTTTTGTGCTTATTTTAGTTTGTCTCAGAATAATAAAGAACCAGAAGTGGAAATATGTATGATGTGGTAGTCAAAGACAAAGAGTTTGTCATCTCATCCTTTGGGGGATCTGATGTGTAAAAATAAATAAATGCATATGTGAATAATATGAGGGAATTAGAACAAAGAGATAATTTCATTAAGTCAGTTAGAGAAACTGGAGAAAGAAGATGAAAATATAGATATTTCACAGAGGTGAAATAAAGAGAAGGGAACATTTTCTGGGACTACATTGTTTTCAAAACTGGCCAAGCAAATGCTTCTTTTCCACAGTCTTATTTTTAAATTTTGGGAGAAAGAGGTATGAAGAAGTTTCCAGGTGAATGAATGTAATTTAGTACACACAAAGTGTTTACCTCTATGTGTGAATTCCACAGATTGTTACTGGAGAAAATGAAGCTTAGTTGAAAGAACAAGAGTCAGGTCCTGGCTCTGTCTGCTGCTTTATCAGTGGAGGTGATTCTCCATTTGTGGTTTAGAGATGGAACAGAAAACTGTAAAAGGCAGTTGAGAGATGAAAATGTTTCCTAAATACAGCATCACACATTGTTGTCTTGTGGATCAAATGAGATACATGGTAAATTTTTTTTTTAACTATAAAGTGTGATTTAAGTATAAGACCATCCTTGTAATACTTACAATCTCTTACAGTATTCAAGTATACTAATTTCCGTTTTCCCTCCCTCCCTCTCCTTCCTTCCTTCCTTCTTCAGTTTATGCTATACATATTTCTAATCTACCAATGTGTTTGCTGGCTGAGATTAGTGTTGTTATAGCTGCATATCTCTCAGGATAACAATATTCATGTAGTCAATATAGTCCATTCAAGCAGATATCATAGCCAAACAAATTCTGCCTTTTCACAGCATTTCTATAGAATTTCTTTGATTAAAAGAAATTGCAAATATGCTTTAATAGGTAAAATACTTTATTGTTGTCCCTCCCCGCCCCCACCATAAGCAATGGATTCTCTGGATAAAAAATTAATGGTTACTTAACAAGAGTTTAGAACTTTCCTGCCATTGTTTTGATTACATTAAGTTTATAAGGTTACTTTTTCGGGAAATGTGAATGGCATTTACCCAAGGTAGTAGTGATTCATCTTTGTCTATTTTTAGAAAAGCTTTTGTTTCATTATCATGATGTAAAAAGTGGAGCCTGAAGAAAATCAAAACAAATTTGATTTCAGAATAACCAAAGCTTTGATTAAACTATCTTAGACCAGTAGTTCCATTTAGTACTTTATAATATAATTTATTTATGGTTTTGATTTATGTGGAACTTCCAGTGGGAGCTCTCCTATGAAAACCATTTTTGCAGGGTTGGTATGTATTTATCAGCACTTAACTGTTTGCTTTTACACTGTGATTTGGGATTCTTATACTTTTATCCTTCAGACACAAAAACCAAGGCTTGGCCATAGGCAATAGTTGAAGATCTCGTGATATTTCTGAGAAAGTGACAGAGTTAATTTCAGTGCCTGGCCCAATTTCAGTTTGGGACATTCTTCTTCAAATTCCAAAGATTCCTTGGAGAAAACTTTTGAGTGAAAGTCTCTTGTTACCTTTTAGCTACAACTGTTAAGCAGCTGCTTTATTATACTTTCCATGTCTTAAATACCTGTTGAAAACTGAGTGAGGGGACAAAAAAACAAAACAATGACAACAATGAGAGAGGCCGTAAAGAAGCAATTAATTTGTATGATTTTGAGCCTTTTAAGATTAATTTTCCGTGTACACTTGGAAGACAATAATGACCTTAGTTGTTTTTAGAAAATCTTACTTTCTTTTCCATATGGGTGTTACTCACAACTCCATGGAGCAATGTGACTGTTAGCTCTGGGTATGAAGGATCCCTCCATGAGTCTAATGGTTTTGAACATCCCCATCACCAGCTACATGCCTTCTCAGGGGTGGGGAGTCTTTGGCGGTCAAGGACCTATGTCCACATAGGGCTGGTACCACCCCTTCTAGTCTGTATTCCAGGTTCAGAGAACTCCAAAATTTCCTACACAAGTGCCCCTGAGCCTGCTTCAAGGGTTTGTAAGAAATGGCTCCCTGGATCTGTTTTGCAAAGGGCAAATTATACCACTAATTTGCACATGTCTAGGCCAGAAGGGTGGCCAAGATTGCAGTTGTTAGCGTGGGGTATTGATGAAGCTTGGGCATATAGCCTGGGGTTTCCACAAGGATGTAAGTCTTCTCACAGTGCTGACTGAGCCAGGGGTGGGAGGAAACAGGAGGAAGCCCAGGAGTCAGGGTCTAGGGTTGGAGCCAATTCTCTTTGTGATATTGTTCTGGTGTAGAATTCCAAGTGGCCTTTAACTTGGCATTATAGGGTCAGTATGAAGTTATATCGTCAAGGTGGGAGGATAGAATATATTTTATTATCAGTTTATTTTCTTGATTTATAATGGTCAAATATTGTACATATAGCTTATAGGCCTTTACTTATATTCTTGCCTCAGGCTCTAGAAACAAGGCTGGTCTGCCATGTGGTTACACTTTTGCTTAACACTTTTCTCTTTTCAGTGAAAAAAAAAATCTAGGCACTGCAACATTATTAAAACTTAATTATTTTATTCCAGTGATAACCTGAAAAATAAGTCCAGCTTACTACTTCTTGGCTAAAGTACTGTGTTCAAAATTTTTACTAATAATTCTCTCCAGAAATATGGAGATTTGGAATGCTGTCTCTGTCCTGTGAGCTGAGAGAGTCTTTGTGAGCTTCTACCCATACGTTCCTCCCTGTCCTCACTACACCCTTTTTTTAAGCTCATCATAAAAACTTATTGAGAGCAAGGCCTGTGAAATGTTTGGGAAGCTGTAAAACTTAACAATTGTACAGCACCATGGTTGTTCTCATCTCCTCCCTTCCTCAGTGACTTTTCTAAGTATCATCTCCCTTGCTCAGTGAGCTCCCTAAGCCATTGCCAAAGAAATGATCAATCAGCCTGTTCTGTACCTAGCCGTAAAGTACACCTTTTGTATATGTAGTCCTCTTTTCCTTTTCTACTCGAAGCTCACCATTCTCACAACAAAGCAAAGGAGATGCAGCTGAGATTATGCAAGAGAAAAAAATAAGAGCTGGCATGTACTGGGCTCTTGTGCTCAAACATAGACTAGAATTTATTATGATGTATGTACAGATAGATTTATTACCATATTACAGATGAATAAATTGAGGTTTATGTAGTTTAACTTTTTAAACTCAGGAACTTTGACTCAGAAATATACTCATTTAATCACACCACAATATCGCCTCTAAAATATCAGATTGCATCTTCTTCTGACTCCCTCAAAATCACCTTCAGTAGTTCTTGGCTGACATTTTTTTTTTAAGTCATTACTGGCACAAGGAAAACTTGAAACCTTGCAAATGTGAAAGTTGTCATTAAGCATATTTATTATTATTTTCCTAGTTTAATTATAGCCCCCTTATAGGCTAAATTAAAATAGTTCACTGTGTGTCAAATGGTCAATACAATTATGGTGGATGAAGCTTTGGTATCATAGAGTGTGTCTGATTGTTTTACTTAATATCCATATTTTTGACTAAGAAAAGCCAGTATTCAAAGACATGAGTATCCACATAAACATTCCACATCTTATTTTTCTTCCTCACAAGTCTGAGTGTGAGATTTCTAATACAGTGTAATCTGATTTAATACTGGTACATAGGTTTGAACATGCATGCCTATTTTACATGGAGATTTGTCAAAGTTCATTCATTGGCTCTTGGTAACATTTGGATAAGTGTAGTAGAATGTGAAAAAGCACTTTATATTTTCATAGCGTTTTAGAGCTTTCTTATTCATTTGATAACTAGAGGTGTTAGAAAGGAAGCTTACTATTTCATACCTTTCAGGAACTCACATTTTTGAAACTCTTTATTCACTTCAAAATCAAATGAATCAAACACCTTGAAACACCTAACTGAAGAAACATGTCTTTCACCTAAATCAAGTAGACCCTAAATCAAAAGGCATAAGAACTGGCTGATGATTGTAGGTCAACAATGGAGAGAGATGAACTTTCTCATGTAGAGGAAGTGGGGTCAAAGTTCAGTTAAGCAGAAGACCTGAGAATAAGCTGTTTCTTGCTGTTCAAGCTGCCTTTCTAAATGCAGTCATCCTTGCAGTCACCCCACTCGCTCCACAATCCCCGTCTAATTGCTTTCATTTTCTAGAGTGCATTGGCTCCTGTAGAACAGCAACTCTATGCAGGAGCTATAATGCAGGGGCTCCACTCACAACCCTCTGTGAAAGCTCTAGTAACCCTATTGTGTGTCAATAACAGCTTCATTTGTCACATGCCCACTGAAAGGAATACATTTCTTGTTCTCAGATTGGCGGGGAGGGTAATGAAAGCCAAGAGCTTCCAATGTGCATTGTGGATGTTAATATACAATATAAACCAGAACATCCAATGGCAGATAGGAGATGCTAGAGTGTAAGTCCCCAAGGAGGCAGATACAGCTTTCATCTAAAGCTGAAAGTGACTTTTTGCTCTAGGGACTAAGACTACTCTGTTTGGCTCATCTGGTTTGTAAAATAAAAGGCATAAGAAGTGGCTGGTAATTGGAGGTCAACAATGGAGAGAACTTTCTCATGTGGAAAAAGTGGGGTCAAAGTTCAGTTAAGCCAAGGACCTTTGAAATGTCTCAGTACACCATGCCAGATGCCAGAAGGAAATGCCCTCTATAGTGGTGCTGATGCTGATACTGCTAGGAGCTGGTTATGGGCTTCTATTATCTAGGTAGTGCAAGTCCCTTCTTATGACATGTCAGATTGCTTAGATACTGTTTACTACAATGTCCCTAAGAGTCTCTGTTCTGTCCTGGCCATGTTTCTTCTGGCTAGGAAACATGTCTTACACTAATGTTACAAACTGACCATAAAACTGTGAGCCAAAGAAAGATCAGGTTTTTCTATGTTAGACTTTTGAGTATGCCTGGGTTCAAGGGATAGGGGACTTCTGACTCTAGTCCTGTTTGACAGATATACAGCTTACCTGTAAGAATTATTAGATGCAGTGTGGGATATTTAAGGTCAAGATGAGTGTCTTGATCCCCTCCGGGCATAGCAAACTGGTTGGCACACAATAAAGTCAATATATATTTGTTTAATAAATGAAGGAATGAAGGATGATTAAATGGTTATGATTAAATACATGAAGAGACCAGGTAATGTCCACTTTCCTCTGTATTACATTGAGCGATTGCTCTCTAATATACAAGATAATCTGATCTGTGTAAGACATTTAACAAATTTTATCAGGGATGGTGACCCACAAATTATCAAATTTTTAAAAGTAATCTAATGTAATATAAGGAAAATAGGGAAATCAGGATTTGATTTATAAAACTTCAATGCATATATAACATTTTAGAAACATGTCTATTATCTAATGCAAAGTTTTTTTTTTTCTTTTTAAGATTAGAAAATCAAATTCAACATGAAATGATGTTTAAATGTTTTTTGTTGTCCTTTCTTTCAGGTAAGTGAAAGATATCTTCTGAAGTGTTCTGCAGAAAGTGTACAGGTGGCAGAGTTTTCTTAGAAGAAAAAAGAAGGCAGGAACCCTTGAAATGGTAATATTTCAGCTTTTCTAAATACACAGGAAGCATCTCACATGGCCAGCAAAGCTATTATTTTCTCTAGTGTGGTACCCCTGTTTACTTCTCTATAACTTGATATTGCTTAAACCTCAAGGTCTAAAATAATTGTGCATTTTTATATATCTGCATTTGAGTGCCACTCATATCCTAATCCAAAGCTTCTGCAGCCCACTCTCAACAGAAAGTTTATTATATATGAATTCAAATGTCCTTTTCAAAAGATCTGACAATATACACAATTTAGCCTAAAGAATATATGAAATATATATGATATATAAAAACATATATATTTGTGACTATTTTCTTAAATATCTTAAATGTCTTTCTTTAGATTATAAAGCACCTTACTTTTTATTATTGGCAGCATTATCTGTAGTATGTTAGATATTTAGTCTAATTAATAAGACAGTTGTAATATACTCAAGATTTTAATGGTTATACAATCCTGGTTACCAAACTAGCTTCTTAAGAACTGGTGACTGACAAAAATTTGATTTACAAAACTTCAACATATACAACTCCAAATTATAGTATAATGCCTAAAAATACTTTATATAAGAATAGAAGCAAGAGAAGCAGATACACCTAAATATTAAATGAAAGGTTTATGAGACTATATTATTATAGCAGATTTTAGAAGCATAATTTGCTAAATGTATGCAATTGGTTCAAAGACTCAATTTATACTCCAAAACTAAGGCTTTTTTTCTATTTTTAGTAGCAAAATTTGTTTTGATGAGTTGGTCATATTTGGGGATTCCCTCCTGAATTTTCTTTTTAAATAACCTTTCTTTTTCTATCTAAAATAAATCATTCATTTGCCAAGTAAGTACTTACAGCTGGCTTCTTAGGAAAAATTAAAATGTCTTAAAGCTAACTGTGTAGTTAACAATACAATGCTCAGTAATTTTTAATATTGTGATACATGGTCAAGTTTCTATGTGCTGATCATTGCATAAATATGTGCAGTGAAATGTGTCACCTGCTATCAAGAATATAGTAAAAAAGTGTTAATAAGATAAAGATAATTCATAGCTAATAAGAAATGGACCCTGCTCTCAAGAGTTCCAACATTTTAAGAGTTTGAATAGCTTCAGAATGGATGATTTTAAAAGTAGTATATATTTTTTAAATATAGAAATATGTGTAAAAAATTAAAGTCTTCAACTGTCATTTAAATTTTAGAAATTATGACAGGATTATTTTTTAGTTCTTTTAATTTATCTACTTATTTCCTTTCTAAGCGAGGAGTATTACATCCATCCCTACAAATAAGTGTTTTAGATTATAGATAGAAAATAGTAAAAATAATAAATAAGTAAGTAAATGGAAAAAAAATGTAGATTGGGATTATCCCCAGTTGTTAAGACAGTTTGTTTTTACCTTGTGGGGAAGTGACAGAAACTCAATTATATTTATTTAAATTTGTTTTATTATAACCCATACTGGAGAATATATAATTTATCCAATTATTTAGTTAATTTATATAGATTAATTAACATGAACCATAGCTACAAAAGTAACTCCTATAGAGTGGTGCAAACAGAAAGCAACAGTATGAACACATACCACTCTCCACTTGCCCATGCTTGACTCCTTCTGTCTTAAGGAATGCCTGGTAACTTTTGTAGAAATGAGCTTGGGGATTTCTCTTCCTCATGATTGTTCCTAGAGTTAAGCCCCAGTAGAAGACTGTCTGAATTGGAGGGAAGAAAGGAGAATTTGGGGAAAAATTCATAGATGCAATAGATACAAAAGAGAGACAGTAGCCAGAAAACAGCTCATCAAGATCACTCTTTCACTTTCTCTGTGTCTCTGACTCACCTCTCCCTCTCCCCTCCCCTCTCTCTCTCTCAAATGTATTTTTACTTTTCAACCCTGATTTGTAGTCCAAAGATGCCTCAAAATTTATCTTTCATGTTCTTGGTCTATGAGCATCACCACTGTCTATATTTCTGTTACATGTAGTCAAAGGAGTATCTTTTGATAACCTTGAATTCTGGAGAGAAACCAGCTGATAATATGAGAAGCACATTTAACTTTCTAATTTTATTTAATTAGGCATTTATTTGTAACCTGTCTCCTTTTACAACAGATTCAGGGGGTTCAACTGGTATAATAAACAGCAATCCTGCCTCTTTACATTATGATTTTGAGATTGAGCATGTCAATACCTTAACTTTAGTTGATTTGAGGAATTTCTGCTCTGAGCAGGTGATCAGTTACATAATCCAATAAATAAATTTAATTCAAAATATATTTTCAAGGGCTTTCATAACCATGCGTACGATATGTTGAGCACAGAGATAAAATAGTGAAATATAGTTCCTACCTTCAAGGACTTTACACCTAGGACTTTTTACTGACTTCTTTTGCTTGATGTCTAGTGGTTCAACCTTTAGTCACTTAACTGATAACCATGGTTATCACTTGTCACATAACTGACAACCACATTTTATGCCTCTTTTACAGAACAAAAAAGAAAGGTCACTCCTTTAGTACAGAAGCCTTCCTTTGAAGGTCAGGTGGAACTAGCTTTGACTGAACTGGGTCAGAGGAGAGTTCTTTGTTATCAGTGTAGTTGTATATAGTATTTTGGCTTCTTCTTTGGATAATCAGAATGTGACAATTATAGTACTTGTTTCATGAGGTATGATGATCATGTTATGACATTTTTATGCCTCATTCACTGTTAAGATTTGAATAGTTCCATGCCAAACGCTGGCTTACAGAGTCTTAATTCTGTGTAATGGTATTATGAAAACAACATAGAATGACACGATTATGTGCAGAGTTTGGAATGTTGCAATCATATATTGATTATTACCATGACATCTAAAAAAAAAGAGTGCGTAATTATAACATAATATTACAAAACCAAGAAAGTCATAATATTGGATGGCAGTTGACATGAATTAGTTTAGATTAAGTTTCAATAATTTTGCTAATGGAGAAAAAATAAGGGAGAAAAAAGGGTTTTTTAACTGAGTATGTAAACTAGATAACTGTATGATCTTGTTTTTCTTTTGTGACCAAAGATTCTTGATTTCCTGATATATGCCCTCACTTTTTTTTCTGTTTATGCTTTGCCTGATAGTCTTATTTCAAGCACTTCTTGCATTAAAAGTTGAGTTGGTATTAGAGCTTAACTGCAGGGAGTCATAATTCTAAAATTAGTGAGAAAGTGTTATTTCAAGACCACATAGACTTCTATAGAGACTGGGGCAATATCCTCCACGTATTTGAATCTAGTTACTTTACAATCAGTACATACTAATATAGGAATTCATAGCACTAGTATGTGAACATTTTCTAGTCTTCAATTTATGCCTCTGAAAACAATAGTCTCCTCAAAGAAAAAAAATAACCTCTTTTGGAAAGTGAAGTAAAAGCAAAATCAAGTTGATAGAGTTCAAAGGCTGTATGCAGCATCCAGTTCAGATACAATTTTCAAAGAATGAATTTTAATGCACATAGCCCTATTAGCACAGGATCAGATTCCTCACAAATTGATTGGACATGCAAAAAGAGTCTGTGTCCTAGATTTAAAGTCATTACACAGTCTTAAACACAGCTGTGCAGCAAGCCTTTCATTCTAGATGGACATGAGCAAATTAAATGGTTCTGAAAGTGATTGGCTGGTGGATTTTTTATAGTACAATTTTCAATAATGACAAATTTAATGAAATCACTATTGTATTATTTCTCAAGAGAATATGTGTCTTATTTTGTATAACCATCAATAACTTAAGTGTGCACAAGAGAATGAATGCACGAATATTTAAATAGATCCAGAGGCACTCATGCTTTGGTTGAAGGTCAATATGTACAACCAGTTTTACCATTATCCTCACTTACCGAGGACGATGATATTTCCTTACTTTATATTGTAACCTTATCCAATTTTCTTCCTATTATCCTTGAATTCTGGCTTCTTGCTCTTTCTAATCTTTTCTTAGAAATGTACATTTCAGTTGAGTAAATGATACATTTCTATTTAAAGTTTAAATGTTTTCCTTTATATACAGGAATATAGGCTCACATAAGCATTACACATTCAAGCATATTGCATATGTAAACTACCAATCACATGTTATTGCTTCACATGGCCTATGCAAATGTTAAAAAAAAATAGTACTTTTTAAAAATTCTTTATTTCGTGCCATGTGCGGATTGAGACAAAAAAAATGGGCATTTTGTCAAATGAAATTCCAGTCAATAATAGAATATCAATAAAAGGCAATGGCCAGAAAAGTAAAGACAAAAAATTTTCTCTGAAATTCAGTTCTAGTACCTATGTTTGTTTTCAGTCTAAATGAAATATAAATTGTTCATTTTTTGTTATATAGTTTTATATTTGTTATTTACGATTTGTGTAAAATTTAAATAAGAGATATATGTGGGATATGTATAAAAAAACTATTTGATTACAAATGATCATATTGCCAGTCATTCTGTGAAAGTCACCCAGTAGTCAGTGGTCTTTGAGAATCCTGCACAAATCCCTGAAAAGAGAGCTCAGGAGGTAAAGGATTTTCCTACCATGGTAGAAATTTCTTTTATTCAACCAAAGAGTTAGGTAAACAAAGTAGAAAAACAGAAATAGCTGTTTTATGGTTCACTGTAATCAAACCAGGGGTGTATACATTCTTTTTCTTTTTCATAAGAACTGCCTCCTCTGAACAATGAATATAATTAGTTAATAAATAACTCCAGCTTTATGGCTTAAGGAACTTAGCTTCAGGGCAATTGTAATAGCACTCAGTTAGAAAAGACATGGGCATCTATCACAGAGCCTTACTGAAAGTTAACCAACAGAGGCAAATCCTTTTAAGTTGTATCATAAATCTAAGTCAATACCAGATCACTTGTTATAAAAAATGGTAGGAAGTCAAGAGCCTTTGTGGAGTATTGCGTAGAATGAATATACTCTTTTTTACTCTGAAGATTAGCAGATGTTAATTTGTTTTGTGTCATTAGAAATTATAAAATGTTATGATTAATAAATTTTGTCAAAAAATTATAGACTGGATTTTTTAATTTACTTCAACAGTGATCTGAAATTTAAGGTATATTCGTATAATCACGTAGAAGAACAATTTAGTCTATTTTAATAAACATTTATTGAGTTCCTAATATATGCCAAGTAATCTCTTAGGGATATAATGATGAATGTGGTCTCTGTCTTTGAGGAACTTATATTATGAGAATATATCACCCATGAGTAAATAGATAGTTTTAGTATTTGATAAAATGCATCTATAGAAGGGGATAGGGACTCATGGACTTTGGAAGAAGTTCTGCGGTTTATCAGGCAAGAAAAGTAGGAAAGGATGTTTTCAGAAGAGAAAAGAGCATCATCTACATGTATTTGATTGTCCAATTACACTATATGCTAGAAATAAAATAAATAAAATGACTGGCATATCCTATCCTATTGTTTTACCCCCTTCTCCTTCACCTATTGTCCTTGACTTTCAATATTTCTTCTTCTTTTTGAGTTTTAGAAAAAAATAGAGCAATGGACAGGAGGTGAGAAATTTAGAGGGGTGGCTTGTTATTTTTTGCGATAATCTACCTGGTAGTGTTAAGTTTTCTTATCCTTTTAGAAATAATAGGAACGAAACAGAAACTGTTAATTCAAACTGTCTGTATCCATATAAATTAACCATCCTCCACCCACACACTCACAAGCTTCAAAAAGGCAGGAGATTCTAAAGAGATCTCCTGAATCTCTCCCTTTCTTTTGTTGGTTCAATTTGAACCTCAGAAAAAGAGTAACATTAATATTTTTTGCTATCTAATAACATACTTACATGTGCTGTATACAGTACCATGCTTCTTTCATGGAATGTCTTATTCAATCTTTTACAGTAGCCCAAGAGTCAGATACTACTTCACTCATTTTATACATGAGAAAGCAGAGGCACAGAGAGGTTCAGTAACTTCTCCAAATTTATTCACCTAATAAGTAGTGGAGTTAGTATTTAAACCCATGCAGTCAGACTCAGGGACCACATTATTAAGCCTTATTCAATACTGGTCCTTGTCTGCTATTTATTCCATAAATATTTAATATGTCTACAATGTACAAGACATTTGTGTGAATTTTTTTTATGACTTACAGCATTTTATAGAATTTAGTGCACTTTCAGTTCACTATTTTATTTTGATCCTCGGCACAACTCTATTAGGCCAGTAAGAGAGATGAAAAATAAAACTCAGTGGGTCAGAGTTGATCAGTGTTTCACAATTAAAAAACAAGTCTAAAATCTGAATCTTTTTATCCTAGTCTATAGTATTTTCAGACTAGTAAAATGGATAATGCTAAAACTATTTTTGTAACATACCAGGGGACAAGAGAGAATTCTAACCATGTAAATGATCCATACTAAGGCATATGCTGAATTACTGAAATATCCAACTCTAAACCTCTAAGTAGCTATGCCAGTTCTTTCCTCAACCACATCATTTGAAAACCTTGAGCAGATTTCGTGATAGTTTTTTTTTTTCCCATTGTTAATAATTTTGACAAGGTTATAAACTGCCCCAATGTCTCTATGGGTTTGGGTAAAGTAGAAAGCTGGCAGTTCCAAGTCATTATAAAAATTAGAATAGCAGAATTTTTTGTTCACTAGAGACTTTTAAAGTTACTGCCTTCTTATAGTTAATTATATAGATGTAGGGACATCATGAAGCATCATGGTGCTTCTATTACCAAAGATTGATGTAACACATACAGCCAATTAAATATATATAGTGATGAGAAATCTATTATTTCCTACTAACATCATTAAGTATGCATTTTCTAATCTCATATAGCTTCCCATTTTCTTCCACTGAACTTAATTTTTTTTTAGGTTATTAGAGAGGCACCATACCAAAGAGGGGGAAAGCACCACTTAAAATTATGTCATCGATCGCTAAACTATTTAAACTAATTTCTTGACCCCAGTTTCCTTTTTTTTTGTTTATGAATAGTCTTCCTTAAGTAACATGGTATGTAAAATATGTTGTTTATCATATAATAGATGCTCAGTTAATAGTGTGTGTCATTATTTTTATCACTGGCACATAATTTTTGCTCAATATTTATTCATTTGTTTATAAAAAATCTATCCAGGATTTCAAACCACTATTATTTTGCAGTAGGCATAGTTTGTTATTAGAAGCCATACTTCACTTTTGTGTACTCCTGCAGAGTCCCAAGCTAGTAATATGGTGTAATAAAAAACACACAGATATAGAGCCAGACATATCTGAGTATGAAATTTGGCTTTTGTGCTGAATTGTTCTATGCCTGTAAGACATTTAACTTCTCTGAATCTTAGTTTTCTTATCTGAGATGAGTATAAAGATGATGATGATTTATGATTGTTGTAAAAAATATGTAGCACAATACATGGCTTATGGTAGATTTTTGGCATAGATTGGTGCCTTTTTGACTTTCTTTTTACCTGTTTGCATACCTAGGTATACCATATTCTAATTATTTTTCTAACCGAACTGTATTACAGGCTCTTTAATCACAACGATATATTAATAACTGAGTGACACCTCAAGGTAGAGTTTGTAGTCTACAGGGCAGGAGGAAACTGACAATAATTAAATACTTAAAAGAAAGAGTTGAGCCAGGCTTCTGGTCATCCTCCCCTTTAGATTCTGTAGTCCAGCCGTATTAGACAACTCACTATTCACCCCTCTTTCAAGTCACTAAAAAACTGAATTATGGTATCCCTCTTCTCAAAATATATGCTTTATTTTTATATTCCAAGTGATTTTCTTCTCTTTTGCTAAGACCCTTTTAAAATGCTGCCTAGTTTAAGAAGGCATTGCAAGTCACACACGCACACACACAATCAGAGTCACACACAACTCAATTTTACAGCTACCTGAACTTAACCACATTTGGGGGCAATCATTCTAAAATGCATGACTTAACCAGAAAATTCCAAGCATCATTAATGTCATTTAGCCCTTTCTTCATGATCCAGGATGATCATTATGGACCAGGTTTTTTGGACAACATGTTAAAAGTCTGTCAGTCATTACTTCTGTTTATGTTTTACCTGCTTCAGACAGCCTCTGACCTTTTCTAGTTTGCATATACGAATCTATCAGAGGCTGAGAAGCCAGATACTAGACTTTAAAAGAATTGTATATTTAAGAAGTCAGTAAAATTTCACATAATCCCTGAAAGCCTTAATGCAGGGTGTTGGGGTAAATATTTCTAGCTTCTCTGAGGGCTTTATCAGACTTCTGACAAGCTGGACCTTCTGGGTAAGTGGGGAGTTACTGTATTTTAATCCATTGATGTCTATTTTATGGAAGCAGAAAACAAAAAAAAAAGTGGATTAAACAAAATTTAAATTAGAAAGTAAACAAACTCACCTAGAATTTACTGTAATGTAAAAACATTCAGTTTATATCCAGCTTTTCCATTATGGAGTTGAGAGTTAAACGGCCCAATAGATAAACGTAGTGAACAAATTGCTGGATTATTCTCTGCTTACATGTCAAATAAAGCCAGCAAGTTATTTATTTATTTGACTAGCAGTTATTGCTCGATTACAGGCTATTGGTGACCATTGCTAAATGAAATTTTGTTTCATTTCCCAAAGCAAATTTTAAGTCCATAAATTTGTATTTCTCATTAAAGATGTTCAGTTTTACACATGCTTGATTAGCAAATATGATCAAGGCCTACAAGTGCAACTTTAAAAGTAATCTGGAACCTTTAAAGCTAAAACAAAAGAATAATTCATGAACTTTCTTACTGTTTTTCCCTGATGGGGATATTTGCCTGTAAGTGCATGTTATTGAAAGACTTGAAAATTAAGAACAGTATTTAATGTATTTTCTCTTCACTGAGAAAAGGAATAGTTTTTTATATAAGTGCTTTATGGTACATAAAGTGTTCTAATTTATATCATATTTGACTTAATTAGCTATTACTCCCATTTCACAAAAAAGAAATTGAACGTAGAACTGCATTAAAATCTTGACTTCTTAGCTAATCAACTATGGTATTGACATTCCCAGCCTTATTTTTATCTCCTCTTGAAAACGAAGCTAATAATACATTTTTTCAAATTTTGAGAACAAAATAAAAATTATATATGTTGAATTCTGGTGAAACATACTATAGGAAATAAATACCTCAGATTTTGAAAAACGTTTTACTATATATTATTTAGACCATTGCAAATTGACTTTGGCTGTGCCAAATATGTACCTGTGTATCCAGTGGCAAAATTATATTCACTGTTCATATTAATTTACAGACATATTATGTGCAATAAAAACTGTACATAATAAAAAAGGTGTGGGTTCTAGTCATGAGCTAGGTTATCAACTATAAGACTTTGAACCAGTTACTAACCTCTCTGGTTTATTCATCTATAATATGTAGAATTTTCAATAAATAATTTCTATGTTCTATTCCATGTTAGGAGAGAAAATTTCCAAACTATATCTAAAGAACAGAAGTTTGATAAGATATTAGGTTTTTCTTTTTTCTTTTTTTTTAAAAAAGGCAAAGCTTCAACAAATCTGAGGAACACAAAATATTATTTTTTTCTCTTAATAATTCATAAAGCATAATAACATATTAAGGCTCTGAGATGCCCTGTACTAAAGAAATACTGATTTGCTTTGATTAAGGTTAGCATTAATTCTTCTTCTTCTTCTTATTATTATTATATTAATTAATTATTTTTTTATGGTGACATTGGTTAACAAAATCCAGTAAGTTTCAGCTGTACATTTTAACATTGTGTGTTTATCTCCCATAGTTATAATTTTTTCTGTCGCCACATATTTGACCCCTTTTACCCAATCTACCTTCCCTCCTTCCCCCTCCTCCCTACCCTCTGGTAACCACTAGTCTATTATCCATGTCCTTGAGTCTCTGTTTGTCCTGTTCATTTGTTGCTTTTAGGTTTATATCCTACATATAAGTGATATCATGTGATTTTCAACTTTTTCTGTCTAGCTTATTTTGCCTAACATGATTATCTCGAGGTCCATCCATGTTGTCGTAAAAGGTAGTAAGCATTAATTAATTAAAGTACTCATTCTCTAATCTTTTTGAATCATAGAACTTCTTTTTTTGTGGTGGGGGATAGTTAAGAACTGCAAAAGATATCTTAATCTTTCAGAGAGTAAGTATTCAGTAAAATAGGCAACATGATGTTTAGAAAATGATTTGTATAATTTTTTCAATTTTTCTAAAATCTAAATTATATATTAAAATATAATAAAAAATATAAACCTGTATAAATAGAGGAATTCACTAGATAGGATTAACTACACATGCATATAAGTTTAGATTTTCAGTTTTCTCATTTCTCCTAGCCCTTTGTTGCCCAGTCAAAAGAATTCTGAAATAATTTTGGAGCGATGATTACTTTTTAGATCCAATGAAATCTCTAAAGAAGCTCTTCAGAGTGACTAGATTAGATAGCAGCCTTGGAGTGAGGGCACCTAGCTTTGAGTCCTGTCTGCCCTTTGATCCTTTTTAATCCTGAGTAAGTTACTTCTTCAAGCATACTTTCTCTCATTTGTAAAATGGAGATACAATTACCTATCTCACAGCTTCGTTGTATTAATTGAGATGAGGAATATAAATGAAAAGCACTTGAAAAACATAGTTTTATGTAAATGGAAAGAGTGATTGATAGAGTCCGTGCTCAATAAATATTTCTATAATTACTTAATATTTTATATCTCTTAAAGTAACAAGCCTGGGAAAACAAGAAAATTGCCATAGAATTGTAGGTCTAGAAGGACTGAAATCAAGTGTCCCCATGGCTTCATTTTTCAAATAAAATAAAAAGGCACAGAGAAGCTAAGTAAATTTTCTCATGCCACTCAATTGGAAGAAATAGTGCTCTGAGCTGATTTCTTCCCAGAGTAATCACATTGGCTCAGTTTGCATATGGCAGAGTATACCTTCCCCTTTATCATTTTCATAATGAGTCAAATACTTCAACCATTACATAAAGTTATCCTCAGTCTAAGAAAGGCAAACTGATCATTGCTCTTGAAATGTTACTGCTTCCTTTTCTTTATTTTAAAATTTAGTTTTCTTATTTTTGCCATTAAACAAAATTATTTCCAATTATCTCATTTAAATAACTTTCTTTAAAAAATAATTCTGGCCAGTTTTTTCTTTTATTTTCTTTTATTTCTCTTCTCTTTTTGGTGCCAGGGTATGATTTTATACTCTGTATATTTTTATGTACTACATATTTTTTTTCAATTTATGATAAAGCCAGAATGTGATAGACTATGAAAGTAGATTCTACCTGGGTTATTTATCAGCTATATATATATTACATTTCCTTAATCTAATTAGCTCTTTGGAATATAAGATGTACAACTTGTTGTCAGTGAATAATTCATAAATAAGTCACACAGAATTTCAATTTTGTAATTGTAGTTAAAAGAACATATTGATAACATCTCAGGTTTTTTCTCAGTGCTGTTAAAAATAGAAAATGTTGCAATAAACATTAAGTGAATCCCAAAAGACTTAGATTGATTTTAGAATATTAAGGTGATGGTGAAAGTGGACTATTGAAATATGTTTGTATCAGAAATGCTTTCCTTGGAAATCTAAATAAAATATCTTCTTGACTCTGAAAGATTTCTGTTTTCTATAGAAAACAGATCAGATAGTCTCTCCCTTTTTTTTTTTTTTGATAGTTATACTTCAGGTAGACTTGAAGACAAGTCTTTTCATTTCTTTCTCCAACAAAAGTTAGCCTAGTTACAACTCTCTCTTTTTCCCAGTGGAAATATCAGCATCATATAAGGTATTTTGAAAAATGCACTCAATATTTTAGCAAATAGTTCTTTAGAAATAGGTGAAATATTCCCATTAACATGATTTATTTTACTTAGACTTTAATAGGTTTCAAAGAATTAGAAAGTTAGCATATTAATAGAAAGAAACAGTATAGTAAGTATGGCTAAATCTATTTTCTGATTTCCCCTTGAGCACTAACTCAGCTATGCATCTTAGGCAAGGCAACTAATCTTTTTCAACTTCACATTTGTTATGTACAAAAATGAGGAAGTATTACTTGCTTGAAGCACTCTGGTAGACTGTATGTATATGTGGGGTCCATATTAATACCTAATGCTATGATTTCCCAGGTCACAACAGAGAGACAATGAGTCACATCAATAGAATGTGAATAAAATCATTTATTTCTCCAAATTATTGCTGCTAACTCACCCTTGAGCGAACAGAAAATTCATATTTCAAATAAGAAGTAATACCATTTTATTGAATTTTCAGATGTGGAAATATGAGCATTGATATTAATTAATGTTCTCTTCTAAAAGTAATTACTTTCATCAGTGGGGAAGTTCTGAACCTTATCATGTCTTAGATGAGATTACCTGGGAAACGGACTATGAGACAGAAATTTGCTTGTAAGAGGTTTATTGGGGAGGACTCTCAGAACAATACCTGTGAGGGATGAAGGAAGCATGATTAGACAGAGGGAGAAACTCAACAGTAATGTAGCTCAGCCCATTCCATACAGAGTCAAGAGCTGAGATGGCACATGGGCTTGTCCCAATTAAGGCAAAGAATAGAAGGGGCCCCCTTAAATTTCTACCAAGTGACTTGCTCTCCTTCAGGGATGGTGCCATATCAGCAACTCAGCATTTGTCTCTGTGGCTGGTAGTTTGGATATTTGACAGGAGGAGTCATTAGATCAGATTAAGTGAGTGGGAGCCCATGGTGTTTGAACTCATATATAACCTCCATTCCTGTCACCATGGCTACTCCATCCATGTACAAATTGTGCTAGCACTGGGGTGACCTATGACAGAGGATAGAAAATGTCAAGTGACTGGCTCAGTCCTTGTACTTAATTTTATTAATGACTCTTCCTTGTTTACTGATCTTTGGTAATTGTGATTCAAATTCCTCAAGCTTTGTGGACTTCCAGAAGCCCATCACATGCTTCTTCAGATATCTTTGTTCAGTCTTTTAATCATTCTCGTGTGCCCTTGACCAACCTACTAAGCCATTCACTACTGCCTTTGATTTTCAATATATATATATATATATATGTTTTTTTTTTATCTCAGGATAGATCTATTTTCATACAAAACATATAATCAAGTCTAACACTCAGATCTCTGCCCAGTGAGAGAATTTCCCCTCACCCATGAATAGGAGTGTAATAAACAGCAGTGCATCTTCAGTTTGCACAAATATATCACTATGTCCCCTCCATGAGCCAAACTTAAATTTTTCCTTTAGTGTCAGCTGTTTGCAGGAGACTCTCCTAACTTCAAAGCCCCCACGTCCATGCCAGATTTACCCATAGGTGTAAACTGAGGAAGAGGAGGTCAGGACCAACTGTTCATGCTGGTTTTTTTGGTACTCTCTGGCCTTTTTTGATGCCTGATCCTAGATTCTTCACATTCACCTTATGATGAATTACTGCTAGGCCCAACCTACCTTATGACTTGGTGATTCTAACAGAATGCAGCTAATAATGGGTAGCTCTAGCCTCATGGTCACTGGATATTCATCACAAAGCACTTCATTTCTATCAGGGATTAGAAGTTATTTTTCAGATAATGTAGTTCTTTGCCACAGACATTATGGCTTTGGTCTAAAACCCTAGATGTCTGTATTCTTTTCCTATTGAGCATATCATAACTGCATAAGGGCTATTCTCATAAGATACTTGTAATACCATAGCATCTGATAAGTCATATGGTCCAAGTCACAGGATTGCAAGCACTGCAGCCTAGATCTGCTACAGAGCCCTTTTCTACTTCCGACTTCCTCTCATAGCAATCAGCTTTTTATATCACTCAGTAAATGGATCAGAATTGTTTTTTCACGTGTAAAATATTCTTCTGCCTGAAATCAAAGAGGCTCAGCTGGCATTATGACTCATGGTGAGAGTTGCATGATACTAAGATGTCTTTTCCTTTGGAGGGGATATTCTGGCTTGGTCAAAATGATGGGATCCCTAAAATGTCATTTTTATGGTACATCCCTAAATTCTTGAAGCTCCTGTGTCTTACCAAAGCCTCTAACAATTTTTTTGTGTGTGTATCAAGTCTATTTTAAATAATCTTCTTCAAATAGTGGACAAATGTGATATGATCCAAATTCTTTTGGATGAAAGATTTAATGAGCCCTCTGGCAAGATTATAATATAATACTCTTGTTTTTCCTACATAAATGTGAACTAATTCTGGTTCTCCTTCATGATAGAGATAGACAAGAACACATCACCAGACTAATGAATACATGCCATATACCTGAGACATGTTAATGTGTTCTAACAAAGCTACCATATATGGCCCAATATCTGCAATTAGGCATTTGTTGGTTATTTTAATGGTTCACTGTCATCTTTCAGAATCTTTCTTGTTTCTGTTGGAGCCAAACCTTTAAATAAATGGAGATAAAATGGCAACCATCATATATGCATACTTTTAGAGTGACCCGCATTCTTCCATTCTTTCCATTATGCAATATTGTTTATGATTTTTAATTTTGACTGGGGTAGGGGCAGCTTCAGAGACTTTCACATGGCATTCCCCATTATGTGGAGATTATATCAACTACTAAGAATGTCAGTTTTAATTACATGCAGTGAACTCAATATGGATTGATCTGGGCCAACTTTAACCTTTGCCCAACAGTCCTTGAAATCTTTGAGTATCCCCATTTCCCCAGGGTATAGTTGCTTAAATAAATGGCTATAGGTGATAAGGCAGATCTAGGTCACACGAGCCATCCTGATAGATACCCAGACCCTCCTTTAGTCAGAGAGTTCTAGGTTTGAGAATTAGATCAGATCTGGAAACTAGGCTTGAGGTAGAAACTTTTTATTTAAGCAGTTGCCTTCAGTTCCCTGATCATGCATTTCTGTTTTTGTTTTGTTTTGTTTTGGTTGTATAAATTGAGCAATACCTTTGTGGGTTGCCCATCTGTATTGGTACTGGGAACACTATGTTCTATTAACTATTCCCACAGCTCTTTGCGTATCAAATCACTTGCCTCCCATGCCACCATCTCTTGGCCTGGCTGCTAATCTGACAATGCCATTTATTCCAATAATGGCAAGTACTACTTTGCAATTATCTGATTCTTAATCAGTGAGTAATAGTTGACTAAGTACCAATGGTACTTAAGTACTTCTACCTGGCCTCTATTATTTGGAGATCCAAGCATCTTTATTGCTATCAGAAAGCCCAGTTCTTTAATATTATAACTTATCATCAGCCCTCACCTGGAGAGAATGGTCACCACTGTGATTATTCTTTCTAGTGTCTTTCTTATTAGCAAATCACATATTACTTTGGTAAAGAAACTACCTGCCATGGAATAGAGTTATCTGATAGGCTTTCTTATCTCAGGTATTATGTCCACTCTAGTATGTCCACTTCTCTGAGCCTTCCATCACTTATCATGAAAGATTTAACATTTCTACTCAACTTGTATATTCCTTCATTTTATTCAAGTTTTCAGAGTTATTCTAGGAGCATTGTCTCCCAATGTCTTTGGTAGGGTGTTAAATTCTATATCATTAAATAATACTTTTATATTAATAATATCTTTCTCATACAACTTTATATTTCATTTTTATTGATCAGCACCTTCAGTATCCAGTTCCAGATTATGATTGCACAGGTTCCAGGCCCGTATATATATATAACCCCAGCTTCTGCCAGGACATGTTAACTGGATTCCAAAACTCCTTTAGAGTACTATCTTTTTTGTTTTCCTTAATAGGTTCAATACTTCCATGGGCAGATTATGAAGACAGTTGATCTAATTTATTTTCCTGGTATCTAGAAGGAGAAATGGTGGTAGCTCTCAGAGGGCTTTTCTTGCAATATTCAAGACTCCGCATTATCTTCAAACAAAGGATTAGCTCTAGATTTTAGCAGATAAGCAGGTGGGATTCTTCTGGAGGCTTAGAGTGCTTATAAGGATTCACAATTTTTCAGAGCTCCATCCAAGTGTTCTCAACCTCAATTTTTGAGTTCCACTTCTGACCTTGCTAGCAAAAATGCTAGGGTTGGAAATTCAGCTTTCTCTGGAGCTCTGCTACTCTTACAATTAAGTCTTAGATCTGAACCTCAGCCTTTTCTGCCCTCTGCCTTTCAGAGAAGAGTCTACATTTTGACAGGAAGGCCTTCTGGTGCTCACACTTTGCCTTATGTTGATGATTAATCACCTTTAGCCTTCTGCAGTGTTACTCTAAGGCACTGAGGGCCCTAGCAATCGTTATCTGATTCTATAGTCCTTAAAATTATTACTTCTCCAAAACTCTCAAATGCCTGAGATAGTGCATCTGCCCTGATGAAAGATTTAACAATTGTATTAAACCACATGCATGACACCATCATTATTCCTTCTGCCACTAGAGATGGGGCACTCATTTTCACCAAGCTAGTGAGTAGTGTAGCTCCCAGATTTTGTTTTGAAGTCTTCTCTAGGCTCACTTCTGGTATCAAAAGTCCTAGGTCAGTTTTTCTGAGAAAGAGTCTCTGAGACTGATAATTACTTACAGAGGTTTTTAGAAAGTGCTCTTTCAAACAACACCTATGAGAGGTAGGGATGCAGGACTGGGCAGAGGGTGATGGGCAGCAATGCAGTTACAACAGAGGCCTCAGCAATACTATTGAGAACTTTGGAGCACAATGATTTTCTTGTTCTAACTAAAGCAAGGGGACCAGGCCTTTGCATCGCTACATTGATCAGTCATTGGGTGGAGATTGCCCCCAGGAGGGAATATAACCTGTATGAAGCACTTTAAACAATGGCAATTACTGGAGAGGAACCCAGCTATCAGCCATCCGGGTTGGTCCTATAGGATTATCTAAAAAGAACACTGAAATGGCCCCTCCACTATTTCCTTTATGCTACTTTTTGTATTTTTATGGGTCATTTCATGCATTTTTATATATTTCTTTATAGCACTTATTAGCAACCAAGTGATGAATCTACTGAAATTTGACATATTTCTAAATAAAACCACTCATTCTGTCCATGCCCAGCACATACATGTATACTATTTTTTTTAACCTATTACAACTTTTCAGTTATTCCCCTAGTGTTCTGACATTACCCAAATAGCAGGCTCCCAGAATTAAAAAGTGTGGTTCAAAGAGAATGAATGTGGTTGTGCACTGTAGGAATTTTGTTGGCTCACAGCTCCCTGATGCTTCAGAAGTGCTTTAGTGCAATACTCTGCTGCAAAATATTGACTCTAAAACACTTCTGTCATGGAAAAGATCCAGCCAGGAAATAGCTCTTGAATCTGCTTCCTTCTTAACAGTTGAACAGCTGTTATGCCATCAAGAGATTTTTCTGTGGTGGCTGTGATTATTGGGGTGCATTCAAGAGGAAGATACATAGGAGTAATGTTTAGGAGAAAGAAAAATACCTGTAAAGGAAATTCAATAGAAAAGCCATATCTCTAATGTTCAATTGATAAAACCATGATACTATTATAAGAAATATTTGTAGGAATTCTGCTCCATAGCTTGGCATGATGGGGAAATGGCATGGAATTAACTACTTATTTCTAGCTTTTAGTTCAACTTCTCTTCTTATACAGACGAGGTAACAAAAACATATAAAACCCATTTACTCAACTTCATAGATTTATTTCGAAATGAACAGTAAGGTATCGCTTTTCTTCTGTCTTCCCATTTTCATGCACAATTTATTAGTGTGACTGATATAAAATTTAGGTCATGCTAGTCCCCTTGCTCTAATCTTCCTCACCACTCAATTAATTGAACAAACCAGATCCAACACTTCAGTATTTGCTCATTTACTGTATGTAGATTAGTATCTAAACCCTCAGAGCTAAAATGTAAGAGTGTACAAGTCATACTCAGAATCTTATATTCGCCTCTGGTTTATGTACTTTCTAAACTTTTTTCTTCTTCAATATACTAGATGACCATTTCACATAACAGTATATCATGACTTTTGAAAACATACAAAACAACCATTTGCTATTATAATCAAATAAATATTGTTATATGCTTAATATGATCCAAATGTTCAAATAAAATGAGTTATTGTTCTGCAAAACCAAATACTGTTTGATACTATCATTAGGAAGTCAACATGTGTTGAAAATTACTCAATTTCATGTGTCATTCATCATGAAATAACCAAGGAATTCATAGCACTTTAATCATGCCCTGCTTGGATGAAGTCCACTGTCCTTCTTGAAGTTCATTCATATTCTATGTTTTTGTCCTTTATCTTTCTTCTGTTCCCTCAGTCTACTGACACATCTGGGTTCCAGGTATTTGAACAGTAATTCTTTGTCCCATCCTCCAGGATAAGGTATCTTGGATTCTGGAGGGTTAAGCTGATTCAGTCTTTTAATTTAACAGCTGGGAATAAGAATCCCAGAGCCCATCAGACTCTCATCTCTTGACTCCTAGCAACATATGAATGGAGAGGATGAGGTGAGGGGGAGTGAACTGGCTGTAGCCAGGATTGGATGACTCCTAAGTTAGTTATTCTAGGTTCATGCTTTTATGTATCTTTTTACTCCAAAAACACAGCAATGTGAGACATCCATGATATGAGAATTAAACAACACAGCTGTACCTAAAAATTAGATAAATTTCTCTGGAGGAGAAACACTGAAAAAAAAAGCAATGGAACAGGCTGAAGCTACTGGGCTCCAGGTATCTGTGAAGCAGTTTAAGAGGGCCTCACCTGAGTAAGGAACTAGAGTTGGAATAATTCCTTAACACAGGTGGGGCTCCTTGGCTTGCCAAAGAAGGCTGGGGGAAGAAAACAAGGTGTTTGAGGGTATAATTTAACTAAAGCTGCTTGTTCAGTAGGGTAGGAAGACACATAGGAAGTCTCAATACCTAATGGGTTTTTCTTTTTTTTTACCAAAAACTTAGAAAAATCAGACTGAATCTTTAGAAAACATTTTTTTTAAACCATGAAAAGAATAAAGCTACCACTTTTATTCAGCATTATTTCAGAAGACCTAGTCATTATAGTAAAGCAAGAAAAAAATATATAATCTCTGAGGATTGGAAGGTTAATTTCTTTTTTATTTTCATGTACTTACATAGAGAAAAAAAACAGAATCAGTAAGGGCATTCAATAAGTTTACTAGGTAGAAAAATCAATATACAAAAATCAATAACATTCCTATACACACAAAAACAGAAAATACAATTATTTTTTAAAAATAATATTTATAATAACAGAAGAAAATACGTTACCTGAACAGGGCCAGAATCAAACAAAAGAAGTATAAAACTTGATGGAAAAAAAATTAATATTTTTTGAAAGACATGAAGAAAGCATAAATAAATGGAGATGTTTAGTGTTTGCATTAATAGAAAGACTGAATGATTTAAATATCATAAACTAATTTCAACACAATGCCAAATGCCAAAATGGTTTTACAATATTTGATAAGCTATTTCTAACATATATTTAAAAGTACAAAGGTCTAAGAATAGCCAATACAATTTTGAAAATGAATATTATGATGTTCTGAGAAAGAGACTTTTTCCAAAAGTCAAGTTATAAAGCTGTAGTTATTAAGACAGAGTGGCATTGGCTCAGTGATAGACAAATGGGTAACTGGATTAGCATTTTTAAGATATACTCAATTGTATATAGAAATTTACTATATGAGGTGGTAATTAGAGAAGTAATGATGGATTTCAATAAATAGCATGGCAACAATTGGCTACATAGGAAATGGTGAAATTAGACCTTTCTTATATCATACAGTATGTTGGATTCCAGATGATTAACAAACAAAATCTAAAAGGCAATATTTAAAAGCTTTTAGAAAAAATATTTATTTTTATTCTGATATAGGAAAAGATTTCTGAAATAAGGCAAAACTTCCAAACCATACAGATAGTTTTTTATTACATTTTACTATCCTCAAACTAGAAACACCATTTATAAAGTTAAAATACTAGCTATAGTCTGAGATATTTGCAATTGTACATAACTACAAAGATCAAGTACCAGAGTACATAAATTATACAAATCAGTAAAAAGAAAAAATAATAATAAAAATATAAATAAATCCAACTAAGAAATGAGCCAATGTTATGATTAGGCAATTTTGGGGACAGGAAATTAGAATGTTTAATAAACATGAAAAGATACTCAAGTTTAATCAAAGAAATGCAAGGTAAAATTTTGAGATATTTACTATTTCTCATCCTTCAGATTAGAAAAATAATTTAAAAAGCTACCACTACCAAGTGTTGATGAGAATGTAAAGAAGCAGAAATAATATATTTCAGGGAAGAGAGTTTTTTCGTTACAATCACATTTAATAGTGATTTGGCAAGATCTTAAACTAGTGAAGTTGCTTGTATTCTATACCTAATAAAAAAGGGAAAAATAACTTCTAGATATAGCTATATAAATAGAGAAACACTCTCAAGTGTCTGCAAGAAAACATGTTGATCATGTTCAATTCAACATTGTTTATTTTAGCAGAAAATTGTGACTGCCCTAAATGTTCATCAGAGAAGAAAGAGATGAATCAATTGTGGCACATGCATACAATGGAATCCTATGCAGATATTAAAATAAGTGAACATGAGCAGCATGAATCAAAATAGGGGGAAAATAGAAATTGGAGAAAGAAAAACCAATTTGAAGGTAATTGTGTTTGTGTGTTGCCATAAGAGTACCTCAGAGTGGGTGGTTAAAGCAACAGACATTTACCTTTTTTTAATTATGGGGGCCAGAAGTCCAAGATCAAATTTCAGTGTCAAGTAGCCTTTTCTTTGGTATCTCTTCCTCTTCTTATAAGGTCAACAGTCAAATTGGATTAGGGCATATCATAACAGCCTCTTTATCTTTATCATCTCCTCAAAGATTCTATCTCCAAATACAGTCATACTGTAAGGTACTAAGGATTAGTGCTTCAACATGGAAATTTGGAGAAGGCACAGTTCATTTCATAACTGGGGTGATATCACTTTAAAAAGATGTAGAACTCAACTACAGGTTACTTACCAGTGAAAGCACTTTATCAAAAGTAAAACTTTAGGACAGTGGTTATCCTTCAGGGTGGAAGAAAAGAAATGTCATTTTTTTCTGTAACATTTTATTTCTTTAAAGAAAACAATCAGTAGCTAATGTGGCAAAATATTAAGAGAAGTAAAGAAAAATGAAGGCTACAGAGGTATTTATAACATTATTCTCTGCATTTTTTCATTTTTAAAATATTTTATTGTATCTTTAAAATGTTTTGTATCTTTAAAAGTGTCAAGTGAGATCCACATATTGAAACAGGAGAGCTCTGATTGATGGAAGAGAGAAAAAACACAAATTGAGACTCCTCCATTACTTTCCTGATCCAGTTCCTTAGTCCCCATGTGCATCCCCAGACATTAATAAAACAAATTTACTATGAGGGTCAGTAGGAGGCATCTCAGGGATAAATGGCCACTTCTTGATCTTCCTCAGATCTTGAATTCTCATCTTGTCTCCAATTAAAAATAAGAACATTGTATATCCATGTTTTGAAAGCAGGCTAAAATGCAAGAAAAACTAATAGAACTAATTAAAATGCAAGAAAAACTAATAGGACTAACTAAAATGCAAGAAAAACTAATAAACTTTGATGTGATGAAATATTGTTCAAAGTTTAAAAGTTGACATCAAAGCTTTTGTGTTATGATTAGGTAAGGGCACACTTTAGAAAGCAAGAAGGTGTGTTTTATCTATAGGAAAACAAAATGGAAAGTCCTAGGCTTGAAAAGATGGGCAAAAAGGGAGACTGGAGATGTCAAAGGAAAATGGGCAACTTCCCAACTTTTGTCAATTGTTGTGCTTATGTGCAGCTGTACCTGAGATAATAGAAATTGTGTGCAAATGCTTTTGGTGTTCAGAACAGTTACATAAGCATATATCTTCTGAGGAAGCAGACTCAATGCTAACCCAAACGCTTGAAAACTGCCCCCTCTGGCATAGTACCACTAAGAGTCTGTTTCAAGGTCATCCTGTGCCCGCAGTGTCCTCCAGGGAAATCCGCAGGCCAGCACAGTTAATTACACTAACAGCCAAGGAAATTATATTGGCCCACTGAGGCCTAGGAAGATGAATATTTCTCTTTCTTTGTCACAGGGGGATGTTAATGGTATTTTTATTAACTTGTGACCTGTTGACTGCTATTAGAATATAGATTGTATGCATAAAACAGGTCGGGTATTACAGATATGATTATGGAGCAATTACTGTGGCAGCCACTGGGCTTCTAATCATTGTTGGCAAAAGAATTTGTAAGACTTGAAATTGCTTTTTGGAGTTGTACAAGAAGAAACATTCGGATCAAAGTTTGTATTGTCTCCTTGTGTCTTTCTGAAATTTCAATTCCTGATTTCTCTGATTAGACTGGCAAACAAAGGCAGATTTAAAAGAAAATAAAACTACAAAGGATAGCTGATGATTAGAGTAATCTTAGATTTTGGCAGCTCAAGGTTGAAACCTTTCTTTGTGCAATTGTTTTGATTAAAAATATATGCAGTTTACTAGCAACTCTATTTGTACAGGCATCCCTAATAATTGGTGACCAGATCTCATCTATTATTTTAGTAATGTGAAAATTTAATTCTTCAGTTATGTACCATGTGATATGAAATATAGCATTAAGTACTTTAGTCATGCTCTTTATAGTCACATATTAATGGTAATGCCATCAAGGTTGCCAAAATGTCTTTAGAGTCGATATCTAAGGATGCTGATTTATTTTCTGCAAAGTGCATTATTTATTCTGCAAAGTGCATTATTTATAATCGCAACCCTTCTCCCCTTTAGCTGAAGCAGAGTTTATGCAACCCCTTTTAAACTGCTGCCTCTGTATGTGGGGTGAGATCGGAAGGGACAAATGGTACCATTAACATGGTAAATTATAGTATTAACTGACTTGACTGGAAACAGAAAATACTGTATCTGAAATCTTGCCATCCTAATTTAGTCACAAGTGGTTTAGATTTAAAAAAAAGAAAAGAAAAAAAATAATCTGCTCTTCCAGCTTCTTAGCTCAACTAAATGTTTGAACTCTCTCAGCTAGAGTCAGTTGGACGTGAACTTTGGACAGCTCCTTCCAAACAGGACTACTCAAGAGCAGAGAGAAAGGAAGCAATGAAAGCAGAGCAGGATACAGTTTAGTCCCTGGGGTTCTGGACAAGGAGACC
Source organism: Macroglossus sobrinus (assembly GCA_004027375.1). Classification (NCBI taxonomy): domain Eukaryota; kingdom Metazoa; phylum Chordata; class Mammalia; order Chiroptera; family Pteropodidae; genus Macroglossus; species Macroglossus sobrinus. The sequence continues at coordinate 403,906 of PVKZ01000759.1, forward strand.
TACAATGTATACAACTGATCTTCTGTCCCAAGACTGACACTTTCACTGATCTCTCCATGATCACCATTGTAACCTTTCCTCTTCTATACACTGCATTAGAAATAGGATCCTCTCAGAGATAAAGCCACTTATTTGGGGGTAATTTGCTTTAGAAATGAAGTTATATTCTGCTGTTAGTATCTTGCTGAGATAACTGTTTCTCAAGTTTTTTTTTTAATAAAATAGTGATTTTATTTTAAGGTAAATATAAATACTTTCAGGACAGCATAAGAGCAATACAAATTAAAAAAAATGGATGATAATGTATATTAATGCATATGTACTTTTTTAGTAACCTGTATTAGAGAAAACATGGGCTCTGGATCAGACAGCCTAGTTACAGTCCTGACTTTGCAACTATTAACAATATGAAATTGGACACATTATTTAACTTTCCTGGACCTCAGTAAAAAGTATCCTTTCCTATGAAATTAATCTGAAAATTAAATGAACAAAACATATAGCACACTTGACATAGTTTTTGGGACATAGTGTAACCTGGATGGAATAAATATGTTTTTCCTTCCCTCTCATATCTCTTCCTCTTGCTAAACTTTGAAGCTGTGGATGCATAAGATGCCATAATTTAAGCAGATGGCTGAAGGTTAGAAAGAAGTCAAATGGAATTTAGGATGATTTTTTTGAGATGTAGTAAAAAAATACATTTGCCAGCTGAAAAGAAAAATAATAATTCAAGCTTACCTGTTTAACACCATCTTTTTCTATCTGATTATTTTCCCCATTCTCTAACTTTACCAAATGGGCCAGGGAAATTATTCTCAGTTTTTGAACTTCAGTCATAGCAGGGACAAAAATAATACAGGTGTCTAATGTTAAAAATATGTTTAACATTTGAATATATATTTTCCTTGACTGGTTTGGGTCACTTCCTTTATTTTACTTTCCTCTGGTGCCTACTACCAAGCAAATTAAATGGTCAAAAGAAAGAAGCCAGAGAAAAGAGGAGAGACCTATAATGCAGATTTCAAATAGTCCTAGAAGAGATAAGTAAATTTTGTACCAATAGAGTGGCATAAATAGAAAAAGTCATCTCATAATTATTTTAGAGTCCCTATTAGCTTAATTAAGTGGGATACAATATCAAGTATAGACATAATTTACTCTGTTATGCTTATTTTTATTTACCCAGCTTGTCTACAGCCCTGCAGGAAGCCTTTTAAAACAACACAATCAAATAATTCCCTTAGTATTGGAAAGGTGAAATGAGGAAGGCTAGTACATCTTGGCTAGGTTTTCTGCATCAAAACAAAAAGGTATACAATAGGGATTAAAGAATTAGTAATAATTTGATTGGACTATTTGTTTTAGTTTTCATAGGTCAGATCTTCCCCCCAAGGCTTATGTATTGTGTGTGTTTATGTATGGGTTAGCAAAATATCAAGTACACCAACATTCTAAGTATATCAATATGTTGTATAAATTTAGATTAGTCTATACCATTAATCCCTCCCGTTAGTGTATATATATATATATATATATATATATATATATATATATATATATATATGCATGCACTGGAATGAACATTGTATTGAATTGAAAATATCATGAGCCTGGCTCATGATACATAGTGAGGGACCCTTCTGATTCAGCAGAAATTGCCTTCCCATTCCAGAAAAAAATAGATTAACGCCATAGCACTTTAATCATGCCCTGGATGTCAAGCCTGTTATATTAATGGTTTTTGCATTTAATAGTGAAAGTGGATTCAATATAGGGAAAATGAGTTAGCAGCTAACCCAGAAGAAAGGCATCTTCTATCCACAATCAAGGTATGACATTGCTCCCTGGAGTGAAAAATTCTGCCTGTCTGTCCCCTTGTTGCTCAAGGACTGCCTTTGAGGAAATTTTCCATTGTAATGAGAGAGTACTTAATTCCTTTTTGTGATTGTTAACTTTGGTTTGTGCTGAAAATTCGAATACTGGTACATTTAAAGGGCGATCTGTTGAGACTCATTCCTCAGCTTCTATTCACTGAAATCCAGCTCAGTGGTGACAGTTCATTAACATCAATTCCAAATAGTTTGCAAATGATAAATCAGAGCCAAGCAAAAGAAAAAAAAATGATCCTATATTTTTATTTAAGTTTCTAAGTTTGTATTTCCATTATGATTTAAACTACCCCAATGCCTGTCAAGTTTTATTAAACATTTTTTTCTTTTTCCTTTACCTATTTAATAAAAATGCCCATTGATCATTATCATGTGAATATAGTTGTAATTGACCTATAAAACAAAGTCAGAACAGACTTAAGACTTAAAGCTTTGAATCATCAACCTTCAAGCAAGACTGTCTAAACTGTTTTAATAATAATGTGCACACACATCGTTAATAACTATTATACTTAACAATAAAGAAAATGATGATGCCAGAACATGACATAGTTTAACAAAGCAAATATTTAAAATATCTACCATTGGACCATCAGTTTCTTTGTCCTTTTTTGAGACCCCATAAACAGAAAAAAAACACACATAAACAAATACTTGCTAAAATATCTAGAAAAACTAATTCAATACAAGGTGTTCTTGCTGTAGTACAAATTACTCCATAAGTAAATGAGTGTGTGTGACAGAGTAGATGGTAATTCTATATTTTCTATTCATCCTATTTATCTTCTGCAGTGATTCCTGGTTCTCAAAAGGTTGAAGTGTCAGATGTTTGACCACATGGTATTATCTTGAAATGACTAAGCATCTAAATGCTTAGTGGCTTTACCTTCTGTAACATTTTTCATTTCTCTGTTACTTTTTTTTAACTTAAAAAACTTTTTTATGGAAGTACGGCATCCATACAGAAATGTGTACAGATCCCAAGTGGTCACCTTGACAAACTTTCACAAAAAGAGTACAATCTTATAACCACTATTCAGACCAAGAAAAAGTACTCAACCAGCACTTCAGGAACCCGCTTGTCCCCATGCCAATCATTGCCACTCATCTACTCCATGGACTGCTCCTATTCTGATTTCCAATACAATGAATTAGTTTGATCTTTAAAAAAAAAAAAAACTTTACATAAATGGAATGATATTTGGTGTATTCTTTTGTGCCCGACTTCTTTTGGCCAATGCTGTGGCGTATAATGGCAGTCCATTCATTTTCATTGCTATAAAGTATTACATTTGGACTATATCACAGCCCATTTATCCATCTCCCTATTTATGGACAATTATATTGCATGGAAGCAACAAAACACTGGGACTGTTATAAATGCTATGAACATCCTTATACATGTTTTCATTTTATGTATACATTTATTTGGGACATACCTAGAAGTGACATTTGTTGGGTCATCATTGTACAGATATCCAAATTTATTAAATAATGTTAAACAGTTTTTCATAATAGTTTTACCAATGTACATTACCTCAATCAGTGTATGAGAAATCTGGTTTCTTGCCAACAACTGGTACAAACCATATTCAGACCATTTTTTCCTTTCTTCTTTATAAATAAAAGTAAATGCAGATGTTTGACAGTTCTCAGTTTAACACAGTATTGCTACAGGTCACTATTGAAACATTCTCATTTTGAAACATTCTCATCTCTTCCTTGAAATTCTTAAGGTTCCCAGTTACCTTCAAATAATACCTTCATAACATTACCAACTCTCCTACAACTCAGTTACCCTCTATTTCAACCAAATGCAGCCACTATGCACGAGAGTGCCAAAAACTCCCCCACAGCCAACTGTTTCCTTTTATCATCTTAGGAGATCTCTTTCTTTCCCCAAATGACTCTTTCCATTTTATCTCAAATGTCACTTCTTTTAGAAACCAGAAGTTCTTTCTTTCCTTTTTGTTTTGGTGGTCCTTAAATCACACTTCATCCCATTACTTCCCTTTACTTATTATTGCTCTGGTCAGTTTATTTCTGTAGGAAAGAGAAGTTTACCACAATGCTAAGCTCTGTGCTAACAATATTTGTAAAATTAAAGTGAGCATACAAAGTGTGTATATGTTTTACTGGAACTCCTTTGATTGTTGGAATGAATATACATTCATCCAATGAAGAGTGCCAGATTTCTCTGGGCCAGATAATGACAGCAGTCTCTGGGTGTGAGAGATGAAACAAAATCATCCAAAGAATCTGTTTAAATCAGAGACAAAATCTACCATGCCCTAGATAGCTGTTGCTTATTATACCTAGGGGATCTATATTTTCCATGGAAATTGACTTCTGCAGAAAAGAAAGATTTGGATCAATTTGCCAATTTGTACTCATTCAAAATAATATTGATTTGTATTGAATTATCTTATTAAAAATTCCCTTGGCACAAATAGTCCTCATCAGACAATGTCAACTGAGTGACATTCAACATACTTAGAATGTCTGCAGATTTAGCAAGTAAATGCAACATGATTTGCCAGACTCTAAGGACATTCTTGGAGATGGTATAATGTAGTAGAAGAAGCAAAATAATCTGATAGACATGAATTTAACTATTAATTATGCCTCATGTAAGCAGTGTGCATTTGGACAAATTATTTAATCTTCCTAACTCTCAGTTTTGTCATTTACAAAATGAGGATAGTAATACGTGATTTTCAAAAATTATCTGAAAATAAGTTCATGCACCCAAAGTAGTTAATACCATGGCTAGACTGAAGTTTAAGTCTTGCTTTTTAAGAGAGTCTTCCCTGACCCTCCAGCTGTGTTCAGTGCCCCATGTTCTGCTTTCATAGTGTACCGTTTTTTTACCTCAAAACTTTGATCATAGTTTCTTTATACGGTCATTATTGTGATTATTTACACTCTGTAAACTTTGTGAGAATGGTCCCAGGTGCTAAAACAGCCACCTGCTATACACCCAGTATTTATCATAATGCCTGACACATAGTTCATGATTAAAAAATATTTATTAAAAAATAATATATCAATAATTGAATGATAGTTTCTCCTCTTTCACCTACATATACAGTAAGAATATAAGGTAGAGTGGCTGAGGTCCTCTTATTTTTTTTTACACAAAACAATTTAGATATTCTAATGAATTGTACCCTTGTCAAAACAGTCATATTTGGCAGATAAATATGTATTTTCGTGGTACTGGTATAGCTCAAACAATCATTGAAGGGTCTCGAGGTCATAACCGTAAAGGCCTGGTCTCCATTATGAGCACATCATCAAAACTGGTGAATCTATCTTTTAAGAGTGGGTTTCATTTTTGAGAACAATTAGCATTTGGAATCAACTGTGGCAAATTAAGCAGTTTGTTTTGTTTTTCATCTAAAGCATTAATAAAACTACTTTTCTTCTGTGACTATAAATTTAAGATTTATTCCAAAAAAAAGACTTCTGTAAGTAAATAAGTATAGACTGTATGACTCTTAAAGGTAAATGTTCTTTGGAAATGGGAATTTGGTATATTTGTGAAACACACACATAGAAAGAAAGATACACATAGTTACACGTGTACACATACAAACATAGTTAGGTACATACAACAGCAACAACAATAATAATACCAAGAATCCTTCTACCTCCTCTGAAAATTAAATTTCCTCAAAGTCATGCCTAATATAAATTCAATTTAAAATTTATTTCTACAGGTTCTTCTAAGGAGTATGATGAGAATAGTAAATCTGTCTCACTAAATAAAACATAATACTCATTTTATAGCATTACAGTTAGCATCTCTCACCTTCCCGCTGGTCTTATGCAGCTTCCTAAAGAAGTGGCTTTTGCATGGTGTTATTACAAAGATTTTATTTTAGAAATGCAGTCTAAACTCACTTAGGACTTAAATTGATTCTATTTAAGCATAATATAAAGAATAGAAATTCTAGTGAGGATCATCTAACTAATACAAATATACATATAACTTTTACATTCTCTAATAGTGAATTCCTGTGATAGTATGTTATTAAAATTATAATTTATATTTTTAAGATGATTGCCATAAACCGAAAGTCAAAAAATTGTCAACAGTATGTCTAGAGCCTCTTCTTGAGGAAGTTTTTGTTATATGTCCATTGGGAAAACTTCTGTGGTATAAATGCATAATGTTTGTGGTTCAATTGAATTCCATTGACAGCTATGTCTGTAATTCCATTGACTACAGGGGTACCAAAGCTGAGCAAAACAAAGTGAAATTAAAAGATTGGGGGTTAAAGACAGGGAAAATGGAAAAAAGAAGCTAGAAATGAGAAACTAAAAAAAAAATGTTGTCTTTACTCTCTTTCAATAGGGTTATTTCCTTGATAAAGTCAACACCTGGGATTATGGAGTTTTATTTGTAGAATACTTTCCAAATAATTGGGTGCCCCACCCAAATAAATGTATCTCTTGGCAATTCAGCTTAGAATGAGGGCTGAGCTATTACTTATAATTAATTCTCAACAGAAATCATTGAAAAAATGATTTGTGCATTTGAGCAAGTGACTGTGATCTTTGAAAGAATATGCTAAGGAAAGTCTTGCCTATGTTTCCTCCAGGTGAAGTCTGGAGAAAAATTGTTCTGGCTTTCCTTTCTTTTTTGTTTACCTGAACTTATTTATCTTACTTTTTAAAAAATTAATTATTTAATTAATTAATTTTTTATTTTAGGAGACCACATTGGCTTAGACATTTAAAATACAAAATGGTAATTAAGAGTGTTTGAGGCAACTCCAGCTGGCTTTGGAATAACTCCCAATAGGTAGGCTGACATTTCCACCCTCTAAGAATCACGCTTGGATGCGGTTTAGAGCAGCCAACCTTGATTCTACCCACTATTTGATTAAACAACAGAGAAACTGCAAATAGTAAAAGTCACTTCTCTTGGGCCTGCTTAAAGTGACAGCAAATGAGAGGAAAGAGAGTGATGGAAAAGTAGATTATGAATTAGTATAAAAATAACTTATCAAATGGCATTTCTCAAAGTGAGCATCTAATTAGTCAATGAGCCTTCTAAATGTGGAAATGACATTAGTATCTCTGGAGCAGAATATCATGAGGCCCATTTGAAACATAGTTTAATTTTCATTTAGAATCATGTCCAAGGATTGAGATAAGCAGGCACCTGTTTGCAAGGCTTTAGGTAGGTGCTATTTATGTAGTGACTACAAGCCTGAGATATTGATGGTACAAGACAATGAAACTCTATTTGAGACATGGTTTCTGATCTTTGGGAATTCATAAAGTAACTGAGAAGACAAAAGTTGTTCACCTGGAACAATTAAGCAGAAGTGCCAGGTGGTGTATGATTATGTATATTTATTATAACTACAAAGAGATGTAAATATACAGTCAAAATGAGTATCTATATATACACATACATATATGTGTGTGTGTGTGTGTGTGTATATATATACACACACACATATACACACATGCCTATCACATATCAGCATTGATAAGAGCAATTGGATATAATCCAGGGGAAACATACTTTAATTTTATTATTAGCCAGCTAAGTGTAAGCAAATAGCAATTTCCTGGATTTTAGTTTTCTGTGTGATGAATGGGAGGCTTGTTCTTTGAAACTTCAGGTCCTCTCCTGGTCTCTTTCATTTTAGATTACAAAGACCTGTGAGCCATTAACTTTGCAATTGAGAGGTTGTTACTGAATTTGGATAGGCTTCAGGAAGGTCACTGGAAAAGTGGAAAGATTGCATAGGGTTCAGGAGAGTCATCTCTACTGAATCTTTACTCTGTATTAAGCATCTCTAGTCCTGGGGTTTGGCTCCAGCTTTCCCACAAAGATAGTCTAGTGTCTATGGCAAATCATTTTTGTTCTCTGGATTTCAATTTCCCATCTGTGAAATGAGAGCATTGGATAAGGCAATCTCTAACAGATTCTGTCTTCTACAATGTTCTGATTATGCATGTCAGTTCCCATGTATCTTACCTGCACTCTACATCAGTGGTTGCCTCTTCTCTAGATAACTACCAGGTTGAGACCAGTTTTAGGGCCTTTATTTCATGGTAAGTTTTCTAGACATCAGGTTCTGGCCTTGTCTGTTCCTCATTACCTAGCTAGCAATTTAACACATGTCTTCTTTTCCCATTTCTGACTATTATCTTTCCTTTTTATTACTCTATTTTATTACTCTTCATTTTTCCACAATGACTCTCTTATCTCCTTTAGATCTAATCGTCATCTAACCTTTTTTCCCTCTAAAATCTTCTCAAAGGACTAAAGAATATATAAAAGTATTTTAAAATATTAATTTAAAAGTACTATATGACTGTAATTATTTCACCTTTTTCTATGTTGGTAAATATCTTAATGCACATTGGTCAATACTGCATATTAGGTGTGAACTACCAGAAAGATATTATTATTCCATGCTCATGAACAATCATCTTAACTATGCTATCCAAGGGTTGGTATTTCTAAATACAACATAGTATTTAATTAACCTAATCATATTTAAAACCGGCACATTCCATAAACAATTTGGCTGCATTAGTAGCAGATGTTTAAGGACATTTGTGCTAATTACATTGCATGTCTGTGAAGGCTAAAGCAACTAAAGTCTTTGCCTTCGCATATAATGTTCTTCCTTTGTTATTTGATAATTATACTCTAATTTTGTAGAAAATACAGTTTGGTTATATAAAAAGAAAATTTTCATCTTTTTAGTATTTAAAATTGCATAATACATTTCTGGAGACTCAACATAGCATTTGCAGTCAGCATCCATAGAAAACCTTGCTTTTTGATTTCCTGAAATCTGCCCTCCATTCATCTCATTGCCCTGAGACTGCATATTTGCTCTTATCACTAATATTGTTACCCTGGCCACACTCAGAGATTTCTTCTGTATTTCTGGACATCACACCCTTTTCTTTCATTAAATTCTTCTCTTTCTTGATGCTTTCCTTAACCTGGTATATGTGTACTCCCTTATACTTTGTCATATTTTATTAATACCTCCTTTTACATTTTTTTTAGATTATTTGCTCTCTTTCACCGCTAACTGGAACACCTCTGAAACCATCTATTGATCTGTCGATCTATTAATTATCTATTTATTAATCTATTGATCTATTTATCTATCTTTCCATCTACCCATTCATCCATTTATCTGTATAACTAGATGGAAATTTTCTATTCTAAATTAAAACTATAAGTTTATTTTGGCTGTTTCCAAATCCTTGTATTACACTGCATCTTCCTTTTTCTGTAATATATAATTACTAGGAAGTTTATATAAGTTTTAATTCTCACTGTCCCTAAAATGAAATTTTATTTCCATTTTAAGAACTCGATCAGATATTTATTGCAATAAATTATTAAATTAATTGAGGTGACATTAGCTAATAAAATTATATAGGTTTTAAATATACAATTCTATAATACATCGTCTGTATATTGCATCATGTGTTCATCATCCAAAGTCAAGGCTCATTCTGTGACTATGTATTTAACCCTTTTTACCCATTAGTAAGTCATAAAGTCAATTTAGTGAGTTACAACCTCTATTTTTAAAAAGGAAGAAATAGAAGAGAATGTAATGTATTATTATAAAAGCTTTATGGCATTTAGTAAGTGTATTCTTATAAAATGTATGCATACATGCATGTATGTGTGTGCATGTAGGCACACATGATCATGATGTGAGGTTATTTCATACTATGTTATTGTTAAAAAGCATTGAAAGACACTGAATTTAGAGAGAGAGAAATGGATTGCATATTTTCCCAGGCTTTTATATATAGGAAGGAGTAGAGAATTTGAGGTGATAGTTTGCCAATAATAGCTGACATTTATTGAACACGTTATTTTGATTAGGCCTTATGTATTTTATATGCAAGATATAATTTGATTTTTAAAACAGTACCATGGGGTAGGAGCTATCAATGGTAATAACTCCTCTAAAATTAGAAAATTCAGGATAAAAGATGCTCATTAACTTGCCAAAGATCTCTAAGTTTGCACTTGGATCAGTCAAACTCAAGACTAGGTAAACTGACTTTAGAACCTGTACTTTGAACTATTATGCAAAAAAGTTGTTGAAACAAACATATTTTGCATGGTCACTTAAGCACCAGTTTATAAGCTTTAATTGTTGCTTGCACTAACATTCAACATCTCTGCTGCTTTTTTTCCTCTGCAATATCTCAGATCACTATTTCTCAGCCACAGTTCACAATACATACTTTCTGTTATAACTATCAGAAGATTATTTTCTGTCTTCTCCCTCTTCTCTGAGATAGCCCAAGTGTAACAAGAGTGTCTTTCTCAAGAGTCATTGTAATGTTTTCATTCTCTAGTAATACCACTGAATTTACTTGTCTCTTTTACCCAATCAAAATAACATGGGAAAGTTACTTAATTTCCCTAAATGCAGTTTGCTCCTCCTTTAAAAAAGATAATATAATTTCAGAGAGTTGAAAAGATCAAAAGAGAAAATACATATAAAACAATTAACACATTGCCTGGGAAATGATATGCATTCAGTAGATGGAAATAGCATCTATAGACTATAATGTGTATTTATTACCAATGTATTCAACAAGTATTTTGAGTACCTATTCTTAGTGACTTATTAGCCTAATAGAGCTTTGAAGCAGACCCTCTGCTAATTTCCCCTTCTTCTTGAATCTGGGTTTTCATCTCCACATCTATTAGCTGACCTCCAAATCTGAATTTATTACTTTTGACTTTAACCTTTGACATATCTAATGCCTCTAGTCGGACATGTCCTCTTCACTGTGGGCTATGGTTGTTTTCATTCAAAACTCCACCTTGAACTCAAGGTCTTCACAAAAATTTATCAGTTAATTATATTTTTTTTTCAGTAATTATGGCAATTCCATTGCATATGAAGTTTGGCTTAGCTCTAATTATATTCCTATGTTCTGAAAGCCATGAAAATATTTTATGTGGTATGTAGTTTTACTAAAGTTTATTTAACTCTTACATTAGACTTGAAATTCCCAGAGGAGATTCATGCTTATTAATTATTTATATCTTTTATGAGACTCTTATCAGTTTTCTGAACAGCTGAGCTATCCCTCTTAATTCTCAAGCCTTTTGGTATTTTTGTAATGGTCTTTCTTTAGAAGGATATCAATGGTATCACAAAATCTTATTTCCTTTATTGTCCACTAACAAAGACTCATCTTATTTTCAGGTGACATATTTTTACATTCTTCCTTTAATTCCTTTACCACATTATACCATCCTAAAAATCATGCTATGTCTCCTTCTTCATTTAGAAAATGACACATAAAATGGCATGGCATTTTTATTGATTGTATTGATATATAGTATAATTTTTATTATTAGGTGTCTTGTGTGGGCAGCATGAATCTCAAGGAGCTTTAGTAATATTTCTTGGCTCAAAAAGAATATTATGTTTATTGACTATTTCTCTAAGCAATATAAAGCCTTTATTGTATAGTGAATACTTTCAATGTTGCATTTCATATTTGTAAGATTAAAAAGGTTATATGCAAAATAAATCTGGCAATATCAGCTTGGTTCAGTACCATTTCATAAACCTCAGCTCATGTAAAACTACAAGATTGATTTCTCAATATTCAATTTCTCAGTGGAGCAAATAGTCAAGACATGCATTAGTTTCTGCTCTTAAAAAAGGCATTAGCATTTGCTCCTTCACGGATAATGATATTGGCTAGAGCCTAAATTTGCCTTGAATTTTCCTATCTTTCCATGTCCTGCCTTATCTCCAAAGTCAATGAAAATTTAGTGCATGGAAGAGTCACAGCACCCTTGAATAGAACATGAATCCATTAGATTAAAAAAAAAAAAAAAAAGACCAAGGTACTTTATAAACTATGAAGCTTAATTTTACCACCTTCTCTCAGGCAACACTCCCACTGAGATCAGTGGGAGGTTGGTTCAACTGAAGAGATTAAAATGCAGTCCAACCAGCACATAGAAATAACTGGACTGTAATTCCTGCCCAAACACTGAAATCTATCTACTTCTGATTTGGGTGAAGACACATACCAACACTGCACAACAGGTGCAGAAAAGAAGGAATACCATTTTCAGTGGTCTTTCAATATGTTTTGTACTTTGGGCTCTAAAGTGCCCAGGGAAGTTTGTTCCTTCTCAACACAATATAAAATTGGAAATAAATACATTGGAATGCAATTTGCTAAATATACCCTTTGAACATATTATTCTCGCATTATCATTTATATGTAGTTTATATGTAATATCTTAGACTGTTTTAGATGCAGCTTATTTGTATGCTTAAATTCAAAAGCAGTCTTTGTTTTCTTTTCAAGACTCAACAATTGCAGAAGCCACTAATGGCTTCACTATTTTTTTTGCATGTTAGTAAATATATGTATCTATACATTTAAAAGGTGCTATAGCCTTACAGTGAGAGATCACCTCAGGCAGAAATGAACTGGTGATCACAGCTGTCTTGTCCCTCCTCTAGGGGTTTTGCCTTTGTGTGTTTCAGCCTCAGCCTTATCAGCTGCTAGGGAATGAAAAGGGGATGAATGTTATCCAGCTGAGATGGCAGCTGCCACCATCTCGCCTGTGCCCTCCAGCTTTCTAATCACAAGGTGGAAATTTTTCAAGGAACGTTTACTAGAAAAGTAGAAGGAAAACAAAACAAAGCCCCAAGTAAAATGAATAAACATCTTTCCCAAAGAACAGCTCCTTTAATTCTTGAAACCTATGCACGGACTGGCACTGCTGGCTATGACCTGGGACCACAAACTATACTTCTAACTGCACAGAAGCTCTATCTAACCAAGGTACGTAGACTTTAGTTCTAAGTCCATTTGTCTTAGCCTCAGTATTAGATCTAGAATGATTCTCAGAACGTTCTTGATCCTATGTTTTTCTTCCTTAACATGAGGACTTTGGATATTGTCCATTAACTCAGAGAATTAATGCTGTACTGCCACTTGTTTTCACTTGCATTTGAAGCAGATCCTCTGGGTCTTAGATCAAAAAAAAAAAAAAAAAAAGGAGACAACAGCCTTTTCTGGCCCACAGTGCTTTTCCTCTAGGCTTTAGAAGATTTGAAATTGAGTGTGGTACCAAACTTTAGTTTTCCGTATGATTCCAGAGTGTCTAAAATCCCTGCTTTGCTTTTTATCCATTTAGGACTTCCTGTCCAGTTCTTCTGAAGCAAGTTAATATCTCAGTAGGTAAACTAGATTTAATTCATAGCTTAAATTCACTTTCTTCATCTGGATTTCTCAGCAATTATCTGGCCTTATTGAGAATCACAATCCCAGGTATCAGAGTTAATATGTTTCTTCTTGTATAAGACCTCACACAAAATGTTGGATCTCTTATTAGGGTCTTTATTCTTTTTTGAGAAATGTTTCTAACTGTGATCACTTCTGCAGATTCTCTCAGGTGACCCATTTGAGCCCCTGTAGGGGACTTGACTCACCACAATCTATAGCTTAAAAAAAAACAAATAATGAAAAATATCACTCTCAAATTTGTTTTCTTTTTTCAAATTTAATTGTAATCTCGTGAAACATGAGATTTAGAATATAGAAAGCTCAATGCAAATGTGACATGTGGAAGAGTTCAGAAGGCATTTAATTACAATTATAGACAAATTTTAGTACTTTAGGATAGAATTTCAGCCTATGTACGTGAGCCCTTGATGTTCAGAATTGGACTTACCATTTTACTTTGAGAAAGACTCCTTGTCTTCACTTCCTCATTTTTGTCTACATATAAAGTTGGATGAAAGTTAGACTTGAAGACCTGGCAATGGCATTTGAAACATTCCAGTCCTTCATAATCTATGTCAAATCACTCACACATTCTAGTAGTAGTAGTAGTAATAATAGTAATCCTAATGGCTTTTCTTACTTATCAATTCTTTTAACTTTAGTCCACTTTCCACAATATTGGTCTTGGCATTCTTTGATGCCTCTTTGACAATTTCCCTGACCTCATTTTGTCTCTTATTTTATTTCTTGTACCCTACAATTTAATATTTAAACAATTTGCTTTTATATTGTTTCTCTAGTTATCATCATACCTCCAAAGGATTGTTCTAAATTATTTGAACTGACATTCAGTATCTGATATTTGTCTTTATTTTGTCTTTAAATATACATTATAATGTCCAAGTTATAGTATTTGTAATTCTCTACAATCTGGAACAAAATAATTTTTTAGTTCTGTCTCCCAGATTTCTTTTATTAGACACTTTTTATACTTCTGTCCACACTAATCATTCCTCATTTATACTAGCAATTTTCCCACCTTTGCTGTCACTATTCCTTCTAAGATAAATGCCATCTTTCTTCAACACAAATCTTACCCCAGCTAAAACTAATCTTCAGGTAACACAGATAATGATCTTATCTTACTCTTCTTTGTATTTCATGTGCTTAGCAGAGTCTATTCATACAGGTTATTGAGATGAAATAAGAATCAAGTAATGTATGAACAAACGAATTAATGTGAAGGTCTATTGGCTCCTTACCTTCTTCCTAAAAATACTACTTTTGTCTTTCAATCTTTTCTCATGTTCTTATTTTCATCCTTAAATATGACTTCTTCCTTACTCTGTTACTCTTCAGGGCTAACTCAAGACCTATTACTTCATAATGCCCTTTCTTACTATGCTTCATCATATTCCTTCCTTGATTTTTCACAACTAACTAAGCCATACCACACAATCTGGCCTATGATTATGCACTGTCTTTTGTGGTTCTTTAATTTTTTCAAAAATATATAAATCTTATCTGCCCACATTGACAACACTAGACCTTATCAAGGGCTTGGATTGTGTTTTCTCTATGCCACACAAATCTCTCACAGAACTAGATTTACAGGGGGAAGCAGTTGTTAAGATGGCTCTCCAACTGATTGAAGTCAACTTTCACAACTTTTAAAAATGGGATGTTGACCTTGCCAACTGCAAGTGTGGTAGCCATAGCATATGGATCGTTCTTTCCTCAGCAACGGAGAATAGCAGCACTCCAAGCTCTACCAAGAGTGTGTCTTGGAAGTGACTGCTATTTGGCTTCTTTCAAAACTTCAGCTGAGTGTTATCATATTCATAGAAGAAAGTCTATAGCAACCATTCTCAATGCTGGATTTTGTCCAGCTACCTCAGAATATTTGGAGAGCTATTGAAAATACAAATTGCAAGCCCATACTGGTGTGAAAGAGTTTCTCACCTTGACCTCTGTTTCTTCTACTCCAAACTTCCTTGAATTGTCCCATAAATGTGCTACCCCAGGTTTTTATTGCTGGACTAGTAGTAGCAGCATTGTATTATAGTCAAGGACTTTACCTCTGAAGTTTGACTGTCAGTTCAGCTTCCATCTCCTTCACTTCATAACTGTGTACCCTTGGTTAGATTATCCAGCTTTATAGCTTATTTTCTCATTTGTATAAAGGGAATGTTAACTTTGTTGTTGTGCAGATATGATTTAAAAAAAAAACTCTTAACACTGCCTGGCTCATGGTGAAAATTAGCTTTTATTACCTAAAATAGCCTTATGACCATTTTACATAATAAAAACAGCTAATATTTATTTAATATGATTCGTGTTTCTGCGTACTCTACAGAACCATTGCTGAAATTACTACATGATAATTTTTAAAAGATGAGGAAGCACCTTCTTAAAATTTTATGAATAGAATGTTCCATCTCCAGAAATTGTAGGTTATGATAGATTATGAAAAATATGATAGATTATGTTTTATCAGATGATAAAAACTACATAGCTTTAATATTTCAATTTAATAATTATTTACTTTATCCACATTGACATACTTAACTTCTTATTTACCTACATGGATTTATGGTTTTATTATTTTTAATATAAAAATCTTGTTTTCATTTGTCTCAACATTTTTTTAAAGAAATGGGCTACTTTCAAAAAGTAAATAGTTGTTGAGTCTTAGCTTGTCAGAAACTGGTCATTTAATTATTTTTAAACTTATTTATGAAAAAGTGATTAGAGATTAGAGATACATGTAATTTAAGAAAATTAAAGTATACTACAATAAAATAACTTTCTTTCTATCCTTGTTCTTATCTGCCCAATTTCCTCTAGCCAACCACAAATAACAATTTAATCAGTATGTGTATGTATATTTTAAAATTTTGTTGATATTTATAAAAACAAACATAAATACATATCATTTGATACATTTTACATAGAAAGTAAAATATTCTGCATAATAATTTTCATCTTGCTTTTTTTATCTGAAAGGTTTTTTAGAGATTTTATATCAGTGCATGCAAAGCTAGTTATTCATCTTTATAGCTACATATTATTTTGCTACGTGAATTTCCATAATTTATTTAGCCAGTCTATTTAGGTTGTTTACAATTTTGTGATATTATAAACAACAGTATAGTGAATAACCTCATACATAAATCTTTTTATATATTTAAGAATATCTGGAGAATAAATACTCTGAATTAGGATTGCTATGTCAAAGAGTATATTTATTTATAAATTTTAATAAATATTATCAAGTAGCCTTTAATGGAAGAGCATACAAGAATATATGAGGTTGTTAATTTCCACAGACTCACCAAGATACTGTTAAACTTTTGAATTTCGCCAGGTTGATAGGCTTTTTAAAAAGTGAGGTTAGACATATTTTAAAATATTTTAATGTGATTTATATTTTCTTTTGTATTAATTGTCTGTATACATGGCCTTTGCCTATTTTTCTGTTGAATTGTGAACGTTTTTCTTATCAATGTCTTAGAGTTCTTTATTATCAGAGAGATTAGCTTTTTTTGTGATGAGTTGTATTTTCCCCCTACTTTGTCATTTATCTTTTAAGAAGTTTTTATTTTTAAAAAGTTGCAAAGTTTGTTGTTATTGGCCACCATACACTTAGGAATTGTTCTAATAAATTTAGCTAAAAGCATTATATTCTGGAGCAGCAGATTTTTATCTAAGTTTCATGAAACCTCAGAGTTCCACAAGTCATGTCTATGGATTTTCTTGAAATAGAGTCTGATAACAGTTTAGATGTTAAAAATGCATGTGTTCTATCTCCATCAGGCCATGCCACAGAGCTATACCCAATGGTAGAATATCAAGATATAAAGATATGTAGAAATTTACCAATCTTGTAAATAAACTTTTGAATTATTAGAGAAAGGATTTTAGATTTGTTTCGTTTCAAATCCTCTACTTGTGCGTCTATATAGTTTTAATATTCTTCTAAACAAGTAGTTTCCTTTGTTTAAAGCATTTGAGTGTTTTTTTTTTCCCACTTAAGGGAATTTTATGAAGAACCCTAAAATGGAGCTTCTGTAGTTGAAAGCAGATGCAAGAAATGGTAGGCCCAATTTCTCTGCTTCCCATTATTTCTACTCTTTCTCTTTATCTTCTGATTCCTAGCAGCAAATGATTTTTTCAGGATAACTCTAGGACCCAGTGCCACAGTTTGGAGGTTATAGCTCTTGTCTACTTTTTAATCCTAAGAATAATGTAATGCCAACTCTTCATTTCAAGTATTCAGGAACTTTCTTTGCTTGTGTATTCCTAACTCTGTCTACCCTTACTTAATGGAAATTCTTCTCTAGGTATAATCTAAATCACACATTCTGTATAATTATCCTCTTTAATTTTATTAGAGATAAAAATAACATATATATATATATTAATCAGATTTATAATATTCTAGAAGTTTAGTGGTAGAGAAACTCTTTAAGACCACCACATAAAGGTCCTACCAATGGAAAATCACCTCTTCATTATCTCTAGCTTAGTCTCATCTTCTGATCATACAAAATTAACTGTCCCACAAGCTGCTTCCATTTTGCTCCAGGTCTTGGAAAGTTTCTTCTCATATTGAATCTTCCTACATCTTCTACTCATTAATCTACCCTTGGCTTTCTAGAGCTACACATAATAAAACAGATTTTTCTTTAATAAAGACAAATATTTAAAGACAGTTATCATATCCTTCTTACACACCATTCTCCAATTTCCTGTTCTCTAAGTAAACTTCTGTTTTTCCTTCCACTATACCTCAAACTGGGGAGTCCTCTCACTTTCCTGATTACTGTCCTCTAGACTTTCTTCAGTGTGTTGATCACTCCTGTAAAGAAATGCAGTGCCAAAGAAACACAATACTACATATAGGAACTGACCAGTACAAAGATCATGGTATTGGCTAATCTATGTGGTCTAGATAGTATCTTTTCTGTTCTTTTTCTATTTTGTCTTTTCTGAATCTTAAATTTGCCTTGAAATCTGAATCATCCAATTTTTTCAAGAAGTAGTGCATAAATTTTAGTCCATATAACAATTAAGGCATCTTAGCCTTTGAAACCAGAAGGGTAACTAGTGATCATTTAGACCAATGGCTTTTTTGTATAGCAGGAAGCTTTCTGAAATGTTCACGTCTTCCTTAATGGCTATACACTGTGGAGTATTCAAAAGACCTACAGCCAATATTTTTTTTAACAATATCTATAATAGCCTATTCCTCTGATGTCACATGTGGTAAGCAGAATAATGACCCTCTAAAGAGATCTACATTTTAATACCCAATATTTGTGAATGTATTACCTATTGTGGCAAAAGAGGCTTTGCAGATATGACTACAGTTCAAAATTTTCTGATGGAAGAATTATTCTGTATTATCCAAGTGGGACTGATCTAATCACATGAATTCCTAAAAGGGGAGAACCTTTCTTGGCTGTAGTCAGGAAGATAGGCAAAGGAAGAAACATCGGAGATACACAACGTTGATGGCTTTGAAGATGCAGCAAGAGGCCCAAGAGCCAAGGAATGAAAATACTATCTACAAGATGGAAAAAACAAGGAAACAGATTCATTTTTGGAGTTTCAGTAAAGGAATGAAGCACTATCAACAATGTAATTTTAGGCCAGTGAGACACAGGCAAGACTTACAGAATTACAAGGAAATAAATATGTGTTATTTTAGGCCACCAAGATTGTGATGATTTGTTATAGCAGCAACAGAAAACTAATACACTAGAAAAGCCTAATACTAATTCAAATGTATTCACAGTGTTAAACCACAAGCATTAAAAATGAGCAGTGAGTCCAAAGTATTATGGAGCCAAATTTGCTTTTGCTTGATAGCATATCCAAATCATAACCCTTTTAGAATTTGTATTAATAACTCAGGGTACCATTTAGTCATTCCTGCTTCAGTGTGTTAGCTGTTGTCTCGATGATGATGATTGCCTAAATCTCCTTAGTCATGCCTAGGGGATTTCTCCTTTACTGGGAGAAGTATCAACCTAGGATAATCTTTTATATTATCATTCTTATAAATAAGATTTGGAAAGTATTTGGGAACCCACCTTCTGTTTTATATCTGGGTTCACATGGCGTTCACTTACAAAATAAAGGCCAATTTATATTAAGTAAGTATGTTTCTAAACCAAGTCAGAGTTCTATTAATTTAGGAAATATTTGGAGATAATATAACTTTTCCTGAGAAGTTATGATGAGCAATGGAAACTGTTGTGGGGCCTTTTGCAAAATATGTGGTTTCACTAATGCACTGCCAGCTGAGTACTCCTCTAAGGGCTTACAGCAGAGATGTGGTTATATTTCATGGCCTTGAGCTGCCTTTCAAAGAATAACAATTCATATCAGTTGTTGGGTAAATATTTTGTGCTAGGTAATGGGCTAGTTTCTGAACATATGTTTCCACATCTGACCATCAGAACTATATGAGGAAGACATTATGAAGACCTTCACAAATGAGGAAACTGAGACTCAGTAAAAATAAGTTACTTATTCAAGATCACAGGATTCCTAACTGCTGAAAAGAGTTAGAAAAATAGAACACAGAGTTAGTAACTCTGGCCTAACCCCAGAGTTAGCTCATTCTATTCTACAAGCGGTCTCCATGTAAGTGTGTACCAATCATGCTGTTCTGGATTGTGATAGGTCCATTCATTTCATCATTTCATAGTCTCTAAAACTTGGTGGGGACTCAACAAGATTTATTAAATGGATGGAAGAATGAAGGAAGGAATTAATTCTTGAAGCATAGAAAGAGGTAATGAAAAAGGACTTGTGCTCAGATCTTCACAACAGCATCTGGAAAAGTTGGTATTTACAAAAAACACATTATTAGAAGTAGCCCTGGAGATAAAAAGTTATAGGGTGAGAGAACATTGTTAAAAGTGACACCCTGAAGAAGTAACCTTATAGAAACTACAGGAAACATGCAAGGATCTATGTGAACCTGAAAACAGAAGAGGCCCATAGTAGATAAGCTCACGTGGAAGAAAGTGGAATCTATTGCCTTCAAAACAACTAACATCTTAACATGTGTTTTGTTTCAACTGTTCTCAATAGGCAGAGCCAGAAGTTAGAAGAATGTGCTGTAACTCAAATCCATTAGGTTGCCAAAAATCTATATCTCCTGGAAGTTCAGAAGAACTGAGTCTAGTGGCTTCTTCACTTCTGTTTTCCAGACCTCACACAACTTCATCAAAAATTGGTATTTACAAGAAGTCATTATGAAAAGTAAATGAAGCTAAGAGAGAGTTAAAGCAAAAAACTATTTTAAATGCATATAATTTTTACATGTAATTTTTTATACCTATATTTTACCCTTATAATCTTAAAAGACACACACACACACACACACACAAACGGTTAGTGATTTGTTTTCAAATACAGTGCATACCTCTGTAAGATGGCCAATTCCTTTAACTCACCCAGAATACACAAATAAAAAGGTTCTTAGGGCAGAGGAAGAAGAGAAAATCTATGCTATAGAGTGGATCAGATTTAACATTAACTTTGGAGTAGTCCTTGACACACTGTTGAAACATTAAGCTGCTATAAATTTTGTGTGACAGGTGAGCTTTGGAGATGTTAAAAAAAAAAAAAACAACACCTCGATTGATCCTTCTTAATGCTGTGTTTTTCAAACTGTTTATTTGTTTGATTGATTTTCAGCAGCAGAACTACCCCCATTTTTAGACAATTTAATAAAAAACCTAGTCTATAAAATAGATAAAAGAGGAGGAGCTGCTTTGAATGAGGTAGAGATGGGAGACCCAGACCTCCTATGCTGGATTCCAACTCCTAAGTCACCCCTACTAAAACCTGCGTGTTCTAATGTAAAAATTGCCATATTAATAATTTACAATGGATAGTTGGAAAGTGTTGTGTAGGATTTTTATTATTTGATCATGTAAATGTATGTATATTTCACTAGCATAAGTATTTAATATTTCAAGGTTGTTTATTTTATGAAAAACATTTTCTGGAGATTCCAGGAATCAAACTGAGATGGCTGTCTCCAGGTATCTGCAATCTAGCACACACGGAGATTTTTAGGATGTGGGTTCTACTTTTTATGTAATGCATCGGACACTTGGACTGGGCATGCACACAACAGAAGGAATCTCATCAGTTTTTCTGTACATGGGAAGTTCTCAGTACATATTCATTGGATGAATGGACTCATAGAACATAGAACAGAGACTTATTGCTCTATGGTAAAAAACATCAAGAATCAATGTTCAACAGTGAATAGCTTTATAAGAAAGTTATAATTAGCATGGTTTTCCATTCCTTCATTATTTGTTCAATATTGAAGCAATATGGTAGGATTTAAGACAGATTTTTAATTATAACTTTTAGGAATGTTGGCTTAATGCTAGAAAATATGAGACATCCTCTAGTTAATTTCAACTATTTATTGAGCAGTTCCTAAATGTTGAAGAACTATGTAATAGCTTATTAGGTACTATATAATTTATTTCTCATAATAACCTTGATGAGAATTACAATTATGATTCCTATTTAAAGAAGAGGAAACAGAATGAGTGGTTAAGAAATATGTCCAAAGTTACCAAGTTTGTAAATGTTGAGGCTGTGATTTGAGGCCAAGTATTCCTGGCTCTGGAACCCTATGCTCTACATTTTCCCTGCTGAGTTAATGGATACTTTGTGAAGAATTCACAGTGTTCTATTTTGACTTGAGCCATGCTTGGAATTACAGTTATGCCAAACAACAGTGAAAACAAAACCCGCTTTGCTCAAAGAGCTCTTCTAGTCCTTTATTACAATAAAACTTTAGATTATCTCAACCATGGGAAAAGACCTGGCTCTTGGTAAGCCAATTGCTTACCATTTCTCTTTCTGACATTACACCCTCTTTTTCTCTAAAACACAGAACTATTTCCACTGGATTTTAATGAAAATTCTGGCACACTTCTTTATGGGCCTTGAAATTAGACTGTTTGACAAAGGACATGATGCTCATTATTTTGAAAACCCAGCTGGGGTTTACTTTCATTTAATCCCTGTACAGACAAGAAATCTATAGTATTTCTGCCAGTCTCTGGGTTGTTTCCATGGATGATGAAACTGCCCACAAATTGCATTGTAATACAGAAAAATCTTTAACTAATATTACAGCAAGACTGTGATGGTAGTGGACTACACCTTTGGGAGGCTGAGAGAAGATGCTTGTGTATGCCAAGAGAAGTGGCAACAACTCTAAAGCTGCCTGTCATGCTCTTTGGTGCCTGCATGGAAGGGTGGGGGGACATTATTTAAACAAATGAATTTAGAAGATTAGTACATTACCATAGCCTTGCAGCATTATAGAAAGAAAATGTGCCCACGGATCCAAACAAAACAAGATACTGCCTTTCAGATTCCATGTTGACACTTAATACCCTGAAATTGGAACAAAGTTTATTGAACTAATCAAATAATGAGAATGGTGCCTTTCACATCATTTAAAAATATCACATTCACAAAGCCATCAGAAGAAAGAGGAACTACGTGTACAAGATAATTCCAGTAAGCATGGCCTTGTTACTTTTTTCTCCTATCCACTTCTGCAAGAGTCACCAAGATTTCTGTTCTCTGCTTTTGCATACATACTGAAGAGTATGTGGGTGGTGAGCAATCTGTTATGATGCCCAAGGACTCTGAAACTGCATCAAATAGGGCAGTGTGAGTGATGGGAGGCCAGAGTCTAAACTGCATTTGGAGCATCTTTTGGGGAGTTTGAAGTCTGGAGTTTTTACTGTTCTTTGCAGAAAGAATAAAAGAGCTTCATCTCTGCTCAGGCATAATGAGCTGTGTCCTCTCATAAAATCTAAATCCATCATTGAACTCAAACCCTCTTTGTTCTTTTCCTCTACCTATCCTCCATTTTATTTTGCTAAGCTTTGTAAATTCTCTTGTCTATCTTGTTTTATAGACTTTCTCCTAACCAGGGACATCCCCTTTGAACCACACTAATATTTGCAATGCTTCATGGAATTTGGCTTCCTCGCCTGGCTTTGGTTAGCACAAACATGGCCTGTAGCTGTTCTAAGCCTTCTGAATCCCTGGTTTCTCATTCATGACAGGCTGAAAAGACAGGTTAGGAAGCATTCCTTTAAGTGAGAGACTGGCCAAGCTAAAAATGTAATTAAGATGTAATGGTATTCTCTGTACAGATCTACAACAGGCTAATGGACAGGCTATTTTTTCTCTCTTTTTTCTTTCAACTTTTTATTTTATTTTTCAGGCTTTCAAATTGTTGCGACTTATGAAAATTAACCTGTACTCTATCCCTTTTAGGCCCTACAAAGCAAGTTGCTTAAGGACCTGGATTCATTGGGAATAAAACCACATTTTCAATATGTTTTAAAGGAGAAAATAAAACAGAAGACAAAAATATTACTCTTTTCAAAACAATGATTACTTTGATGCTTTAGAAAAATCACTTTAGCTATGATTAGGACAGAAATTACCAGAGTACAGTGCAACCAACAGGCACTTACTTTTTAGGATTCATGGGGAGGGGACAAAAACATTTTGGAAACACCTGCCATGATATCTTTTTTAAGGAAAAGAAGTCTCGTTTAAAACTGGGCTTTATAAGCAACTATGAAATTTCTCACAAATCAATTCTCTAATAATAATAATTTGGATATAGACTGATTCAGAGTTTCTGTAGAAAGTAGCTATGTTTTTGCAGTACACCATTTTAAATCATGGAAAGAACAGGCCAAGAAAACAGGACGTTGGCCAGACTGACATGAGGGCACTCTTCCTTCTTTACCAGAGATAGCTAGATATTAAAAACAGAACAAATAACAGAAAAACAAAAACAAACAAACATACAAAAAACACCAGGAGATATAAGAGAGTTGATAGGAAGTAACAACTTTTTTCTGCTTTCTTTTCATTTTATTTGTTCTGACTCTAAAGTAATATCAGATAGCTGACAGGAGGAGATAGCTTTAGTAAAATGTGATAAAGCAAGGATAGTTTTCCTTCTTTGAGTAGATGAACTGCAATGTTGATTTTATGTTTTAATTAATTTTATTTATTTTATTTTAATAAGCATTTATTTTATTTTATAATTAGTTAAGATCATTTTTAAACTCTCTCTAATCTACATCTTTCAAATGTGCCTACTTGTTTTCATAGGAAGAAAATAATAATACAAAGAGAATAATGATGACTCAGTCTTTCTGCAGGGAATCGAGAATCTAGGTTCTGTACAAAATATAAATATTAAAGAACAGTTTTTTGACCAAAAAAAATTAAAAAGTAAAGTCCTAGCACAGATGACTAATGAATAATGGGATCATGGGCCATTTCTCCATTGAGTTCTCCACCAATAGAAATGAGAGGCAAATTTCTCAGACTCCCGATGATATCAACTCCCTGTAGAAAATGCAGTAAGCATGGCCTCGTTACTCCCTGACTGGAATTCCATTGACTCTCATGCATCTGTTTTCCCTTGTGCACCAGTTTAGAATATGATTAAAGATTCTCAAAGTGAAAATATTTCTGGAACCATTCTATACCCTTTATAGTTCTTTTTTTTTTTTTTTCCCCAACTAAGGAAGGAAAGTGAATTTCTGGACTACCACTGTTAACATTGCATTTCATTGCTAGGGAGGACTGGGAAAGGCTGGCTTTCTGAAGGGCTTTCAATCAACACTTTGATGGATCTGTTATGCTACGGTGTACCCCCTCTAGCCTTTGGCTTTTAATTTTTACATCTGAATTATAAAATGCCATCTCTACTAGCGACTGCCAGGAGCTGGGGACATTAATACTGATGTTCAGAGACGTTGGACGTGCAGCTGCATGATGATTTAAAGACGAGAATTATAAGGGATAGCATCAGAATAAATCAATCCACTATCCAATTTGCTTACCTTTTCACCCTAAATTTTAAAGGGACTTTTTTAAAGAAAGAGAGAAATTAGCATCTGATCTGAGCCCATTAAGTCTAACATAAAATGTTTCCCTCTTTTCTTCCCATCCACATTCACCACTTAAAACAAGTATGATCGGCATAGCTGAATCTAGCAAGGTGTGTGATGCAGCATCAAATGATGATATAAATAGAAAAAATGGGAGGGACAGAAGAGACAGGGGAAGGGCATATTTGTACAGGATATGAGTTCTCTAGCAGTTTTATACGTCGTTATAACTACATCAATGTACAGAAGGCAAACTGATGCTTGTGATGTTTGGGAACCATCTGCTGAGCCCCAGGCAAATTTCACATTAAAATCCAATTTCAATTGTGACCTAAAAATGAGAGAAAATGCTGTGGTTCTGAGTGAATTCCACTTTGAATATCCTATCCCTACCCTCAGCATTGCAAAGTGAAGCTCATAAGATGGGGACTTAAGTGAAACAAAAGCCATGTGAGGCAAATACATAGTTCGTATTTTGGAGTTGCCACTCCAAAATTTGCACAGCTGTGGTTGTGTCCACAAACCAGGCAAAAGCCCTGACATGAGCAGTGATTGCAAATCTTCTCGACCAGCTCTGCTCAGTGAAGTAGAGCTTTGCTTCTTTTCCATTTTTAAACGTGACTCTACTTCACAGTTTGATGTTCCGTCAGGAACAAAGATTAGGAATCCTCGTGCAATTAGGAGAAATCCAAGAACCATTTTCTTTCAGGAAAAAAATAGAAACAAAACCCAAGAAATGAAGGTCAGAGTAGACTGGCTCTAAATTACCTTTCAATATTTTTTTTTTCTGGGCTTCTCCCTTCCCTTTTAGAATTAAATACATGTTAATTACAATGTTCCTGACTCTGAAGAATTCTAACCATGTTGAGATATATACAAAGTCACAAAAACTATGTGAACATGGTATAGTACTAGAATAAATTAATGCTTAGATGTACACGTACACAAAAGTCTTTAGAATGGGAGGATGAATTAGAAATACCTTCATAGAAAAGGAGGACACATTTTAATGATGCAAAACGGAAAACTTGAACATCATAAGTAAACCCACCATTAGTGACTACCAAAACTTAGCTTGGCCTTGTATTGCCATAGTGCATGAAATAAGGTTGCAGGACCCTAATTCAGTCCCACTTTCAATGGCACTGCAGAGCATCAGTCAAATGAACAAGCCCTTGAAATGACTGTAGATGTTTCTGTTAGTAGCTCATTACTATCTGCTTTAGTACTTGCATGAATAAACTTGCTAAATCCCCTTCTAGACCACTGCTTCCCAAATATGGCTGCTTATGTGAGTTACTGGGTGAGCATGTTAAATTGCAGATTCTGATTCATTAGATTTGGTGTAGGGTCTGAGCATCTGTATTTCTAATGCTCCCTGGTGATACTGATACTGCTGGTTTGTGGATCACACTTTGAAAAACAACAGTCTAGAACAAACAGTGAATTAATTCCTTTATATAGCTCTGGAATGCTCTTATCAAAATGGTCTCTATGTGTAGTATGTGTGTGTGTGTGTGCGCACACACTTAATCACATACATGTGTTAAGCTAGTGATGATGAGGGGGTACCAAAATTGTCAAGCCAGATGTCTTCTGAAAGCCTGGCCTGGCTCAGGAGAACTTCACGTGGAGTCTACAGCATGTGGCACCCCTGCCAGTTCCCTGCATTAAACAATGGCATTTCATTTTGATCAAAGCCTGTAAGTTTTGTACAGGGTGCTCTGCAGCACTTTTAATGTTCCCTTTCCCTCTAAAATCTCAGTGGAGCCAAAACTTGGATTGCATTATTAGATGAATGATGACTAAAAATTCAATTTCTTTTTCTATAACAATACAAGTGCATTTAAAATCCCTTCAGAATTCACTGCTGCATGTTTGCTGCAGGTTCTGCAAAGCTGCTTCAGGGTCTTTACAAATCTATATAGGCCTATTCTCAAGGGATTCTGTTTTAACAACTCTTTCCAAGTCAGGTTGCTAAAATTTTCTGGGAGTTTCTTTGACAAAGTAGCATTTGTGTTGCTTTTTTTACT
This sequence comes from Macroglossus sobrinus, assembly GCA_004027375.1. Taxonomy (NCBI): domain Eukaryota; kingdom Metazoa; phylum Chordata; class Mammalia; order Chiroptera; family Pteropodidae; genus Macroglossus; species Macroglossus sobrinus. The sequence continues at coordinate 431,110 of PVKZ01000759.1, forward strand.
ATTTCAGCTTTCAATAATGACCCTTTGAACACCTACTTTGTGCACACAGAAAAAATCTCCTTAGGATTAGAAAGATACTCAAAATCTGGTCAAGTAATGTAATGTGAACTTAACAAATTGTTTCATCTTTTTTGGGCTTCAGTGGTCCCACATGTGAAAAAGAGGACTGTGCAAATTTCATTGTATCTCTACTATTAAATTATTATTATTATTTTATCTTCTAATGGGCAAGGCAATATGACATTTATAAGTTCTATCCTCAAACTTTTTTTTTTTGAGTCTTTAATCCAATAACTTCCTAGGACCCATACATATAGATGATCATTTCAAAATCGCAAATATAGTAACTAGTATTAGTTATCAAAGATAGTTAATAAAATTTATGTATACTATTATAATTTTTTCATTTTACAGATAAAGAAACACGAATAGGTAAAGTAAACTTGCCTGAGGTCATATACCTATGAAGGAGTGATGTCAATATATGAGACTATTTGCTTTCTGACACTACACTGAATCCATAAGTTGTGCTGACACCTTCTATGTTCTTCATGGTTATGGGTGGGCAAACCATATCATGAAAAACATGTTTTAGCAACTTAGCCTCAACTTGGTCTCAGTAGAAAAGAGATCTTAGGAAATATTGAGGAGCGATAGAGTGATGCCAAAGTCAGTGAATAAAAACTGATGAAGAGAGAGAGCATGGTGGAAAGCATAGAAGTTTATTAGGCAGAACTAAACTCTAAATACTAGTTTTGCTGCTTCCCAGATGTAGGATCTTGAAATAGTCATTCAACTCTCAGTTCTTTCATCTGCAAAATAGTCATGCTATTATAAACTTTACAGGGTTATTTTGAGGATTAAATGAGATTTTATGCATCAGCGTGTGTGAGCACGCACGCTTGTGTGTGTATGTGTGTCTAGTGCCTCTGTACTGCGAGTTGGGGAAATCATGAATCATGAAAGAATCATGAGAGATTTGCAAGAGTAGAAATTACATGTTCAAAATAGTTTTTATCACAGTATCTTAGAATACATTTGTTGTGAGTCTTCTTTGGATGCCTGATCTCAGAAGAGATTCTCTCCCTCTTTGAAATATAAATCCCTTGAAGACAATGACAGGCCCTTACATGGTCTGTGCCCTCATAATAGGCAGGTGGTGCTAGGTGTATGGTGGCAAAAACTTAATAAACACTTCATGAGTGATATTTCGAGGGTATTTCTGCAGGGTTTTTTGAGGGTATTGGAATAAGATAGAGAGAGACTGGATAAAGGGACATTAACTAGGAGGCTACTGGAGACAAGAGAAATATTTTCATTTTAAATTCACCAAGTCAGCAGTTTAGAGTGTATTGATTTGCTTTTTAAAAAGAGTATTAATTTAAAAAAATATATATATGGGTGAAAGAATAAACAAATTGGACCTTGGATTTATTTACTAAGATGCAGTCCTGATTATTCTCCTCTTTAAATCATCCCACTGCCATGCTGCAAGCCTATCCAAATATTAATATTAATGTTGCTTTGCTGCTAGTAGAGGTTGGTGAATGTAGTATTTCATAATTCAGATGTAAATGTAAAACAGAGTCTTCACAATTTCAACTCCCGTGTCTTTACTGTAACCTGTGAGGAAAAGAAAGATTGGATTGGATAAAAAGAATTAGAAAATTAATAATGTTTTTCTTAAAATAAATAACTATCTGTGAGAATGTTCCAGATTTCTACGTGGGCCAAAGGATGGTTAATATCTGCTTTCAATTCTGATCACAATTGTGTTTATTTGGAAATAGTTTAAATACTGTATTTTTTTGTTTGAATTTATCTTTTCATTCATTCTTTTGATAAATATTAAGTGTCTGATATTCACCAAGCTGAAGAGAGTCATCAACCAAAGTCCCTGCTTTCAGGCACAATTTGAAATCTATTCCTTTCAATCTAGTAGAAACCAGCAACACAAGGTCAAACTGTAATTAGTTCACCTAAGTGATGATAACTGAGCACCAACATAAATCAGGTACTGGAGTTGGCTACCAATGAAAAAACACTCGGTTTCTCTCAGGGAGCTATCAGTCTAGTGGAGGCAGCAGACTCACAAAGAGAAAATGGGGTGACAGAGGATGCATATACTGGAGGTAGTAGCAGTTAGCTGGGGGAGTCAGGGTGGCTTGGAGGAAGTTATTTCAACACAAAAAGCATCATGTGAAAAAAATGTGAGGCAAAGGAGAGTAAGGAGAGTGCTAAAAGAGAAATGAAAGTGTGTATGAATGTAAAAATGAAGTGTAGAAGCCAAAGGGAAGTGGTGCAGGAGATTGGAGAGAGGAGCAGCTTTCACAAAGTACGAATCTGGTATACCACATTAAGGAATTTGGGTTAATTGCAGGAAAAGCCTCTCCTTAAATACAGAGATCCAGCATATTCTGCTTAATTTTATACCATTAGTGCTTATTAAAGACTGAATAAATATTTAGGGAGTAGATGGATAAGGTGGGCATGTGAGGGAGTGGGACAGAGTATAGTGGGGGATTGTACGGCCATGAAATGGTTTTTCATTCAGAAAAAAAATGCTCTGCTGTGTGGAGCACGTGCTCATAGGAGACAAGGCTGTGGCCAGAAAGCTTTTTGTAGACCATTGCATTAATCCCAGCAAGAAAATATAGTAGTGTATACAAACTAGAATGACACCAGTGAGAATGAGGTTTTCTGCCAGTTGGAAATAGATACACTTTTTTGCAGTCTTCTGTGTAGTCTTCATTAGCTTAGATTTTTAGTTTTTGATTTTTCTTTGTTTGCTTGTTGGTTGGTTGGTTGGTTTCTTTTTCTTTTTTTTCCAGAGTTCTCAAAGTTTCTTTCTTTCTTTTTTCTTTTTCCTCCTGTAGAGTTTCCCACCTCTAAAATGTGTTGATTTGGTTCCGGTATCAATGTCAGGCAAACAGCAGATATCCCAAAGGCACTTGTGTTGATTTTGTTTTAGTAATTGAGCATCATCTTGAGGTGCTTATTCTTCAATTCCAAAAATATTTCTTTTTTTAAATATATTTCATTTAGGTAACACTATTAGCTTGGTATTGGACTATGGTTCAGAAGCACCTGCTTACACTACCATCTTTAAGTTCCAAATCTCTGCTAAGAAAACTATTCTTTAGGCCTTGCTTTCCTCCATTATTGTCTGCTTACTAGTTACAGAAATGACTGAGTGCCATGATACCTCTGCATATTCTTAACATCCCGTATCTTTCTTCTCTTTGCTGGCTTATTTCCCATTGATAAAATCAATATTCTCTATACTCTCTGGGTGAGAAAAAGAAATTTTAAACTTCTCGCAGTGGAAAGTTTCTGTTTGAAATCTAAGCTGACAAAGATTTCTACCTTTCAGATTATTAAGTTTCCTGTGTAAACCTATTACAAATGCCCATGAGGCAGTCAAAGCAAACTGTTAATGTCATAAGGGGGGAAAAGTTCTACAGAGGCTTAGGAGAGAGTCTGGAAATTATCTCTCTTCAAATAATTTTTGATCACTCCAAAAAATTAAATTTCTGTGCAGATGACATAAATGATATAGAGTTTAACAGAGAGAGAGAGAGAGAGAGAGAGAGAGAGAGAGAGAGAGAGAGAGAGAGAGAGAGCGATCATATCCTTTTGCATTTTTAAGAAGGAAATGGTAGTGCTGAACTTTAATGAATAGGATGTGTGATTACTGAACACTGACTGTATAGGAAAGAAATTCCTGCTAGAAGGAAAGACAAAGACAAGGTACAGAGGGGAGGGAAGCATTAAGTTTAATAAAATGTGGCCACAAGATCTGTGTGGAGAAGTGGTAGAAGGTAGAATAGAAAGCTATGTTTAGGTTATCGCATGGAGGGGCTTGTGTGAAGGACTGAAGGGTCTGCTTTTATTTAGCTAAGCAACAGGTGCGAAGCAGAAAAGCACTGTATGGAAGGAGTACTTTCTATATCCTATGCTTAGGAATAGAAAGCTTCATATGAGAGGTGAGGTCTTCATAATGATCCTTGATCATTCACATGGAGTGTGAAAGGCATTCTGCCCAGATGACAGAATAATGTCCTCAAAGATGTAGACATGTGAATGTACCAGGTACATTTGAGAATTTTAAAATAAGTGGTTTCAACCACTTGTATTCTTCTTCATGCTGGATTCATTGCAGGTCTTTCATTTTGTGAGGCAGAAAAGAAGAAAGCTAAGCAAGATGCCAAAAATCTCAGCATACCCAAAGGCAAGACACAGGAGTTATGTGTAACAGGGTTGGGTGGCGACTGCCAACATCTACTTTTCAGTCATCAAATGTGACTGTGTCCTGGAGTTCCCTGATATGCCTAATGGGATGCATTTCAATGGTCTAGTCCAATCTTATGTTTTCATCATATTTACTTTATTGTCCATTCTCTGTCACCTTCTGTCTCCCTGGTACAATTTCCCCTGCTTGTGGGACTGTGATTTTTTTTTTTTAATCACCTCGTTTTCATTTTGGCCTTATATGACCCTAATTCTGTGTTTATAATGAGGCCATACTAATTCATGCTGTGAGCTTATAAATTTTTTTAAGCATGGAGAGAGGTCATTAGACACAGCAAAGAGATATTTCTTTCTTTCCGCAGCTGCTGCTCTAAAGGTCTGACCAATTTCCTCTCTCATTGCCATTGCAAGGCTTCCCAGAGAAACCAGTGGCCAGATCTGTGTCTGGGTTACAGGCAGGAGGAGGGAAGGGCAGGAATGGAAAAGGCCGAGGAAGGGAGGAAGAAAGGTGGGAGGTGGGGCTGGTGGGCAGTGCCACTTAGCATAGTGAAATGACATCTGCTTTATCACCAACTGACAGAGGTCAATAATTTGCACAACATGATTAGTACGAGAAAGCAAATTAAACAATTAAAGGGAGTTAATCAATTGGTACCTGGCAGTAGATTGTGAGATCTGTCAGTCTCCTTTATTAATTGAAGAAATGCCTTCAGGGGAGCCCTTTCTAAGTATACTTACTTAATTACACCGAAGGCCCAATCTCTTAACCCTTAACCTATCACTGTTATTAGCAGTAATACAAAATAACAACAACAACAATAATATTAATAGGAAATATTTCTCTGGAATGGTAAGTCTTAGAGGTTTTATTATTATTATTATTATTATTATTATTATTATCATTATTATTATTACTACTACTACTACTACTACTACTACTACTGCTGCTACTACTACTGTTATTAGTGTGATAAATTTGTATCTCTCATGCTGGGCTCTAATTACCATTTTTATGAGTACTTAGGCAAAAGGATTTGTTTATAAGGGACTTTTTCCCTCTCTACATCACTACTCGGAAGCTTAAATTTTTATAAGCGAAGCATGCTAGACTAAGAAGAGGGTAATATATGTCATCAGTGGAATGCTGCATTCTCAAATAATGAGCAAAGTAGCTGCAATATCACTGAACACTTGATGGCATATAAGCATGAATTTTGAGGTTTTTAAAAATTTATTTCAGCCAAGCATCAGCTGGGCAATGACTATATTTTGGCAGGGATTTTAGCATCAAATAAGAAATCAGACTGGTCCTTTATGGTTTCGTCTAACTTTGAAAATCGACAATTCTGTGTTTGACGATGGCATAAAAAGAATTCTCAAATGATCAAGAAAAGGGTGTGTCACTTCTAGGAAAAATAGCACTGCTGAATTCGTGCTTCAAATCATTATAGGAAGAAATTCTTTTAATGAGCTTCCTAACCTTTGGCCAGTGAGGGCAATATCAGGAACACTACCTTCATCCATCAAACCTAATGTTTGGGCTAAGGAAGAAAGTTAAGGATTACTCTCCTGTGAACATCTGTGAACATCTCAGGTAGAATACAGATATGAGATATGCCCAGCAATCACTTGAGGTTAACTCCTAGCAGCTGAAGTCCAGAGAGGAAAGTTTTAGAGAGGGGTGTGTGTGTGTGTGTGTGTGTGTGTGTGTGTGTGTGTGTGTTAAGAGATGTGTGTACACATGCATATACGCGTGCGCGCGCACACACACACACACACACACACACACACACAGATTCCCCTCTTTGTCCTCTATTATTTTCTATTTGTCTCCAAGATAGTTTCTGTACCCCATCTGTGAGCCACTTTCTTTCTTTGCCCTTTGTTAGTGGACAGAAGCACCTTCTAGGCCAATGTTTCGCAAATTTTGTCTCAACTTCAGTGTGTCTGTGGGTCACTGGTGGAATTTTGTTTAATATCGCTTCTTGATATTGTGAATTTCTAAAAAACTCTTAGGTAATGGAGATGCTGTTGCTCAGTGAACCATACTTGGAGTAGAAAGGCTCTAAACCAACCTATTTGTTTTACTTTGTCCTTTCTACAGGGTGACTAAAGAACAACATAATATTCTTCCTCTCTCTCCTGGCCTCCATCAGAAGTAGATTAAAAGGGGCAGCTGCATGGCTGAGTATAGAAAATTTACAGCAGGAGGAGACAACAGTAAACTAGGGCACCAGACCTTCTCTCTTGCCTCACAGGTATGCTCACTTACGGTGGCCAGAGGCAGAGAATAATTCAGAATCTTATCAGTTCAGTAAACAAATTTGCTGGTAAAAGTCGATTAAAGTTCTAAAGACTTGAGATTCTATAAACCCATACTTAAAAAGCCATATTGGTTAAAGATCTCAAGCCCCGTGTTTTCTTCTGCTATTTACAAACAATTCTCACAAAATCCTTACTGTCAACTTAGAGGAATTTGACAGTGTGGTATGTTCTTCTCTATAATTTTATTTTTGTATCATCTTGTAGTTCTTTGCAAAGTACACTAAAAACTGTGAAGAAATAGAGAAATAAATATTGAAAAGGAGAAGAAAAGTTGTGCCACTTAGACTGAAATTGCCACTCAGAGTGATGAGAAGGAGGGGTAAGGGATGAAGAATTAGATTCCAGAAATTCAGGGATGGTAATTCTCCTGTTTATAGTGAAAATCTATGACAATAACTTAGAGGAAACAGATGGAAACAAGGAATATGGAAAGTTGGAGAAAGTTCCTGAGGCATTACAATCAAAGACAGATTCTAAAAAGATGATAGAAGAGTTCAAAAAGAGGACCATATGCTTTGCTTGATTGTGGTCAGTTTGATAACTTGCCTGATAAAAAAGAGAGTGACCAGGATAAAGAAATAAGTTTCTGTTTCAAATGAATGTTTCTACACATAAAATTCTATTTCAGTAAAATACATAGAGGGCAAGAGGTTTATCTTAACATTTGGGTCCCCAGAACCTAATGTGGTGCTTGGCACATAATAGATACTGAATAAATGTTTGTGAAATGTAAGGATGGATAAATGAATGGTAATGTGCCATCTAAATTTTTAGCTATTATCAAGTCCCAAAGCACTAAGTATTAATTAAGAAGCAAATATTGAACTGGTAATTGCTATTATCATAGAGAGATGATAGATAGATAGGTAGGTAGGTAGGTAGGTAGATAGATAGATAGATAGATAGATAGATAGATAGATAGATAGATAGATGATAGATAGATAGATAGATGATAGATTATCTATACAAGAGAATTTAATCTATGTCTTGATTTGTTAAGAATGAGGACAAACAGAAGAGTTAGGGTAAGGTGAAGAAGATGTGATGTAAAGAAAAAGAGATATTTGTGTTAAATATATTACCATGTATAAAAATTCAGACAACAACAACAAAAACAGGGCAGAAAAAAATTTTGAAGATGATGGATATTTTATTACCTTGACTGCGGTGATGTTTTACGGGTGTATACATATCTCCAAACTTATTAAGTTATATAAATTAAATAGGCCCAGTATTTTTAATATATCATCTATACCTCCATAAAACTGTTAAAACACACACACATAACATACCCATACACACACACATACACATATGTATACACTGAATGATAATGAACAAGAGAAATCTATGAAGAATTTACACCAGGAGAAAGTGTTTGGCTCAGATACTTATTTCTTTACTACTGGTGCTTTATTAATGATCACAGCCATCAAGGAACTAGAAGAGAAAGAAGCTTCTCTTGTGGAAATAACAAGGAAGGGAACAACATTTGGCCTGCTACTTCTTTTTTGAGGGAGAAGAAACTTCCCAAGTTAGCTACTTTCAAAATCTTTTGGCGTGTGTGTGTGTGTGTGTGTGTGTGTGTGTGTGTGTGTGTGTGTGTGTAAGACATTTTGGTTTAAACACAGAGTTGAGGTTGATCATTATAAACTGAATGACATTTGTGAGAGGGACCAAGGGAAGGGCTTCTGCGGAGACTCACCATATCTCCTGCAGGACATCGAATTTGGATTTACATCCTGAAAGAAGATGCAGGTGACTTTATAACCAAAATAATCTTTATTATCTTTTCACGTGTTGTCTATTATCTTTCCCTAAGTTCTGTTTTTCTGTATTTCTTTTAATCTCATACCAAGAAAATTTCTTGAATACCATTTCAATAATCTCTCCAATAACCTTGTTTTTCTAATCTGTCCAATTAGCTATATACATAAAGATATTTTTGAAAATAAGGCCCACATTTTCTCGACTGCCATCCTTCCCACTTCAATGTTAGTCAAGCCCAGCACAGGTCATTAGCCTGGGGCCCCATTTGAGGTGGCTTTGAGTGAAGTCTCAGCAAACACTGTTTGATTGCTTAAGGGAACAGGGTTAATTGCCAGCCTCAATGCTTACACACAGAAAGAGGCAAGCATATTTCACCAGCTCACAAATACATGAAAATCAAATTACCGAGCTAGATATCATTTGGGGTTTTATCTTCCTTTCCCTAATGTACACCAACAAATAGAAGGTTTGAAGATGTTACGGTTGGCTCATATTGAACATATCCTTTTTTGATTCCAGAGTAATTTTAGCTTCATCTTTAACATTTATTGTTTATTTTGTTTTCTTTGTTTGAGGGCTTGGAGAATTAGTCATTTTCTCAAAGAAAATCAGATAGTGGGGATAAATCATTTGATCTTTAGTTCATTCATTTTAAATTATCTCAAAGTTCTGCTCACTCCGAAAGTTCTTATCATCTACTGACTGAGGAAAGAATGAATAGCTATTGTCTTCTTGTAGATAGACAGCTATTCACATTTAAAACCCCAGTAGACATGTAATTATACATCATCTCCTTCCTGGTGCCTCTACCAAGAATGCAGAGACAGGGGCTATTTTAAATGAGGTGATGAAAGAGGGCCAGGGTACCAGCTGTCTTAACTTATAAAGGAAAAGAAGTGCTTTCATCAGAAGTTACCTAGCCAGTAGGCACTATATATGAAAGAAAGGGGTGAATAATTTACTGATTTCTTAACAAGACAGTTCTAAAAGAAAGTGACATAAAGAATAAAATAGTAGGGATGTACGTCAACTTGTTGGGAAATTAGAATAATTTAGATTATCATGGCATCTACAAAAGCCACATCACCTCCTCAGGCCAAATGTTAAGCCTTTTTCATAGGCAGAGTGAGGAAAATAATAATTCTGTCCACCAAGTTTTGTTTTGTTTTATTTTGTTTTTGAGGTGGAGGAAATTAAATAATATTAGCTCAGTGACTTGAATGTAGCAAGCATATTTTCATACCAAATATACTATATTCAGTAATTATTAAATTGGTCTTCCATTTTTAACTGTACAAAGATATAGAGCTAGCTATCAATTAGAGCTTCAGATGTTTGTGATAATGAGTTTTACCACATTGAGTTTATATTCTAATTTGAAATAAAGATAGGTAATGTTTTAACTAAATTTTTACTTTGGGCTCATCATGTCAAAGTGGCCTTTTCCTAATCCACATACATAGATCATTTTTAAAAGGGCTCTCACCTACTTTTTGAAACACCACTACCACTTCAACATCCCTAGCCACATGACACAGCAGATCCTCCAATCAGCTGATGGAGCAGGACAGCACAACTGGCTTCAGTTGTCTTCTCTGCTCCCAAACCCAAAAGGTCCTGGAGATAATGAAGCTCCATAGCATTGGGAGTATGAGCTGACCAAGAGGAGGTGACCCCTCATTCTTAGCCTCTGTCCACACAAGGGGCTGTGGATAAAATAGTGAAGCACAGGATTCAGTCCTTGACTTTCTCTGGTGTCAGAGACAGCTCTTCTTGTGAGATGAACTCTCAGGAGCCTATGACTGGAGTCTCAAACCCCAACTCATGCACGATGAAGCCATCAGCAGAGCTAGTATGAAGATGGGGGACCTTGAGTTGTAAGCCCAACTCAAAACATGTTCTTGGAAGAAGCCAGACATACAGATTACCAGCATCTGAGAGTAAAAGCTTCCACATCTATATCTGTCTACCCATGGTTCTCAAAGGCAGTATTTCTTTTTTATAGTGTATACTGTTTTTCTTCCTTAGAATTTTCAAGTTGTATGTGTCCAAACATACAGAAAACATTTTAAAGCTCTGTGCACTGAAGAAAATATGGGTGTAGGAGCCTTAATGAGAATGCAAACCTGTTCTCTCAGCTCTCACCATTTCCTAGGAGAAACAGACTTGCCTTAACATGCAATTAGACCAATGTGATAGACTCTAGTAAATCACGTCCAAAGCGCAGAGCAGGTAGGGATTCTTAGGTCAGCCAGTGGGGGACAGTGTTCAGGAACAGCATCAAAGAGGAGGTGTTATCTGAAAAGTGGCTGAGAAGTTTACAAGGAAGGTGAAGAGAAGTGGCAAATATAGCACATTTAGATGCATGGAATATTTGCAGAACTTCTAGTAATCTGGTATGTTTCCACTGTATGCTGGTGATATTTCTGGAGGTAAATGCTATCAAAGAGGTGGAGATCTGGTTAGGATAGACTTTGTGTACAATGTTATGTAATTTATACTTATCCAAATGATAAAATAGGGTAGGCTGAATTGTGCTCCCCACAAATTATATGTTGAAGCCTTACACCCCAGTACTTCAAAATGTGACTGTATTTGAAGATGAGTCTTTTAAAAAGGTGATTAAGTGAAAATGAGGCTGTTAGGGTGGACCCTAATTCAATCTGACTGGTGTCCTTATAAGAAATTTGAACACACAGAGATACCAGACATGTGTATACTCAGAGGAAAGATCACATGAGAACACAGTGAAAAGGCAGCTTGTCTGCAAGCTCAGGAGAGAGATCTCAGAAGAAACCAAATCTTTACCTTGGACTTCTAGTCTCCAGACTGTGAGAAAATAATATTACTTGAATCACCCAGTTTGTATTTTGTGATCACAGCCCTAGAAATTAATAGAAAGGACTTTGTCATCAAAGGGAGTATTTTCAAATACAGATTGGTATACTCAAAATGGGTCGTCAGAAATATAAATATATTAACACTGAGATCCTTTAATCGTCTCAATAATCTGAGATAGTTTTGTTCTCTTTTACAATCTTTTTGGGGCAACCTTAAAAAACACAGTCACAAAAGATAACTTATTTTCCTACTTTAACCAAAAAATCAATGTGTCTAGAAGGTGAATCCCAGCATACTCAAACCAGTTATTGCAATATTTATTTGGTATACAATATAATATTTGTAAGATGAGGAGGGCTGTGATTTTTCTCTGGCAAGAGCAATACAACTAACAAATGTGTAATAAATAGAAATCCTTTTACCTTTCACACATTTTCATAATCTCCCCTGCTGTTTCAGCTAATTAATTATCAATGCTATTTGTGTTTAGACAAGGGGGTTTGTCTTCTTCACAGCCCATCTGCTTCTTGGTAACCTTGCTGTGAAGTCATTGCAAAGCAGAGTTGCTGATAAAGCTGTCATCTCCATGACAACCCACTGCTATGTCACAAACACAGGAGTGTGACCTCACTGCAGTTAAAAGGAGAAATCAAACTGGTGTCTGTTGGTGAGGCGATAAGAGTTTTTAATCACACGGTTTATTTTTTTTCCTCAGAACTACAGGAGAGAAAGGTCCTTCTAGAGGAACATTACTGCAATAATCTTGCTGCTAATTACTAAATATTAAATTAATATTTTAATACTAGGAGTGAAATATAAATGTGCAGCTGGTTATAACTGAGTGAAATGTCTTGTGTAAATATGGTACTGATTTCGAGAGGTCTTTTCTGGTCCATAAAATATGAATTTTTCCCTTTAGTTGCCTTTGCATTTATTTCCATTGGCTCCTTCCATGACAACAGCAGACATTTAGAATTTAACAACCTGAGAGATCTAAAAAGCAAGGGGGAGAGACTTGCCCAAGGGCACACAGCTAGAGCGTGAAGCTGGGTGTGGAGCCCAGAGCTGTGCCTACTAAGCCTTCTTCATCATGCTATACTGCCTTCCTTTGTACTACCGCAACATAAGCTTTGCAGAAGGTCCTTTTTGCTGGAAGCAGTTTCCAGACTGAGAATTTAGCTTCATAAAATCTTACTAGTTTTAGACATTGATGAGATTTTAGTAATAAAAGAATTGCAGGATACCAGAATTGATTTCATCCAACTTCTTAATTTTATAGAGGAGAAAACTTAGTTATATGGTAAAGAACTTCCATTCAAAGCAACTCAAGGATTATCTGCTGCAACTTTGATTGTTTAGAGTAGCAGTTAAAAGCTTTTCTTGTGAAAGTTTGTGTCTATCTCACTTTCTCTATACCACGTGAAAATGATAATGAAATGACACAAGTTAGTTAAGTGGGCTCTCCATCAGAATACCTCCTTGACAGGTCACCCCAAAAGCACAAAAAGGGTGCCTGTTCTCAGACAACTGCAAAATAAGGCCTCAATCCTTCTCTCCTAACCAGATGACTTCCTCAAATCCCTTCCTATTTAGAAATTCTGGAGCCAACAATGGGGAAAGTAAAACAAACAAATAACCATCAGCCCCAAAGTATAGATAGATTTGGTTTTAAATACCAGTTCTGTGATTTCATTTACTTCCTTGACATGGTAATTTAAGATGAGTCTCAGTTTCTTAAAAAAATTAGCTTGACCTTTATATATATATATATATATATATATATATATATATATATATATGGAAAAGCAGTGCCTCATCTATTTTATTAACTGAGTATAAATTAAGCATTGGCCCAAATCAGTGATTTTTCTTTGTTGCCCTATTGGCTTTATAGAGCTTAATTTCTTTAATATCCAACTGACACCTTTAGTTATCCTGTGAATATTATGACTGTTTTGTTATACACATCCTAGCAAAGATGACACTCCTGGTATGATATTTGCCAAGCTGAGAAAGTAAGCAGTTTCTTCTTTACTTACTGTGTCCATTTTTACAGCAGCCCATATACTGAAGAGGAATTATGACATGTAGCCACAGAGTATCTCTCTCCCAGGGAAAGAGTGAAACATACTGACTGAGAAGGTGAATTCTGATATCGATCCACAGGAGCTGTTACCAGAAGGTCTGATCAGCCTATTATTTTCTTCCTTGGATGGCTGGTTAACTAGTTATTCAGTTGTGGGATGCAGGCAGTAAATATTATAACCTGGAAGTGCTGCATCTCTCCAACTGTCAGAGAGCTAAGGCAACAACATTCATTGAGCATCTGTTGTGTGTGCATGTTCTAGACAGTGTTAAGAGAACCAAGGGAAGAGTGTTTGCAGCCACTACACTAGAATTGCTTGCAATATTAGGGAGATAGGGAGGACCAACAGACTTTTGACAACACAAACAAAAATATATAGTCAAAGATTGTGCCAAATGTCATGTTTCAGAATTTATATAAGTATAGGAATAAAAGACATCAGAGAAACACCATATTAGATCACAGTTTTTAAACAGAGTCTTGGAAAGAAGTATAAAAATAGCACGTTCTGAGCATTTAGTGTGTGCAAAGCACCATGCTAAGTATCTTACATTCTTTCTATCATTTAATCCTTTCAGCAAGCTTAGGACATGGGCTTTTATCGTTTTCCAATTAGATGATTGAGGTTGGAGGGGCTAAGTGACTTTTCCTAATAAATTGGGAAATTTCAGAACATATATATATTCCAGAACCTACATATTCCAGAACCTACAAGTATATGACAATATACGCTGCCCAGAAATATACAATTTGAAAGTAGCCTAGATATGTCACAGAGATAAGAATAAGTAACATCTTGTAGAGGTTGGTTTAAATTCCCTTTACTCCACTCCCCTCTTTTAGAATGACGTAGGCATAGCAGGATAGAATGACTTTCCTACAGCTTTACCCATGATTTCTTCAGATTTCAATGTTTCTTTTACTTTTTTTTTTTTTTGTAGCAGTGAAGAAAGATACACTAGCACATGTTGCTTGAAAGTATTGTCCCTCTTGGAATCTTCTACTTTTGATTGAGTTTGCCTTTTAGAAATTAACTGAGTTGTATAGAAAGACTCAGCAGGATTAATATATTGATAGAATTCATACATTTTATTTTTTACCCATATGCTTGGGTACTTAAAACTACAATTATTTAGATTGCTGTTTAGACATCTTTGCTATTATATAGCATTTACCGATCTATAACACTCATATGGTTTTCAGTATAAATAATTAATTCAGTCCACTTGCTTGTATCATGTTCTCATTTATCTCTGGGAACATTAAACCAGACAAAAGCTTGGGTAGTTAAGACACTTCCATGGGTCCTTGCAGCTGAATAAGTTGGCTTTGGAGAGATGGGAGTAGGAATTATTGGTTGGCCTTAAAGTTTAGACTGCAAGTTGGAGGCAACTGGAGGCTCCCAAACATTGCTTATCAGGGATGTTATATGAGCTAAAAGTGTTGTTTAGCTTTTCTAACAATATAAGCTCATATATAATTTATATTTTTAAGAAGAAATGCAAAAATGGGATTGGATTATGCATACTGTTACTTTTTTTCTCACATAACACTGCATCTAGGACATTAACTATACATTATAAATAGATTTCCTTTATTTTAATCATAATAATTTGGTCAGTTTCTTTTATGGCTTTATGTTGTTTCTAGGATTTTGGGTTTTGTTGTTGTTATGTGGTTTGTTCTGTTTTGCTTTACTATTACAAAGAATGTTACTTTGATCCTCTTTATAAACATATTTTGCAAAATTCGTGAGTACCTCTATAGGATAAATTATTGGAAGTTCAATTATTGGGTCAAAGAATAGGTATATTTTACATTTTATACTGTCAAAGGCTGTTTAAAGAACATCAACTTAAACCTCCACCAAGATATACCTCATTTCAGTAGTGAGGGAAAGTTTAAACATTTCCTTCTGCTATTTGAACACTGATGTTTTGTATTGTGTGAATTCTTCATGTCATTTTTCTCATCTTCCTATCAAATAGTTTTAAATTTTTATCCACAAAATTCTTTCAATATTAGTTCTCAGAATGTTATATGTCCTCAAAATAACTTTCCTAGTTATCATCTCTCTTTTGACTTGATTTATGATCATTTGGACAATGGCAGAAATTTCAATTTTTATACAAATTTTAATATATATATTTTTTAATTTATTTATTTTAACTAGTTTCAGGTATACAGTACATTGGTTGTACATCTCTATAGTTCATAAAACGATCCTCCCAATTGCTCCCTTCTTCATCTGGCCCAAATTTTAATATTTTCATGATTTTTTTCGGTTTTAATTTTCTACCTCAAGAATCTAACATCAAAAAAAAAATCACATATTTTTATCTTGTCCTTATATAATGTCTTTCTTATTTTTTCCTCTTTTTATACTTATTAATTATTTTATCTGTTTGGGAGTTGTTTCCTTGTAGGACATAAACAAGTGATCCAACTATTTTTTTTTTTAAGCTACTAACCAGTTTTTTCAACATTTGCTAGATAATTTACCTTTTATTTACTTTATTATGTTCTAAATCCCCTTAGGGGCTTATCTCTAAATATGATTTTCCTTTTTCATTGTTCTGATAATCTGAGCCAGTATAAATTATTTTAAATATGTTAGATTTAGAATTTTTCTTCATTCTTATTTTTATAGTTACCCTGACACAACTTTGTTTTTGTTTTCATAATTTTGTTTTTCATATAACACTTGAGGTCATTTTAGTATTTTAATTAAATTGTGCTAATTTTATAGATTAATTTAGATAGGAAATATTGAATCTTTACAATATTGAATCTTCACCCAAGAATAAAACATGTATTTTTATTCATTCACTTTTAATTCCATGGAAATTTTTAATAAATTCTTAGAAAAAAATTTTGTTTATTTAACTTCTAACATGTTTGTTTTCATTACTCACTCCATTTTCCTGATATCATTGATTTATTTTTTCATTTAACATTGGAAATTTCACACTACCACAGCAATGAATTAATTCTCTCAAATTCTAGAGATTAGCTTTTTAGCTGTTGAGGGTGAGTGACACAGTATTTGAATAATGGTTAATATTATAAACACTGTAGAGCAGCTACCTCACACTATTTTTTACTGATGTACAATTATTACTAGTGCAAGACTGAGTGATTTGGATGAAGTTTACTTAAGGATCACTGTCATTATATATTTATGGATAACAGCAAACACTATTTAGGATAAGCCATTCCCTGAGAATTGACATGCCACATCAGGGACTGGATGATAGAATTCTAAGGCCTGTGTTTATGACACTAACAATCTGTTTCATAAGCCAGCCTCTGCTAGCTAATGATCACAGTCACTAACCATTCTATTCTCATTTTAATAAAAATTACAAAGAGAAAAAAGAATAATAAGAGAAGGTGATAGATGTACTTTTTAGGCAATCTGTAAAATAAAATCCATTTAATCTTATTTGGAGGAACAACAGGAAAATGAGCAAACCTCTGGTAGCAGCTGCAAGACATTGCCATTGATACTCAGATGCTCTCCTATTTTTAATTCCTTTTATCCAAAAAAGTGGGAAAAAGGGTGTTCCTGCTCAGAATAATCAAACCTTCATGCAATTTTCCTATTTTTTTTTTGTTGTTGTTGATGGTGGTATATTCTAATGGGGTTACAATCACTATAGCCTTTTAAAGCTACTCAAATATCCCTATGTTCTTTTCCATTAACAGACTGTTTATTTTGTCAGGGAACAATTTTATTTAGATTGGAAGGTGCTCTGATCTTTGGGGCACACAAAGGAACAAAGGATTAACTTAAACTCTTGTCACTGGCCAACATATACAGTTTTATAAGTGTCAGAAACCAACGATCTACCTGCTCCTCCCCAAATCCATTTAACTTTTCATCGATTTTATCTCTTGTTCTGATTTCTCTCCCCTAATGTCAAGTTAAGCATTGCCAACCTTGACAGGTCAATAAGTAGCCTTAGTCATAGAAGAAGGTGAATGAAATCCCTTTTGGATATTTACTAGGAGTCTGATGTGTCTTAAACCTGTGATTTCTTTTACTAAACAAGGTCAGAGCTGGTTAAAATCTGATGATTTTTATTATCTGAAACATTATGATGTTATAATATCATCCTCTAGAAGATTCTGTTAGTATTGCCTTAGAAAACAGGGATTAGAAAAGCAGAAGTGATAAGTATCAAGTTATGTCCAATCCAGCCCTTCTCTGTTTCATTGATCTAAAATCACCACAGCCTTAGGGTAGGAGAAAGGCAGGGGCCAGCATACTGAATTAGATGCTCTAACTCTACACAGGAATAATAGGGTAATCAAAGCAAGAATGGTTATAGGCTTTCTGGTGGTTGATATAGTAAGAAATCATTTTTTGAATGATGGCCATGTGGTTGTGAGATGCTAGTTAGTAAGAATGGTAATCTCTCATAGAATTTATATAGTTTTTCAGAAATAAGTGTGCATTTAATTGAAAAAATGGGAGAAAATATAAAGTATCACAAGAGCCCAGGATAAAATACTGGAATAATTTCCGAGTTTTCTGTCTTCTCTGTTGGGCATTTTGACAAGTAATAGGCATTTCTCATCAAATAATGCTTCTGGAGAACAGAGCTGTGTTTCCTCTCATATGGCAGAGCTAAAGGTCTGCTTTTGGGGAATCCTCTGGAACCTAAGACTGTCCTTCAGATTTCCAAATTCATTTAAATGACATAAATAATGCAGAAATAAGCCAGAAAACAATAGCTTCTGATTGTCCCCCTGGTACTCTCCCAGCTAGTGCCATGATATATTCTACAGAAATGAGACATTCAAGGAAAGTTAGGTTTAGCAGTTCAGAGAAGAATCCAGAATAACAACATAGCTATTATATCATCGTTTAATTCTCCTAACAGTGTCTAACTCTAAATAAATTTGCCTTATATCTTTCCTTTCTCAGGTGAAAGGTGATCAATAGGTAAATCTATTCCTGATGCTAATATCACATCCATGATTACCTTTGCTCTCAAGATAAAGATGGATATTCTTACCTGAGCTAAAAGGGTCTTGCAGAATCAGGCCTCTACCAGTGTCTCCAATCTCATCTTCTATAGGCTCTTTTTTGTTTTCTTGTATCTAGTCTTCTTTAGCTCCATGTGCCATTGCAAGGCATTTTCATGTGACATGCCCTGTACCTCAAATTCTTTTCTTCTATTGTTCTTTTTTCTAGTTCTTGAGGTAAGCCTGAATTCCTTGTGAAGGCCCTTGGACATCCTGGAACAGGTCAAATAATATTATGGATTCTCAGAACACCATAAAGTTATAGTTATCTACAGTGGTATTCATTGCTGTTGCATTTTCACATTTATTTTTATGATTTGATCCATCTCTGCTTCTTTTGCTAGACTTGAAGCAAATTTGAAAAGAGTGAACTTGCTTGTGTTATTCATTATTGTGTCTACAATGGTTCCTGACATATAGTAGGTTAACATAAAAAAAAAATAGCGGGGCAAATGATTGTCAACTTTAACTCATTTCTGTATCTCCATCAAAAATCCTTAGGATCTTTGAAATAAAAGCTGCATAAAGATTTCACTTGCTTGGCTGCAGAGAGTACATAAATATGGGTGTTCTCTGTTGCCCTTAAAGTACACCTTCAGCTGAACTGAATGAGAGATGCCAAATTCAGGAGTGGTGACTGCTTAAAGAGAATCAGTATAATCCAATGGTTGTCAGGATAACATTTGAAAATCATCAAGAAAAGAGTGACAAAATAAACTATTAAATCTAGAAGTAATTCAGTATCATGTAAAATTAATCTGCATCTTTTAAAAATAAGAAAGCAGAAGGCTTGCAGTAGAGAATTAGGACAAGAATCAAGGATCCCTTACATGTAATGGATATGCCCCTTGCCACACCATTTTGCTTCTAAGAAATAGTTGCTTTCTGATATACTCAAAATTTAAAAAAAGAAATTGGAAAAAAAAGCCAATGGAATTCACATACTATAAAAAGATAATCTAAAAAATAAAGATAATATGTAGCCTTGCTTTTTTTTTTTTCTTGCATACAAATGTGAAAAAATAAAAATAATGACTGAATATTATCTCTGAAACGTATTATGTTGGAGAATGGCAGTATGGCAGTCACCCAAAAAAGCTTTTACTGTTTCTGGAGTATTTGTTTGGATACATTAAACCTTTTTTTTTTAATGTAAAAGGCAATCCCTCTTTCTGCTTCCTTGAAATGACAGATGATAAATGCCAAGGGTGGGAATTATAGATCAAGACCCCATTCCAGAAGCCAGCCAGTCATCTAGTCAGGGATTCCCTGGGCTTTACAGAAAATTTTGCTTCTGTAGCAATCTGATTTCAGGGAGTTAATTTAGCCAAGGTTTTCAGCATATATATATATATATATATATATATATATATATATATATATATATATATATATATATATAGTTTTTCTATCTATAGCTTTGATGGCCAAAATTCTAAAACTGTATTATTTCTATATTACAACCAAAAACTTTTAATGTTGAGCTTGATTATAGAATAAGTCCCTACCAGGCCACCAAAAATATATAAAAAATATATGTAAATAATAGAGAAGAAAAAGCCAATCACCCAATCTTCTATAAGAATAAAGCAACATATGATAGAGTGACTATATTGTGAATACTATTTGAATAATTTAGATTAAACACACATACACACACACACACACACACACACACACACAGGCTTTTGAAAAAGATTAGAAATAAATGTAATAGCATGATTCTTGTGGGTATTCTTTATTTCTATTTACTTTCCAAATTTATTTTTTATTAGTTATGTTACTCATAATTAAAATTATTTTTTTCAGTATCTCATTTAACATGGCAAAGTAAACTAGAATAAAATCCCCTTCCCATATCAAATTTTCCATTACAGATCTACCAATCCAGGTTTGACAATGTTGTTCTTTGCCAGCATCCACTTTAACCAGATAGCTACTGCAAGATATTACAGGGATGGTGCCAAAAGAAAGAACTTAAGTAGCAATGCATGTGCATCATAAATAAGCTTTAACCAGAGAGGGATTTATTGTCAGACTAATGACACCTTAGACCCCCATTTTCACGAGCCCTTTGTGGCCCCTGTGAGGGACCTTAGTAATGCAGTATTCCTAATACTGAATTTACTTTCTCAGATAACCCTTTCCCACAATGTATAATCTTTATAATTCATAAAATTTAATTCCAATCCTGCTTTTAATTAAGAGAGAAAAAAGTGTAGGAAATTTCATCTGTTTGTTTCTTTTGCCCATTAATTTGAATCTGATTGAATAAATGTTCTTTGTCGTACACTTTTGATACTTTCAGTCTTGAGTATCCCGAACAAGTTTATGTCTGAGTGTTCTCCCTGTGTTATTTATATAGTCCAGCCAGTTATAAATTGCTCTGTAGTTAGCTGATATAGCCCTAGAAATCCCTGTTTCTTGGACCTCCTTTTAGTTCACCATAAATAGTTGACTTCTCTATGTCCATTTTTCCAGAAAAATGTGTGAATTCTTTCATATGTTTACCTAAAAAAGTGTGTTTCACTTCCATATCAATGGTTCTGGCTTTAGGCAACAATGTGCTGAATTTACCAGTGCAGCCTTTGGTGATAGTTCTGAGGACAACATCTCAGTATGAAAAGAAATTGGTAACCTCTCTACCCTCACATTTCATAACAGCTTTTCAGGAGGCAAAAAATAAATCAATTCCTGACTCCTAATGGGGGGTCCTTTTATCTTTCTCATGTTCCTGTTCTCTGTTTCTTTTGTCAAAGATCAGGGGGCCAAAAGGCTAGCAGCAGACAAGGAAAAGTTCTGTATCACACTGAATCTCTGACTCTGTCATGGTCAACTTCAAAGATGTCATATCTCTAGAGAAAGATGAAAAGAATTCTCTATTTAAAAAAAGAAGAAGAAAAACTTCACAAAGGCAACCTTTAGTGGAGATGGCAAGTGGCCCCAGAACAATCTCGAAAGGTTGATTCTTAAAATGAACTTGACATTGACTTGACATTGAAAGATGAAAAATGGACCTAGTGAGACTTTTTTCCCAGAGAGATGCCACTGGCTTGGCACAGCTTCTGAGAAGAGGCCACATTTAGAGGAGAAATTTCTTTCTATGCTGACTGGCAAGATAAAATGGTGCATACACCAATGTGACCAGTTGGAGCCATTCTCCCAATGGAGCCAGACTACAGAGTCCAAGGAGCTGGAAAGGAGGAGTAGAATCTTTCGGATACATAATTCTTTTTGTTGTTCCCTAAATTCAAAGAGAAAGGACTTGAAGCTCTTTATTACTGCAAATCATTCTTCACCCTCATGCCAGGCATGTAATTCTGCAATAATAGCTCAACATAAAGGTGTCCAACAGCCAAGCTATTCCCTAGTAAGAGTAGGAATTAGATCTTTAGAACCTACTGTGTGTCTCTGTACCAGTTTCATTGTATAATTTATATCTGTATCTATCCATATCCATATTCATATTTATATCCATATATCTATCCCCATGATCTCCATTTATTCTCCATGTGGTCTTTACTCTTCACACTAACTCTGAGATAAGCAGTTGAAGAAATTGAAGCTTAGGAAAGTTATGCAACTTATTTAAGATTTGGCTAGTAAGAAGTAGATCTGGGATTTAACGATGACCCAGAGCACATAGCCCATGATGCCACATTCTGTCCTCTTCACCACCAGATAACACTTTCAGGACATGACTATTGATAGAGATAAGTACTGATCATATTATGCCCACATTACACTTCCAGAAATCAGTTAACATAAAAGACTATTACAGTTATACAAGACATATGAGAGGATCATGCTGGAGAATTAAATACTCCAAGTGTTAGTGCTAGTGTTGGTACACAGAGAGACTGAGTCTCATAATTACAGCACTCATATGCAATAATTAAATCTGCTTCTTATTATATCTCAAACCTGCCTTTTTTATTCAGAATTTCTGTTTGTTATTACTAATACTAGTGATGTATAGGGCTTCTGAAAGAAAAGAAGAGGGAAGAAGAAATAAGATGCTCTATTTAGATTCAAAATCAGAGTGGACTGTTGTTGTAGGTATTGATCTGAAGGTATTGTACCATTAATTGACCATAAATAAAGTGCCTGGGGACAAAGCTAAAGCCCATTAGGTAACAATGTACATGCTGTGATGAACCAGAGAAAGACAGGTGTGAGCAAATTATGGCTGGCTCAGCAGGTTCCTAGAAGATGGTAGATTTAGAAAACTTTAAGATTCTCAGTTGTGCCCTAGTAACACTGTTGTGATCTAATGAACACTGCATTCTGAAATTTTTGAGCTGAGCAGATGAAATGGGTTCAGTATTTGCTTTTATGCCTCATTTCACAGCTCTTCACCTGTTGCAGATTGCGTTTGAAAATGAAGGACAAAAGTGTAACAGTGGCTTCCTAACTTGTGTGAATATCTACTTCTGTATGTATTTTCCCCTCCAACTTTATTTCTATGATAAATTCCATAAAATGCGGTAAATAATTTATGGCATTAGTATTACAGAAACAGCAGGTCTGTGTAGGTTGGTTGTCGATTTTTATCTAAAATTAATGGTATCTTTCAGAATGAAGGATGGGTGTGGCAGAATGAGTGGTTATATATGCTCACTGTTGTCAGGCTGTGTTTTTGTTTCAGCATGTCTTTGTAAGCATACTTGACCATACCTGCAGCTAGCACAACATGTGTCCATATCTGGCATCTTCATGAAATCACTTAAAAAGAGTACATACTGTATAACCTTATACACACACTTGCCTACTTACATCTCACAGAAAGGTAAGAAGGACTTATGTGAGTACAGCGTTCCTCACTGAAGAGCCTCTATTTCATCCTCTCCAGAAAATAAACCTTTGGGAGAGTTGGGGAGAGACAAGCATTCCCTAAACATAATTGGGGAAGGAATTGGAAAGTCTAGCTACTTCTTAAACAGAATTTTAAAATCCTCCTGTTTCAGCTCTTCTTCTACCTCACTTTCAGTGTTTTTGGGTACTACAAATACCTGTCTTTGAAAAAGAAAGTTGTTTTTGCAGGGCGTATTTAGTGTCTCATAGGTTTCCATTATCTTAGTTAGAATCTGGCTTTCTCAGCTCAGTTTATGTCAATTACCACTAGCTGATCTGCTTTTCAGTTTCCAAAGTTTTGTTAAAATCATTGCCTGTCTTTTACTTTTTCAACTTAGTAAAGTTTTGGAAAGAAGCAGAAGTATATCTGTGTTCAAACTACCATCTTTAATTGGAAGTGTGGTATTCTTTATCTTATATCTCTTAAATTTCAACCTTTGTTTGGACACCCTGCAATTAATCTATAGTATGAATCTCCTTGAATTTTTTGATGTCCAAGAAGAGATGGTTTATGAGTTTTTGAAAATGCATTCAATTTCTCACTTGCTAGTTATGGACAGCTATTGAGAAGCTGCAGAAGAATTAGAAATTTCTGGTTACCTTGTCTTTCAATAGACCAACATTTCTGAGGCTAGTCCTTAGACTGGGAATTATCTTTCTCCTCAATAATATATGCATCCCTTGTTACTAGGCTGTGGTATAAAGAGATTATTTTTTAATGATTGTTCTCATACAATTTGCTACCTATATTGTCAACTGAAAAGAATGGGTTAGTGCCATTGCTTTGGTCCTGAAGATAATTTAATTCTACAGGGTACCTATGGTCCTTTGCTTGTTATATAAGAAACACCTGTTGGTAAATTTAAGAAGTATGACAACTACCCAATAAAAAATTAAATTCGTAGAAATAATATAAATCAAAAATACAAATAATAAAGTTCATGATGGTTAAAAACTGATTTAAGGATAGCTTCTCATGGGAACACTGAGAACTACAAAAATTGACCCAAGAAAAATTAGACATGTAAAAAACAAATGAAACAAAATATATCTAAAAACAGCTAAAATTGCACATAATAACATGTTATTGACTAAAAATTGAAAAAAATATTCTTGACAAAATTTAGATCTACAAAAATGACTAAAAAATTGGATTTGGTAGAATTAAACACATACTTACAAGCACAAAAACACAGCATGTAAAATGTGGAAGCTATAATTGATGAAATCCAATATGAACAGAAGACCTTGATCTTTCAATTATTTATTGTACAATTTACACAGAAAAAAGCACTCATCACAATAAAGTCAATTTGGCAAAGTGAAAATGAAAAAAAAATGGAAAGGTTTAAAAGCATTATATAGAATATTAACCAAATAATGACATCAGTTAATAGTTTTATTCAGAAAATACTATCTCTATAAAAATTCAACAGTGTTCATAGAATTGTGCTCCCAAAATTTCACTTATTCCTACATTCTTAAACTAGTATTTATGACTAGAACCTATTTATTTTTTTTATAAATAATAAGATATGAAGGCATGGGTAGAACAGTACAAGAGTGTGTAGTCTAATTCAATTAATAATATTGCAGATCACTATAAGGTAGACATTATGCCAAATTGAGCCAAGAACTTGGCTCTCTTGGCTCTCTGATTTCAGTTTGAGAGAGACATGGCTGGGATAATATTTTGCATACAATAGAAGTTCAGTAGTATTTGTTGAATTATGTTTTACTGAACTAATTTAACAGGATATGCTCAATCCTTGAACACAATTAATTTATGTCCCAGATGATTTTTCTGTTTTTTGACATATTTATGTGTTGACCAGTTCTAAGTACTTTCTACTTTCAGCCTATGCTGGAGCTCCTCTGTAGCAATCTGGCTCACAGACATCTCCTGGTTCCCAGCAGATCCATAGGCCAAATGAAGTTTGACTCTTTCTTTTTTTAAAATTGAATTTATTGGAGGGACATTGGTGAATAAATTATATAGGTTTCAAGTATACAATTCAATAACACATAATTGTATATTGCATTGTGTGTTCAGTCACAGTCAAATCTTCACCATATATTTCACTCCCTTTACTCTTATCTGCCTCCCCCAACTCCTTCTTTACCTCTATAACGATAATACTGTTGTTCATGTTCCCGAGTCTCTGTTTGTCTTGTTCATTTGTTGCTTTCAATTTTATATCTCACATATGAGTGAAATTATATGGTTCTTAACTTTTCCTATCTGACTTATTTCACTTAGCGTAATAATCTCAAGATCCATCCATTTGTCAAGAGTGGCAGTCTTTCATCTCTTCTTATGGCTGAGTGATATTCCATTATATATATGTATACAAAGAGGTTTTCTTTTTCCCCACAACCTCTCCAATACTTGTTGTCATTTGTCTTATGGACCTTGATTTTAGAGAGGATTTTATAAATTTGATCTCAAAGGCAAAGGAAGTAAAAGCAAAAATAAATGAATGGGACTATATCAAACAACAAAAGAGACTATCAACATAACAAAAAGGCAACCTTCTGAATGGGAGAAGAAATTTGCAAGGAACCCCTCCAATAGGGGGCTAATATCTGAAATATATAAATAACTTATATAACTCAACAACAAAAAACAAACAATCTAATTTAAAAAATGGTCAGGGGTCCTAAACAGATACTTCTCCCAAGAATTCATACAAACAGGCCAACAGACATATGAAAAAATGTTCAACTTCACTGGTTATTAGGGAAATGCTAATCAAAACCACAATGAGACACCACCTGTTAAAAGTTTGTCACCTTTTAACCTCTTTGTTCTTCTTATCTACTAAATTTGCCTTGAGACTTGTTTCACCTTTTATCTTTGTTCTGTGCATCAGCCTTTGGATAATATTCAACTTTGAGCTAGGTTAAGAATTATATGCAAGTATTTGACAAAAGATACATCTTAAATTTGTACTTAAAAGCAATACCAAAGTCCTAAGGGGAAATTAGGAAGTGGAGTTTGTCAAAGCAAATCAAGGTAGGAGGTATAGTCTATGGCCAAGGTTAAAATGGCCTGTCACAAATTCTATTTGGCAGCAAAATCATCCTGTTCCCTGTTTCTTAGGCCAATTTCAATATAGCTTCACTTTTTGTTTGAAATTCAATCCCAGTACAGAAAGGATACCTATGTGTAAAAGCAAGCATATTAATAAATTCTGTACCAAATATCAGTTTTATGAATTGTGTAACTTTGGATTATACTCATTACTTTGTCTTTCTGCTCATGTGAATCTTTGAAGACTGGTTCTTTTGTAAAACCTCTTTAATCTTGCAATAAATATGTACATATTAAGGAAACCTTATGGAAAGAAGAGAGGCATTCTTAATATGTATATTTATGACTGCTTTGTAAAAAAAGTGTGGGTTAAAAAAAGTTCGATTATGAGAATGTTTGTACTTCGTTGTTTGCAGAAAGAAATGAAAAACTGCAGTATTTTTAAATAGTCAATTCACAGTTTAAGAAAAATATATCAAATAAATTAAAGTAAAAAGGATTATACTCTACCCAATATTTAGAAAGCGGAATTTAAAATTTAGGAGGGCAATTAGAGATTATTTAGAATAATTTCTTATATTAAAATGAAGAAATTAAGACTAAAATAAGTCAGATGGCTTACCCAAGCCAAGGATGCTAATAAATAATTGTCTATTTCCTGGAATAAACACATTGTGCATGTTAATAATTTTTCCCTTAAAATAGATGTTATTGGTAATCCACCCTCTGCTACTAAAGCAATATAAAGCATATAGTTGATGAGTTGTCTCAGAAGCTTAATGAATTTGGGAGGTAATCAAGTTTAATGAGTAATTAATATAAGCTAGGCATTGTACTAAGTTCTTTATTGAAGCTTTTAGAGAGTTGTGCAACAATGAAACAATTTATATATTTACTGATAAAGGTTTTTAGTGCTGAGAGTGTCTGTATATTTCCCAGATGTCCTGAAATAAATATTAGAGTTAGGATTTGAACCCAGGTCTCTGCCTCCAGAGTGCATTTCACTACTAATCTACAGTATTGAGAGATAATTTTCCATAAATCAGGCATTTCTATATGTCTTCTGAGCCATGAAAAGAAAGTGCGCTTTACGAATAGAAGCTAGAGTTAGTATCTCTCTAAAGACAGAGATCTAGGGAGAACTTCAAGATAGTCAAGTCTCTCACTGCTCCTCAGAGAGGATTTGCTTACTTTCTAGGATTAAAAAACCTAATTTCTTTCTCAAGAGGGGAGGATGGACAAGTTTGCAAGTAGCCTCTTATAACATTAGGAATTTTCTAAATTTAGTATGTCCAAGGTGTGACACAGACCTGAATGTGTGGCACCTTCCTGGGACAGTTCCACGTAGCTTCCATGGAACTTGACGAGCAAAGGAAACTGACATAACTATACTATGCTATGAGTAAGAAATTGTGTACATTCATGTGAGCTCATTATTTTGTCAAACAAATCTGTCAAGCCATTTCCTAGAAGTTTGGTAAGCAAATTTTAGGAGCTATGTGACCACTCGATAAACACTACTTCTCCAAACCATAAATCTGCCTGTCAAATTTGAGGAAAGAGGTCTCATTTATTCCCTTACAAAGTCTGAGCTCGCAAGGCCAAATCTTTTGATTGGGAAAAATATATGACATTTCTTAGGCCCATTAGTTATAACTTAGAACCCATGGAACTGATTAAAGCCAACAGAGACAAAATAACAAGCATTAATGAGATACAGTAACAAAGAGAAAAGTAGTTATTTACTAATTTACTTACTTACAATTTATTTAATTTCTTTAAAAAAAAACTAATTTTCTTTCAGATTCACTGCTGTTTATTATCATTTAAAAATTGTTCCATGAGCATTTCTCTGGTACTGCCAGTTAGGAAGGTGTCTACCATTTCTAACCAAATTCCCACCTTTTGCCAACTTTGCTCTTTTTTATGAGACCTCCTCCTGGCATTTGTGACAAAAAATTCATCCACTTCTATATATGTTTATATAAGTATTATAAAAGTATAATCATCTACATCATATGACCCAGGTAACGCCTAGCTAAGATACTTATATTAAAAATTATTTAAACTTTTCTCATTAACAAAATATTCCATTCTCATAAATGTTAGTTTTATTTTGTGGTTTACTTTGCACTGAATATGATCTTTTAGCATTGTAGCCTTTAAATCTGTAAAGATAAATAAACAGTACAAGCATCATTGCTAGGATAGCCACCAACTTAACCTGTGAAATTGTGCATTTTTATGCTGCTCAGAGTAAGCTTTCACCCTTTTGGCTGCTAGCTCACATGCTTCTGCAGAGTGCTCTCTGTCCTTCTATATGAATATGCACCTGCTCTGTTGAAGCCTGTCACTCTCCCACTGCTATGCTGAATCTGATGAGTATGGCCCCTCACTTGTATGACCTGCCCTTGATCAACTATGCCCTCTAGAGTAATGGGTTTTGAGAAGAACAGGGAGAAAAGACATATGTTTAGACAGCTGAGTGGGATGCAATTCTTTAGTCTTTTCAATAACAGCCATGATAAAAGAAAGATGAATATGAGGAAAAGGGAGAATTGTGCATGAGCAAGAGTTTGTGGTTAATTTCTTCTTGCTAAAAGAGTCTCTGGTGTGAATCAGACCATGGCAGATAGAAGTACTCTATTCCATGTCAGAAGAATTAACTAGTTTTTCATTGTGGGGAAATTAAAAAAAAAAAAAAGTCATCAGAAACAAAATGGTCACTGTTATTCTTTGCACTCTGTTCATACCTTTGTGCGAGAGGGAGAAGCAAATTAAAAATATTAGGTCATTAATTTTTGTTCTCTTCTTGTGAGGGAGGACAATAGAAACTAATTACCCTTATTTTATGAATACTGAGAGAAGTAAAGAGACCTAACTGCAGCCTGTGTAAGTCATTGGTAGTATAACCCCAAACCTCAATTTAATTTTACAGTTGTTCATGGGTTTGAGTCAAAATCTGAGAAAGATCCCTTGTGGGAGGGAGCACATCACAGAGCACACTTCGCTGCACTGGTGATCTATGATCCTTTCTCATATTCACCAAGATTTTCAAAGAGACATGGCAAGATCGAAGGAAAAGAAAAAGAATTGGAAACTCATGTTCGTTCATAAACAAAACCAAGGAGAGCTTTTAACGAAATGATTGATTCACTGGAATAAAGTGATGTTGTCAGTGCTTGATATTTTCAAGTTTTTAGAAATATCACAGAAAAAAAAATTCTTCTCAAACCCATGAGCTCTGTGTTTGATAGAGTGGACACTGCTGTCAGAACTGCCATGCTTATCATCACCTCCAACTTCTCTCCATCCTCCCTTGAAATAGCCCTTTTCAGTATTCAGGCATTCCCTGCCAGGGTCAGGTTAGAGAAGAAGAGAGAAAATTGGTTATAAGGCTGTAAATAAGACTAAGAATCATGTTAGGTGATTTTTAAATCGTGAAAGTGAACTTTACCTTATAGAGCCACAGAAAGAGGATGGTGCATAGCATAGCAGCATGGCTCCAAGAAATTCCAAAGACTATGTAAGTGGATACAGCAGTTGATGATAAGCACTATATCAACAATAAATAAATGAAAATCACTCTCTCTTCCAAAGGTGAAATGGTCAGACATAGAATTAAAGTGGAAAAAAAGTCAAGCAGAAACTACCAAAGAAAATCTCAACTCCAGTGTTGCTGTGTACTGTGCTTTGATGTAGTCAAGGCATATATTAAAAAAAAAAAATATATATATATATATATATATATATATATATATATATATAAAATATATGTGTATACACACATATACATATATAAATTTTAAATAAAAAATGTGTGTAAATGTATGTATCATCATATAAATACATATATATGTGTACACACACACACACACGAGGAAATGTTTTAAAAATCCTGTTCCTGCCATGTTCATGCAAAAAAAGAACACTGGGAAAACAGCTGTTCATGCGCATGTGAAACTCTCTCAGGATAGAGCATTTGCCATGCCCCGCATCAAGGCTAGCAGAACAGACCACTGCAGAAAGACCTCAGTAATGAGAACGGGAGAGTGGAAAACCATTTGCATTGAGGGCTCAATAATTAATCAAAGCAAAAAAAATCTAGTGAACGCAGCAGCCACAGCAGAACACAAAGGAGGCATTTATGGAGCTAGGGCTAAATATAAGAGAAAAATGAAAGACAAAAAGAAGCTCAAAAGTCATGATGTCAGTGAGTGAGTATGTCGGAAGCCTAAATATTTGACTATTCAGGTTTCCCAGAAGCCTGGTGCATAAGAAATCCATGCCACACATGAAGTATGTTAACCTTCTCTTCAAAACACGCATATGTAGAACTTGGATGTTTGTAGTGGTAAGGATTTGATGTTCACTCCCCCAGGGCCTGGACTCTTAAAGAAAACTGGCAGTAACACTCAGGCAAGAGCTAGTCTAGGGTGAACTTTTTATCACTTACTTATCTGCTGACACCTAGTTAGTCTCCATTTTCTATGTAATAGTAAAAGCAAAGCACACATTATTTATATTTTTATTCACATATTCACTCATTTATTAATCAAAAATTATTAAGTAACTACTATGTGTGAAGCTAAGACTGGCATAATACAGACAAGAGACAGAGTCTCAGCTCCTAAAGAAGATATAAAATATTAGATGAATTTAATGCCATGAGAGAATAGGAGACAGAATGACATGGAAACTCAGAAGAAGCCAAGATCAATTCTTTTTTGGGAGAAACCAGGAAAGGCTCAAGGAAGGAGATGGCATTGAAGTTGAGACTCAAAGAATGGTTGGAATTCTCTAAGGAAGTTATGATAGCCTCAACACAACAGAAAAAGAAGTTAAACATGGTGTGTTTGTTGTCTTCAGTCATGTGAGGCTAAGCTCATCTAATTTATCTATTCTATATAGCTACATTTATTTCTGCTCTGCATTGTAAAATAATTTTCAACCACTGAGCAACTAACAATGCATAGACTGTATGTTTTGACAGAAAACAACCACAGGAGAAAGCAAATGAAAAAATTGAAGAGCACTTTTATTTATTTTGTTAGAGTAAGTGTTTTGTGACAAACTCCAAGTTTGTCACTGAGGATGAAAAGAAATGAAAGACCACTTTTGATGTTCACATAGTTACTCGAATGTCTATAAAACCACTTGATACCTTCTTTTCGGGGGGCTATCCTGAATTGTGTTTCTTTACAGATGACATAAAATGTCAACCTTTTCTTTAAGAACCTGCATTTTGAGGGAACACAAATGTACATATATTCACATGTGCATCAACACTACATATATTTACTAACAAGTGAAAGCCACTTTACAGTTTGTAAGGGGTTTTCGTAGTGTCTTATTCAAGTCTCGTAATAACTCTGTGAAAAAAGTCAGGCAAGTATTATCCTTATTCTATTTAAGGTCAAGGAGCATGAATCTCAGCAAGGAGAGGGACCTGTCTAAAATCAAGCAGCTAGAATTGCGTCCACTTAAATATATTCAACTTAGTTTGGTTTTGCTTTGGTTTAGTTTTGCTTTTGTTTTTTGTTTGTTTGCTTGTTTGTTTTTAGCAACAGCCAGTAAGAATCATCTATCTTTCAATTCATTTCAACAGATATTTTCAACCATTTTACCTAGCCATCTCAAATTCTCTGCTTTTGACCCATCTAACATGGCTGATATGCATAACAAAACTTTCTGATTAAAGCAATGATTGCTTTTCATGTTTTTCTCATAAGTCTTAGTAATACTCCATACGCAGATATGCTCTACAGAGGTGGCACATTGAAAATTATCCGATGGTAATGTGGTCTAAATAGTCCAAAGCCTTCCTCCCAATTTTTTTTCTTAAGCAGCCAGGATGTAGTGGAAGCGGTTTGAGTGTCTATAAGAGGGATATAGAAGACATTGCATGAATATATTAAAGTATTGGCTGTTTTCTGTATTTGTGTACAATGTGTATTTTCACCTGCTAGATGCATTTCAATTTCCTTTATCACAGAACCTGAAAAAGAAATCAAACTCAGCATGTCCCCACTCCCACTTCCCTTGAGGTTCCCTTGAAGTTATTGAAGAAAGTGCTGCATCCTTGATCTTGGATTCTCAAAATCCATGCAGAATCTGTCACTGTATATACTCGCAGGGCTTGCTGACTTGCAGTAGCCACAGTACATATTAGGCAGAGCCTCTGGTTCTATATTGTGAAAACCTATCTGTTGGTGTTTATCTAAGTTGCTACAGGCAGGTCATGATGCTCTCTGATCTGTGTTAGGAGATTTTTCTCTAGCTGTGAAAAAACAGGCTTTTTTTTTTTTTTTTTTTTTTTCTGCCTTCAGTTTCTCCAGAAGCCAAAGGAAGTTCCAAAGGCTTCTGATGCCTTGCAAAGACTCTGGGGTGGGAACTCAGTGAGAGCTTTTTCTTTCATGAACTAATCAGAGGGCAGAAGGCTGGCAAGGGTCTCTCTCCCTGCTGGGTGCCCTGGGGATTTATTCTGGCAGGAGGACCACCTAGTGGGGTTGTCTGGCTAGTCATTTCTCCTGGACAGAGTGATTTGATAGCTGAACAGATACCACCCATGAGAGTAATAATTTCTAAGAGGGAGAAAATGAATCAGTGTAGAATCTTGAGGAAGATTCTGAATCCTGTTCCCAATCCTGGACTGACACATCGCTTTCAATACTTCGCAATATTGAACAACACGTGCTGTGAAATTTTAGCAGAAAATAGGGTCACAGAAATTATTTGAGTATTACATAATCCTACTTCTCTTAAAAAATCCTTAAAAAGGCATCAGATAGAGGCTTCCCTCCTGCTAAGAATGATTAAGCTATTCTTCAGTCATGAAAATTACACACAGCTCTCCATCTCAACACAAAGGATTAGCATCAAACTGGAGAAAAATAAAATAAAAGCATTCTCTTTCTTTTCTTGCCATCAGTCTGCCTCTTCCACATATTAACTTTTTATTTTTTAACTAAAGATCATATTTTGAATCTTATATATGGCTTGTGAGATAATGGAACCTCCCTGCAGGGTGCAATTGTAGACATTGCCTTGCTATCTTTCATTTTTCTTTCCCAGTAATCTCTAGACTCTATGGATTACACATCAGAGATCTTTTTTTTTTTTTTTTCATAATAAAGCTCTCTACAACAGTTTATCTTTTACCCTTTTCCCTTAAAATTTCATGGTTGATTGTGTTTCTGATCAAAAATATTCAAGCTGTTAGCATTCAAAAGATGAATTTAAGAGATTAAATTAGAGAGAAGAGGAAGGAAGATACAATATAATTGATAATTAGGTGAACTCACTCCAGCCTCCTCAGGGTAACTCTCTGGTCTTTAAGCTAAATTTTGGAGAGTAATGAGCTTTTATCGGTAACCCACTTTGTAGACAGTTGGAGTCTTGCTCTCTCCTCTCGGTGTGAGCTGTCTTTGGTAAAAGGCTTATCAGTGGTAATGTGCCAGCCATTCACCCCTACACCCCACACTGCTGCTGACTGCTGACCCGGCATATGCACTGCCATTGAATAATGAGGTGAAGATCAAATAGAATTTTGTCCCATCAGCCCACATGAAGCCAAGAATAGGCACATGTTCACAAATTATTCAGGGATAACACCTGAATTTCTGTCAGCTAACTGGATAAATTAGGGGAAGGGGTGGAAGAACATCCCCCTTCTCCCCGCTGCCAAATTATTCTGGTGGTCTTTTCTGGTCTTAACTCCTTTTATAAAGATATAAGCTAAATTCCTATATAACCTTAATTAAATTTAAGTTTATACTTTGGCTTATTTGGAATACTGAACAGAGATTCTCTTGATTATTTCATTACACAATTAGACTGTATCTCCCATGGTCAAATAAAATGGGAGAGGAAAACCTTAAGGATATTGAGGCTACCTGAAAAATATATGAAGTACATTATCCCATTTTTACCATAATTTTTTTGTAAATTACAAAGAAATTTACAACTAAATAAATTTAAACAGTAATACCGGCTGCTGTTTAGCTAGTGGTTAAAAAACACAGGCTCTGAAGCTAGATCACTTGAATTTAAAACCTGCCCCCACAATTTTTGGCTATGTAGTCTAAAGCAAGTTATTTTACCTCTTTGGTTCCCACATTTGCAAAATGAGCTTAACTATAATACCTCCTTAGGCTGATTACTGTGAGGGTAGAATGAGATAGTTCCAACTAAAGTAGACAGATCCAGTTCACACATTGGACTTTTCTATTGATATGATCTCTAATTAAAGAGTCATGCATAGTTTCATGTTCAATTTCCACATACGTGATTGGAAATTTTGCAGCACAAACTTGCAGATACTGAAGGTAGCATTCCTAGTTAAAGCGGAGTGATCTGTGAACCCAGGGGTACGTTGCAGGCAGTAAGCATCATGTGCTTTTGCCAATAATATAAACATCAGTAGTCATTTATTTTCAACATCCAGATGTTTCTCTAGGCATTAGGTCTGGGAGAAATATTTAGCCATAAGCTCTAGGACTGCAGAGACTTTGAGGTGTATAGAAGCTAGGGAACACTGCTTTAGTAATGCAATTCTTCAGAAGCTTTCCTTTACTAATAGCACCTTTTAGTCTCTAATACTCTGAAAATTCATAGTTTTTAGTACTGAATCCAGTCCTCTCAGCCAATTGAAATATAATTCTCTCCATGTCTTAGATCATCCTCATCTCTTGATCCAATATTCCCCCTCACACTTTAGCAGTGTTTTCCCTAGCCGTGCACTTCTTTTCCTCCTTAAATGCTATGTAGAATATTTATGTAGAATCACTGTCTCAAGACAGTTTATAGAGGAATTATTTAAGTCTGGCTCAGTTTCTAGAACCCAATGTCTCAAGATTTCTCTATATGAGCATTATTTTTTGTTTGGTTTTGAATCTGCTTTGAATTTTTAGCTGGATGTAATTATTATAACGTTGACATTGGTCTCTCAAGCTTTTTGAGTCTCTTAATTCTATATCTAACCTAAGTCAACTGAATTGAGCTTGGTTCTTGTGCAAGTTCTGTAATGTACTTACTATTTGATTGCTTGCTTGCTTGTTTGTTTGACTGTGGGAGAGTGGCTTTTTTTTCAGCCTGGTGCCCTTAAGTATCCCAATATTAATGCTTGTATCAGTTATGAGAAATTAAAGTATGCTGCAACAACAAATGACACTCCCCCCCAAAAAATCCTGATTTCTTAGAGAGTAATAAAGTATTATTTCACCTCATTCAGCATGTCTAACATGGATTTTCTATGATTCTGTTCCATGTCATCTTCACCTCAGGACTCTAGTTGATGGAGTATCCATGATGCCATCAGTTAGGAAAACTGAATCATGTTGCCATGTCTTACCTTAACAAGATGGGAATATACAATAGGTTAGGTTACCAAATATAAATGAGCAATAATATGAGCTGCTACTATGCTGAAGTAGGCTGTAACTATAGGGAAGACTCCAATATGGACTTAGGAATTCTTCAGATTCCTAACACAGGAGCCTCAACATCTGGCTCTGCATATCTCCAAATTACATACAAAAAAATAATAAAATCTAGTGATTCACAAATTGTAGCTTTAAATTAATAGTGAGAAAGGAGATCTTACACCTTATTTGTTAAAGAATTCTAATTTCAGAATTTCTTTTAAGAAGGATAGTGACTATTAGAGGAAAATTACACAAATTGTTCCTCTTTGTAGCATCCATTTTATCCAGCTACAAAGAAATCAGAGCAAATCAAGGTTATTCTCTAAATTATGAATCTTATTGATATTATATAAAAGTCTCATGTAAATATACCATCTAAAGCTGAGCTTGCTTATAAATAGGAAGCACACATTCAACAAATTTATTCAGATCAAATGGGTATGGTGAAAGCTTTAAATAAATAGCTGATAAGAAGGAAATACCTAGTAATAAAGTAGCTAAAAAATGAAAGTGAAATCTCATGTGAACCCATGGGAAATATAATGTTACTATAGGAGAGCTGACAACAAAATTAAACTAATAAGTGAGAAATACATAGTATATCAATTCAATAACTCTGCCGTGAACACTATTTTACTTTCTCAAGAAAATGACTTATTTATTATTATATTTTAGGACTATAAATAAATATTGAAAATTATAAACCAGTGCTCTTTCAAATTCCTTTGAAGAAATAAGAGCAATGTAACTTACTTTCTAGAGACCATAGAAAACTTGTTTATTTTAGATTTTATAGGAACGAAGAAGAAAGGTGTTCCCAGATCAGATATTGGATTAATTTCAGTGAAACTGCAAGAATATTGAATAATATGGGCTTTTGTGAGACAGGATTGTATTCCAGTGAGAAAGAAAAATAATTAACTTCTATCTGTAAAGCTCTTTGGACATATAAAGTCTTTATTATTATGTCATAGTTTTAGCTTAGTATGCACAAAAGATTATTACATGGTATATAATTTGCCACTGCAAATAAAATGAAATACAACAGTTTGCAAATTGTGGCAGTGTCAAATGATTTATTTAAGAAATCGCAAATCTCTGAGTTTGAATAGTAAACAAAGGATGTAGGAAAATAATTACAATACAAGAGGAGATATTTGCGTTTACTCGTATTTGTGTTTTACCCTTGTCCAGCAAGGCAGAATGCCCTCTTTAAATAATTACCCATCAAATATTCATAAGGGAAGTTGCTTCTATAGATGTTTCTAACTCTATTTTACACATGGAAAAATGAAGAAATGATTTAGGGAGAAGTTAAGACAGAAAAAGTTGACTAATAAAGTCTGAACATTTCAACTCTTTAACTCTAGCATAATCCATCCAATAGCCCAAATAAATTTCTATTAAACATAACCCAAAGAATGATTTGTAAAGTCTACCTACTTATCAACAGTCTCCAAACTCAATCATCTTAATAATGCAATTGCTGATGGAGGATTAACTCTAACTCTCTTGAAGTTGGTAAGATGTCATGAGGCAAAAGGCTAATTAGAAGGGCCTTGAAAGACTTCAGAGAGAAGTGTGGCCACATTTGTAATACCTTTGTGGCTGATCTTGAGTTCCAAGTGCCTTAGAGATATTCTGAAATGTTTTGCCATTTGGGAAATTAAAATTTACTGTGACAAAATTGCATATGTTTAAAAAAAAAAGCAAAACACAATCAAAAGAATGACTTCAATTAATGGGTCAGCCTAGGGAAATGGATTTTTTTATTTGTTAAGAACCAAGGGACTAAGTAAAGATCCATCAATACATGGTACCAGGTAATTCTAATTAACTACTGTAAGCAAGAAGTTCATCTCACTTAGTTTAGGAGCCACATGGGAAAAGAGCACTTCCTTCTTAATGCACAGGCGTTATCTAACTTTTCACAGAAGAGAGAGTCTTTCTTCCTTAGAAATCCTTACTTGTTCTTCAGCTAATATTTTTTATTAATCAGTATTTGATTAGGTATTTTCATTTTTAAGATACTTGAAAATCTTAAAATTTTTAATAAAAATTTTTTGATCAGTATTACTTTCTTCTTAATGAGATATAAAAAACATATAAATAAAGCTAGAAATTGGGAAGACAAAGTGATTGGGAAGATAAAGTGACTTGAAATCATGGACCTTAGCCCTCAAGAATTTGGAGTTTCACATTGTACAAGAATATAAGAGAAAATGATGTCAACTATTTGTCAGTTTAAATCTACCTAGTTTATATCTTCTGCTAATTTGAGATTTTTTTTATTGAAATGGTGATAAATTAAAAATTAAGTTTTTAAATTTTAATGTTTAATTTTAAAAAATGCCTTCTACATCTTAGATATATTTTATATATCCAAAAGATGACTATTCTTGTGTATATTCTGTAAGTTTCACTTAACAGACCAAATATTTTACCTTTTATCTAAATATTGATCAGTTTATTGGCTATAGAACATTCTGTTGTGTTAATATGTTATAACTTATTAAACCCTTCTTTAATGTGAAATATTCAGACTGTTCCTAGTTTTTTTTTCCAGTTTTATTGATAATACCACGGTGTTCATTTTTGTAGGCACACTTAATTATTTTCTTAAGGTAAATTCTAAGAGTGAAATTATTGAATCAAAATATATGACTGTCCTTGTGGTGTTTTTTTCTACATTTTTTTTTCTTTATACATGAGGTGACCAACTTATAATGCCAACAGCAATGAATTAATGTTTAATTTTCATCACAACATTGCCAACAGTGGGAGTTCTGTCAAAAAAAATGATACTTGATTAAATGCAATCTAATGCTTCAAGGTCACTTAAATTTCCATTTCTGTGACAATTAAAAAATTATATTTAAGCTAATTGAAGCCACTGTGATTATGAAAGCTATATAGGTTATTATTGGATTTTAAGTGTATTTTTTA
Source organism: Macroglossus sobrinus (assembly GCA_004027375.1). NCBI lineage: Eukaryota > Metazoa > Chordata > Mammalia > Chiroptera > Pteropodidae > Macroglossus > Macroglossus sobrinus. Next base: position 469,676 of record PVKZ01000759.1, read on the forward strand.
AATTAAAATATAGTTATATGCAGATGAGTTTAAAATTTAGTTTCGGGAAATTCATGAATGGAACTTGTAATTTTGTGGCATATCACTAAACAAAATTATTTATAAGATTGAAATGCCTCAGTCTCATATAAAAAGTACCAAATAACCTTGTTAAAAGAATGATCTTATTTTAGAAAGGCTTGAAATGAATTCATTATAACAAGGCATAGTCCCTAAAGGCATGGTTGCAGTATTTTAGATTTTATTTGTCTTTGATTGAAAACTCTATTTATTAATAGCATTTTACTGGTTCTTTTACCTGTGTGTATGCTATGTCATCTTTATCTTACTTTCAAAAAGGCCACAGGAATAAAAACTTATTTGTTTTGTTTGTGTGTTTGTTGGTTTGATCTTTTTCTGGTTTAAGAATTTATTATTTAGCTCAGTATAAAAAATAAAATAATTTTAAAATAAATATGTATTTGGAGTTAGACTCTGTTATAAGCAGAGCTCAAGAGTGAGTGTTGGATCACTTATTTTTTAAAAGTGATATCTTATAGTTTTGAGGGGACGTTTAGATCACTAATTGGACCAAGGATCATTTTCCTTCCAACATATTTTGTTCAGTGATCACAAAGCCCATGCAGGAACATCCCATGGATGGGGCTCATTGCCTTTTGATAGTCTTCATCCAGGGGTTCTTTATACATTTGACTTCATTTCATCTATACAGTAATCCTCATTTAAAAAATATAAATGATAATCGTCATAGATGTCATATAACCATATGACAGGTATACATTTATATTAGTGTTGTGCTTTTGTTAATATCTGACCCCAAATGCCTAACCAATTGAATCTATGATATATTGCAGCATACATTACAAATTAAAGTGTACCTCCTCATGACAGATTCTCATATATTTGAAGGTGTCTATACTGTCTCTCATAACCTACTCATATTTAAGGTTAAATATCATCACACCTTTCAACTCTACCTTATCTGACGTTCTTTCAAATCTTTTCCACTATGATTTCACATCAGTTTCTAATCATATTCTTAAATAACATGTAACATAATAGCAGATACTTACTAATTGCAAACTACATATAATGCTGAGTGCTTTACTATGAGATAAACATTTTATAGACAAAGCACCTGAGACATAGAGATTTTACAATATATAATATTACAGAACCAGGAACTGATAGGCCTGGGATTGTGACACAGGACTGTCTAGAACCAAATCCCAAGATTTTAACCACTGTGCATACTGAAAACTCTGGGTTTGGTGTTACAAGTACAGAGTAAAGTGAGGTGATCAATTCCTTCATTCTTGGTACTACCATTCTAATGTGGCATCCAAATTTTCCTTTAAAATGTTTTTATGGTCATATTATTTGTAGGTCCATGTTGTGTTTACTATTATAAAAATCCACGAAATCCTATTTGTTTGGTTTTATTATCCACATTTTTTTCCATCTTGGAATCCCAAGTTGGAATTGAAACCAAGTGGAATTTTTCTCCTTTATCTCACTTTATATAAGAAGGTATATGGGGTTAATACAATTACAGACACCCAGAGGCTTTCACTAAGCTTGAAATCAGATGCAAAAATTTCAGAACACTTCCGTCATGAACAAGATAAATAGTTGTAAACATATTCTATAATAAACTGAAATTTGCCAAAATCAAAGTGAGAATAAATACATATTTTCTCTTGTCGGTAATTGAAACTTACTGGTTTACTTGTTTCTTTCATGCTGTGGTGATGGGTATTGAAAGATATAGTATTAACAGATAGAGGATTTTATAGTGAAAAAGTAGAAAACCAAAAATTTAATATAAAGCTTTACATATATTAGGGAAGATCTGACATTTCAAATGGCCCAAGTTCTATTATTTTTCACAATGTTGCTTTATGTACTTGAGTCTTTTTTTTTCACCTTGCATTTCCTAAGTCTCTAGTCTACTAAAATTAAATGTATTTCATGTGCAATTTCTTCACAAGTTGGGAGAGCATATAAGTAGTTTGTGATATAGCAGTATAAGCCCTGGTGGCAGTTCTAGCTAGTCATGGTAATTTTAGAGGAAGCAGTGATAGTAGTATCTCGTGGCTTCATTGGTAATCCACAATAGCTTCAATGCACCCCTGAAAGAGCCCAGAAGCAAAAGGTCTGGTCATTGCATCAACCATCTCCTCATCTCTCTTTTCTCTCTTCCTCTGGACCAAAGCACTTTTCTGAAAACCACATTACCTTAATCTTACACATAGAAGAGATGAGCTGACCACCTCATTATTCTTTGTTTTGTAGATTATTTTCTGGGATGGAGAATAGGAGTTAGATTTGGGCTAAATAAAAGCTGTGAAAAAATATTAGAAAAGGCACTAGAGGGTCAACCAGGGTAATATAGTAGAATTGAGACTCAACAATGAATTACAGCTTATATTCAAAGCTAAAATGAACAGTGATGCACATCTAAATGGTTTTATGATTTTCTTTAGCAAGACTTAGCAACCCTGCTGTAGAAACAGAAAATGTTTTTGTAAGAATGGCACATAACTGAGAGTTTACATAGAGATACAAACTGTGGGACAAGTAGGGGAGCAAAGGATATAGCATGCTCTGAGGAATGGATCTAGGCTGGAGGTATAAAGAATTGAAATCAGAAGAAAGCTGATAGAAAATTGAGGTATCAAAGGACTGGAAGTCTCAATGAGCTCCAGTAGCAGATTTAATGAGGCTCAGGGAAAGAAGAGAAGATGGGTGAAAAATAGGAGCTTGTCAATGGAATAAGACAGTGAAATATGTGACTTCGAAGCAGAGTGGGGGGGTGGGGCGTGGAGAGTAAGTGGAGATGGGGAGAAAGCCCAGGATGAGGCAATGAAATTGGTTTGCTAAAGAGGACTGGATGAGACTCAAATATCTGAGAAGCTAGATTATTTAAAAAGTACAGAGGGGAACTAGAGTGTTCCTTGAGTAGAGAATGAGACAACTTCTGACAAGAAGGTAGGGAAGTGCAAGGATTTAGGGATGGCAGGAAAACGGAAGATACATATGTTAATTCAGTGGGGGTAGATACTTATTATAAATAAATTTTGTATGATTCTCTCCTCCTCTTTCTCCTTTTCATCCTCCCCATCCTGCTGCTGCTGTCCTCCTAGCTTGCTCTGCTTCCTTCTTTTGATTGTAAATTGTATGAGAAAATAACAGTTTTGATTTTAAGGCTAGATGGCGATCATGAATTGGCAACACAGCTTCCTAAAGAGAAGAAAAGGCAGGTTAAAATACAGGGCAGAGTGTTACTATTATTGTTAAAAAAAAAAACTGGTGTTTGTGACAGCTTGGTCATTTTTATACTTTCCTAAAGTCACTTTATACAGAGGATACTTAATGGAAAAATGATTCACACCCTCAAAGAATAACATATCCATTACCTTTCTTCATATTTGGGCAATCTACAAAACACAAGATTCATAAATGTAGTTTACTATATTACAAAGGAAAATTATTGTAATTTCTAATAGGCTGACCTGATGCTCCCTTCTATTGTGTATCTAAACAAATATAAATATTCCAAGTGATAACTGATGTTTAGTCTCCATGGTGAAGGCAAAGAAGAAAATGTAAATAATTCACCATATAGTTCTTTTTATATTTTCATATCTGTACATCTCCATATCTATCTATAATTTATAAAATATATTTATATTTCATTATATATAATTTAATATAAATATTAATTTAATGAAATATATTATAAAAATATAAAATATATAATATATAAGCATATTACATAGTTATATATTATATATAATAATTATATATAAAAATCTGAAAAGATTTTGACTGGATTTAGTCTATTAGCATTATTTATCACAAAATCTGCTGGATATAACATGTTAGATTTTATTTAGATCTTGTTTTTTTTCAAGTTTCATATTATGTATTATGTTCTGTCTTTAGTTTTCCTCAGGAATTGCATAATTCATTTCTTCCCTTAGAAACAAAATAAGCTATAGAAATGTTAAAATGCACCCCTCTCCCACCCTTGGCAGCAACATACCTGCATGTATACATATATAAGCTTTGGAGTTCCAGTGAACCACTGGAGGCCCATAACAAAAATGACTCTCTGAAATATGAGTTTGCATTTCAATTTGGCCCAGTTTCACCCTAAAGTTAACAATTCTGTGCTCACATTTCAAAAAGGTTTAAGATACTGCTGGAGATGGAGTCTGATAAGCAAATTTTTGTGTAGTTCTGCTTGCTCTTTCATTTTTCTTTTTCTCTTTTTATTTTAAATAATGGAAGACATACAAATGGAAAGGTCAGATGCTTTAGGTTTTATCAGGGAGATTGGGATTTCTCCAGTGAAGAATAAATTCCAATTCCCTGGAATGTCAAATCAGCAGTTTAGTCGGTCATTGGAACCAGGACAGATGGGATCCCCCAGGAGGGTTGGCCCACTTCCCTTCTCAACTCACACAGTTAAAACTTGAAACCACAGATTTCTTTGACCTCACATTTAAAAAAAAAATTCTCTTCATCTATAAGGGGGTTTAAGCCAAAGATTTGAGAACCATTTCTTTAGAGAAAGATCAAGAAGGAGAGCATATGAAACAAGTAGAATATCATATTTTATACAGGTTATTTGATTCAGAAGTTGTAAGTAAATGTTTATTGTATAGAAAATTGTATGTAGCTGACCAATAATGCCATTGCTAATATCAGGGTCTAATGGTTGGCTTTAAAAAAATGTGGCTTGGATGCCTTAGTCTATTATCCTGACTAACTATATGATTTTTCGTGTGTGTGTTGAAAAGCTTCACAAGGCTTGATGTTTTTTTTTTCTTCAATAAAATATAGAAGTAGATAGAAGCATAATATGACTTTAAAACTATCTTGTGAAGACAGATTCTTGCCTAATTTGCTGCTGACAGTGTCCAGCATTATTATACCTGACACATTATAGTTTCCAAATAAGTGCTTATGAAAGACTGAGTGGATGAATAGTTGATTTTTGAGTTTTGTCACAGACATGATCAGTAGTTTTATCCAAATTATTTTATATTTTTGTATAGTTTCTTCCTCTTAGAGTTTCTAAGGGTATGGTGAAGGTTAAAGAGTGTTATTATTTCACTTAGAATATAGTATATTAATAGCGTTAACTAATATTTGCATATGCATTACCATTGTTGTTCTTTTTGGAGTCCTAACTGTTTCTATCACACTGTCATCTCTAATTTCAATCAAGATTTCTCAATACAGAATTTTATTAAAAATGTTCTAATAATGGTATCATTCATATTGCTATTGCTGCTGTATTATGGCATAAAATCATGACAACATATGTTTCTATCAGCATAAAAATTATTCAAGATACAAGTATGTATTGTATTGACACCTACTAAGTGTCAATTATTGTTTGAATCATTGTAGATATAACAATAAATCATACAGACAAGATCCCTAAAATTACATTCTAGTTGGGTGTTGTGGTACACATAATGACAGATAATAAGGAAATTAAAAAAAAAAAGATAATGCTTGGAAGAAGATAACTAATAAGGTAATTGTGAAATAAAATGATGGCAAGATGAGTAATAGTTTAGGTGCTCACCAACATCTCTCTAAAGATGGCATTGAGCTTAGCCTGGAAGTATATGAAGGAACCAATGCAAACATCCTAATGGAGAATGAGTTTGCAAGGTTCTAGGAACAGCAATAAACTCACTGTGGCTGAAATATAGAGAGCAAGTGGATAATAATATATTTGTACCAGGATTTAATGCACAAAAAGAAAGATAATAAATGTTTTCCATTGTCCCTTTGTGAAGCTTTTATTTCCTTTAGTACCGTAAGGGGAAGAAAAGCTAACATAAAATCTGTTTCCATTACACCATTCCAATCTACTTTCTGTGTATTCTGAGGCCTCACCAGGACACACACACTGGGCAGTGTGTGTTAGCAGTCCAACAACACATAACATGTGAACATACTCTGGCTTTGCAGGTGGGAATCGTTCTCATAGAGAACTGAGTTTTTCTTTCATAGTAAAAGGAGATGTTAGGCTTGAGAAAGTGGTCTCTGTGGACACTGATATGTCTCTGAATATGAAAACATGTCCTTACACACGCTTGGTTGCCATAAAATGTAAGAGATAAAAATTAGTGCATTTCACAACATCAGAAAAGGACATGAGTTAGGATTCATAAATATCGTTAAATACTAAAAAGAAAGGGAAATATGAAATGGAGATTTTTAATAGGCATTTATATTTTTTCATTATGAAAAATTTTAAATATACACAACAAACTAGAAAGAAAAAATAGTGTAATGAACTTGTTTGTACTCATCACCAACTCCAACATTTATCAGTGTTATGTTGTTTCGCCTAGCCCTCACGATTTTTTTTCCAGGGTTTTGTAAAGCAAAATCTAGATATAACATTATTTTGCCCATAAATACTTCAGTATATTTCAACATGCTTTAACAGATAAAGGCATACTTAAACATGTATTACCACAAGGACCTTATCACACCTAACAATATTAATGGCATTTTGTTGAGATCATTTAATAACCAGACCATATTCAAATTTTCTAATCATTTTAGGTACATTTTTTTGTAGTTGGTTTGTTCAAACCAAGATCCAAAACAAGGTTCCCACTGTAAATTTGGTTGTAATCTCCCTTAATTCTCTGGTCTGTAAAAGCCTGTCTTCTTCTTCTTTTTTTTTTTTGCGGGGGGTGGAATTTTAGGCCATTTGTCTTGTGAAATATTTCATATTCTGGATTTGATTGTTTCCTTATGCTATTGTTTAAATTGTTCTTCTCATCTACACATTTCCCCTAGTTAAAGCTTGATTCGATTCAGAATTAATGATTTTTTTTCAAGAATGTTTTATAGGTAGTGCTTAGTACATCTGTATCACATGAGAAGGCAAGCTCCAAATAGCTGGCCATCATACTTTTAGTGATGCTAAGATTAATACCTATGTTCAGATGCTGTCAGCCTGGTCCCATCTATTTTAAAAGTTCCCATCAATATTTTACCTAATAGTGTTAATATTATATTCTATTTTTTACCTAATATTATATTCTATTTTTTATCTAAAATTCTTCTATAAAGAAGAAAGTTTCCTCATCAACTATTATCAAGAATTGTGTGATAATATTTTAACCAAAACCTTAGGACTGGCACTTCTAGACCCACACATATACAGTGAATTGATGTTTCTCTTTTATTGTGTTCTAATTGAAGTATAATAAACTACATATATTTAAATTATGTACTTTGACCAATTTGGGCATAAGTATACATTCTCGATCAACAGAAATATTTCTATAATTTTCCAAAACTATCATGCACCAATCTATAATCTACTCATACTTAAACACCCCATCCTTAGGAATCACTGACTTGCTTTCTAACACTATAAAATAGTTTGCATTTTGTAGAACTTCATATAAATGTAACTACATAGTATGCACTCTATTTTGCCTGGCATAATTCTTTCACTCAGCATAATGATTTTGATAATAGACAATATCATTGATAGATAATAGATAATATCATTGATAGATAATGATAGATAATAGATAATATTAATGACATTTTGTTGAGATCATTTAATATGATCTAATGTTATATGTTCTAATATTTTTTTCCTTTTTATTATTGAATAGTATTCCATTATATGGATATATTACCATTTGCTTGTCTCTTCACCTGTTAATATTTGGATTTTCCCCAGTTTTTAGCTATTACAAATAAATCTACGATGAATATATTTGTAAAAGTCTTTGTGTGAAAATTCATTTTGTTTTCTGTTAGGTAGCTAACTAGTTACAAAATGACTAGACTGTATGGTAGGCATATATTGAGTTTTTTTAAGAAACTGCAAAACTTTTTTCAATGATTTGCATAACTTTTCCCAAGGTGGTTATATGCAGTTGTTTAAATCCTCACTAGTACTTAGTATAGCCAATTTTTTTTAAGTGGTGGTAGTTTTAGTGGTGGTGATAGTAGGAGAGGCTTTTAAATTTTAGCCTCTATAATCTATATATAGGAAGTATCTCCTTGTGCTTTTAATTTTCATTTCTCTAAATGATAATGATGTTGAGCATCGTTTCATGTGCTATTGGCCACTCATATATTTTCAAATCTTCTATCCATTTTTTATTGAGTTGTTTGCTTTCTTATAATTGAGTTCAAAAGTTCTTTACATATTCTGAATATAAGCTCTTTGTCTGATATATGTAAACATTTTCTACCAGTCTATGGGTTACCCTTTTGTGTACTTAATGGTGTCTTTGGAGATTAGAAGCTTTTAATGTTATTAAAATCCAATTTATTTATTTATTTTTTTTCTGATATGGTTCATGCTATTGTGTTATAAGAAATTTTGTCTACCTTATAATTATGAAGATTTTCTTCTAAGAGTTTTATAGCTTAAGTTTTATATTTAGGACTGTAATTCAACTTGAACTAATTTTTGTATATGATATGAGATTAGGGTAGATATTCACATTTTTCTGTACAGGTATTCATTTGGTGAAGTCTTTCCTTTTCTCATAGAATTCCTCTAACATTTATGTAAAAAATCAATTCATATGTGAGTTGGTCTATTTTTGGAATCTCTTTTCTGTTCCATTGACCTATGTCTGTCTTTTTGCAAATATCTAAATTACCTCTATAACTATAATGTTATAGTAAGTCTTGAAATTGAGTACAATAAATCTTTCAAATTTGTCATTTTTTAAAAGATGTTTTGATTAATCTAAATCTTTTGCATTTCTGAACAGATTTTAAAATTGACTTCTTAATTTCTATTTTAAAAGCCTGCTAGAATTTTGATTGAGATTATGTTGAATTCATACATCAGTTTGGAAAGAATTACTATATTAATACTGAGTCAAGAAAACCGATTTTTTTTCAAAGGTATTATGTTAATTAAATGAAAGAAAGTGTGTTTAACTAGTAGTTCTGGAACAAGCAAATAATTGTAATGGAGGAAGAAATGACTTCTATTTCTGCTTTATTCCATGCCTCAAATTTAATTTAAAATGATCAAACATTTAAACATGAAACCTAGGATCATAAAGTTGTTGAAGAAATATAAGCAAATATATTTGTTACCTTCTTTTTACAAAGAACCCCAAAACAACAAAGCATAATAGGGAATAAGAAATGCTGATAAATTGGAGATTATCAAAATTAAAAACATCTGCTCATCAAAAGACATATTAAGAAAATGAATAGGCAAGCCACAGCCTGAAAAAAAATTCAAAATGAATTTCTTATCAATAATTGTGTCAAGAATATAGAAAGGACTTTTAAAAATCAATGATAAAAAGACAATCTAATTAAAAATGAGCAAAAGTATTGAAAAGACAATTTACAAAGGAATATATATGAATGACCAGTAAGCATGTGAATAGGTACTCACCATCATTAGTCATCCTAGAAATGCAAATTGAAAACTCAATGAAGAATGCAAATTGAAACCCCAAATGAGATATCATTTCACACCTGCTAGAACAGCTAAAAATAAAGAAAAATAAGAAAATATAAAATGACATTGAGGATGTGGAGCAATTCATATATGCTGAAAATGTGTAAAATGGCACAAGTATTTTTTGTGAATGGTTTGGCTGTTTCTTATAATATGAAATATGAGATTCTTATCGCCACATCCTGTTGGTAAGAGAAGCAGCCCAGGTCTTTGATATTGTTCAGGGCCACAGATAAAACTGGCTGTATCTTTTGTTACCAGGAACTGATTAATGTGCCTCTCTTTTTGCAAAATGCCAAGGCCCCAGTTAAAATTGGGGAGTGGGGGATATTAGTTCCCATATAGAGAACTGTGCCAAAGCACTCTTAGCTTCTACCTAATTGAGCATCCAGGAACCAAGATTATCAGCCTGCGATATAAACAGACTGCCAGGTCATTTCCAGCTGTAGCTCAGAATGACTCTTGTTCTCTATTTATTTACTTTTGCCATTAGAATCAGGACTAACCAGGTGACTGCTGTAGGCAGCAGAAAGCCTGGAAAAAGTTGAAGGCAAGGGTTGAGCAAGGAGGATGAGAGCAAGAAATTAAAAAGAATAATAAAACATGCAAGAAAGAAAGGACCAAGTTGGCCTGGTAAGCAAGGACTTACACATTCTAGTAATATATTTAAGGACTAAAACAGAATAAAAAGAAAGAAAGAAATAGGCTTCATCAGTCTTTGCCTAATTTTGGTTTATATTATGATCTGTTAAGTTGAATACAAGGCGTTTTCCTATAGAATTCTCATTTCCACATTTTTTTAAATCATGATTTCTACTGGCCCCTGTAAAGCTTTATTTTGTTGATTTCTGATTACTTCTCCAATTTAACAGTGTCATTTTCAATTCAAATACTGTCCTCCAGAATGCTGCCCTCCAAGAACCTTCCTGGGTTTCATTTGCAAGTTTGAGAATAAACTCTATTACCATTTCATGGTTGGAAATATTAAATATGCAGTTTGAAATGCATAATAAAATTCCCTAAACTATTTCAAGGCTTCGCAAACACTAAGAAGGATCAAATCCATAATGTCCTCATAATTTAAGGTTTACAATTTTCATTTGGCACAAAAACATCAGACTGTGATATTGTATAAATTGTTATTTATTCAACAGCTAGAAGGAATTCTGATAACCAGACCCGAAGCAAAAACTCAGTGTTATTCTAGTGTAAAACTAGTGTTAGGAAGCCAGAATAATTTCAAAACTAGGAAATATGAATAGCGTTATACCTCCAAACCAAATTTATGCAGAGATGTTTGTTAAATAACAAATCAAAACTGCCAAGCTAAGATTTTACTTTATTGCCACATATAAACAGTTTTTATGAATTACACTCTATTTGAAATATGTGAAACATTTTAATTTACATCTGATGTTTAAAATATTTTCTCAATGAGGAACAGGTGTCCATTGCATTTAAGCTAGCAGCTCTGTTTGTGGAATCTGACGACAGTTTTAAATGAAAAGAGAGATTGTCTCATTCACCTCAAATTCTATAATAATATGCTGAGAGTCTTCTCCCAGTCTTGCTTCATTTGCTATTAAGACATGTACTGCTTCCCACTCTCCCCCTCCAGTACATTTCGGAGCCATTTCAAGGGCTGTGTTGTATAAAGGTCTGGTGATTCCTGGTAGAAGCAAGTTATGAGATGCCAGAATTCCTTGTTGATATTTTCCATTGACCAGCAACTGAATGTATAACTTGTGCAAACTGAAATTGATGAACATCTTTTTGTGCTAAACATTTTTTAAATTCTCTTTTATCATGAAACAGTTTTCTTGATTTCTTAATCACCATTTTACTTTTCAAAAATGCAATGAATCATATATTCCTCAATACACAAAATACTATCAGAATATTATTTAATATTAACAAAGAATTCAATAGAGGGTCTGACACAAATAATAATAATAGCAATTATTATAATTAATGATAATAGCAGCTATTATTTATTGAATGTTATGTGCCAGGCACTATTCTAAGTGACATATACTCATGTAACCCTCACAGTAAACCTGATTTACAGAACAGTAAACTGAGAGAGCACCTTTCTGAGTAAGTTGGTGACAGAGCTGCATGCTGACTTTCACTGTCTTATGCTGGAGTTCGTGTACTTAACCAAGATGTGTCCTGCCTCTCCATAACATGGACAGTGGGTGCTAACTAGGGAAGGCACATTCTGATATCTTAAAGTTGAGATAACAAGGAGCCTAAGTTAAGCAGAGATCTTTAGTATGACGTCTGTCTAAAACGTATAGGCACCATGTCAGCATTTGTGAGAAAAGGTGGGTGGATTGGAAGAGGTAACCAGGGAGGGATATGTATACCCATTTTTATGAGGCGTATAATTTTCATGCAGCAAATGGGAATATATATGAAGCTGGATTTCATAATTCCAGTAACATACATCTGGATTTTGTAAAAATATTTTTGGTCTCTTAGCTATAGTTGGAAATGCACTTCTGGGTATTTATACAAGGAAAATCAAGACAATAATTTGTAAAGATCTATGCACCCCAATATTCGTGGCAGCACAATTTACAATAGCCAAGATATGGAAGAAACCTAAATGCCCATCTATAGACAATTAGATAAAGAAATCATGGTTCATACATACAATGGAATATTACTTAGTATAAAAAAATTTGAAATCCTACCATTTGCAATGACATGGATGAACCTAGAAGTTATTATGCTGAGTGAAATAAGTCAGACAGAAAAAGAAAAATGCCATATGATTTCACTCATATGTGAATTCTAAGGAATGAAAAGAACAAACTAATCAAAAACATACTCACAAATATAGTGGACAGTTTGGTGATAGACAAAAGGGAAAGGTCGGGGGGCTGGAAGAAGGGGGTGAAGGGTTAAAGAAATACAAATTAGTAGTTGATGGACAGTCATGGGGATGGGGAGCACGGCATAGGGAATACAGTCAGCATTAACGTAATAGCTAGGAGGAGGGTCAGGGGAGGGAAGGAAAAATTGGAGGGATCCTTTTATGAACTATATAGATGTCTAACCAATGTACTGTATACTTGAAACTAATTAAAATAAATAAATAAATGTTTAAAAGAAACGAAAGTGATGGAAAAGTAGATGATTCTTATAAAAAGTGAGAACACTTACTATTCTGTCACTTTTGCTTAATAAAATGTGAATTATCTTACAATAGTCCATTGAATAATAATTTTAAAAATTATCTTGTTGTGAGATATTTAGATTCTTCTGATTTTTTATCATTAAAAATAATCTGGGTAACGAATATCCTTGTGTACAGGCCTTAAATTCATAGGTCCTTTGATTGGATTTGTAGAGAAGGATTTACTCAGTCAAAGTTGAGAGCACTTTCGAAGGCTCTTCAAATATATTTTGTCAGATGGGCTTTTCAAAGACTTTTTTTTCTTTTTTTATTTTTTGCTGAATGTGGGTTAGTGGCAGTGAGCACAGCATTAGCAGCAGGCTAGGTTCAGAAGTCCTATGATGCCTTTCAGATGTTATTTGGCATAAGAAAGTTATCTCCCACTGATTTCTCAAAGTGAGATTCAATGGCCAAGCTTTTTATGCTCCACCCCCACAGCCACCCCAGGGAAGATTACCTGGGGAAAGCCAGTACAAAACTTTAAATAAACATCTGAAAAATCTATTATGCCTGGCTAACCACTGACATTGTATCTTCTCATAAATAATTTGATTCAGACATTACTTATGCTTTTACTTCAGGTAATCACTTGAAATTTTACCAAGAATTTCACATCCTCTGCATAAATATAGTACTGCCCCCAAATTCTTGTTGAGCCTTTTAGGAGCTTCAGCTATAGAAACCAATGTATCATATGATAACAGCATTTATAATTGAATGAAGTTATACCTATGTTTTAGATATTAGAAATGAAATAATGATTTAGTTAATACAAATGTTATCTATGTATATTCATTATGAAGATAATAGATCTTGAAAGTATCTTAGAAATTTAATAATAATATAATATCCCTGAAAAGTTAGACTATTTTATATTACTCATTTTATAGGTATGTGGAATTGAGTTTTCTGTGACAAAGTAGCTTGCCCTAAGTGTGCCAGGTTCTATCAGACCTCACATTTGGTTTATGGGATGATTTCTATAACCTCTCATTTACCCCAGACTCCTCTATTTCAGTAATTTATGTTTAACTAGCCAAATTAAATTTTATATCCAAAGGGAAGTATGATGTTCTTTGAACCTAAAAATAAACTTCAAAAAGAAAAGATAGCTTAGTTTCTTTCAGTTATTTTTGTATTCTTAACCTGGCCCCCAAAGTAAAAAAAAAAAAAATCTTGCATTTCCAAATTTAAAAGCAGCACTAACATAAAAATGAGTTCAAAGAATAGAGAGAAGATATATTATTAGAAGTAGATGTAAACTTTCAAGATTTATAAAGGAGGGCATATTTGTTTTATAAAACCTGAAAGTAAAAACATGTGCACATTTTAGATATTGGCAAAATCATGTTTGCAAACTAGCACTCTATTGGTTATTTTAAATAGAGAAGGATGCTTTAGTCGCTAACAACAGAAAAGTGTATGAGGAGGTGTTACTGAATGTTAATTAGTATTCCTCTAAAATCATATGCTGAAGCCCTAACCCCAATGTGGCTGTGTCAGGAAATGGTGCCTCTAAGAAAGTTATTAAGGTTAAATGAGGTCATAAGTGTGGGGCCCTAATCCAGTAGGGTTAGTGTCCTTCCAAAAAGAGACATCAGAACTCATTCACACGCTTGCTCTCCCTCTCTCCCCCACTCTTCCCTCCTCACTCTCTCTCTCTCTGCTCCAACTTCTCTTTCTCCTTCTTGCTTCCTTTCCATGCACACATACCTACAAAGCACATGTGAGAACAAAGTGAGAAAGTGGCCATCTACAATCAAGGAAGAGAGCTCTTACTAGAAACCAAATTGGCTGTCACCTTGATTATGAACTTCTAGCCTCCAGAACTGTGAACAAGTAAATATTTGGTTTTTAAGCCGCCAAATCTGTGGTATTTTGTTATGGTAATGCAAGCAGACTAATACAGGAGGTTCCATAGCAGAGGGAAGACTATGCATTGCATTAGAGCTGTAGGGTACTTAACATAGGTGAGGTATGTTCTAGTAGCACTTCCTTGTATCCTTGTATATGTTTATAACTTTGTGTTATTTTATAATTTTCTTAAGAGTTCCCTTTTTTTTTTTCCTGAGTAGTCCATGAGAGTAAAAGGAAAGAAATTAACATTTATTGGACACTTAACATGTGTTTTCTCATTTGATCCTTAGGAACATCTTGCAACTTAAGTATTATTATTCCAATAATTAAAGTTAAAGAGATAAAATAACTTTCCCCCACAATCAATTAGCTAATTAAATGGGCATATTTGAGATTCAAACCTGTCATTATTTTTTTCTACAAAGCCATAGTCTTTCATTATATAATATTCAGGATCCAGTCAGAAAATAGAAACCATTCTGGTATTTTAAATGAAGAGAATTAATTGCACTGGGAGTTGAAGATTTAAAAAGCAAAACAGAATATGATGAAGCAGCCCAGAGAGTAACACAAGCAAGACATGGCTACCACTAATCTCCAGCGAAGGGAGTAGGTGGTATTATTGAAGCCCAGGAGCTTCCCGGTGGAAGATGGAAGGTCTCTATGCTTGCTTTCTGGCAACTGGGACCATGGAGGAAAATTTGTCTAACAGGAACAGGAACTGCTGCCTGGATACTACCTGAAGCAGAGAGAGAGAGAGGGAGGGAGGGAGGAAGGGCTGTTGGGAGTGGTGAAGAGTAGAAGGAGAGAGACAGAGAGAGAGAGAGAGAGAGAGACAGAGAGAGAGAGAGAGAGAGAGAGAGAGAGACAGAGAGACAGAGAGACAGAGAGACAGAGAGACAGAGAGACAGAGAGACAGAGAGAGAGAATTATTCTGATGTTACTTTCTATCCCACCTTTTAGTCTTCCAACAGTGCCTCTCATTAGCCAAATATCCAAGAAGCCAGCAAAGGGCACAGGATATATGATGTAGACAGGGCAGAGAAGGAACAAGTAATAGATCTGAGACAAATCAGCAAATGGGCAGGGCAAGTTATGTCATATTGCCATCAAAGTGACAGACCTCAAATTATATATCTATGTTGCCTTTCTCTCAAATCTCAGTAAAGTATTACTCATATTAATGCCTTACACCTGAAAGGGCCTCACTAGTCTAATCTTTCATTTTACACATTAAAAAACTGTGGCCCAAAGGTGTAATTGTATTCTGTAAAAGTCAAATAGCAAGTAAATAACAGAGCCAGAAGCAAATCTAAGAATTCTGAAATCAAGGGCAGTTCCACCATGAAGTGCTCAATAACTATTTGTCAACTGAATTGAAAAAAATCCAACTGAGGCAATTGTGGTGAAAAGGAAAATATCAGAAGATCCTGAGAGTACAGCCTTGTGTTCCAGTACAGAATCACAAAGAATATTCTTAGTCAAACTAGTATATTAAACTCTTCTTACAATGAATTATTGCTTATTTTTCAATATTATTTTTTTATGTATTTTTGCGATTTTGTCTTGGAGTCAGTAAAAACAGAATTATCTTTATTTGGGATTTATTTACTTTATAACATCTTGGTTGCCTAATCTGCTTAAACAAATGTACCCTAAAAGTGATGGCCACCAGCTTCATATAAAATGGGAGCCACTACATAAACCAACCACACATAGGCAACATTTAGATTTTGTTACTGATTTTTTAAAATTAATATGATCTGAACATTGCCCTTAACTGATCATACCTGAAAATAATTCTCCCTCCTTTCAATCTCCTGTAATTTAGGGATAATAACCAAAGGAAATTCCTTTAACCCAAAGAATAAATATATTTATTTCACCTCATATAAATTTTTAGCAATTTCTTTTCAATATTCTTGTTATATTTCTCAGAAAATACAGAAAAGAGGGAGTTATAGTTCTGTTTTCTGTTCTGTTCAGAATTTGCCTTGGCAAAGAAAAAGAATGAAGGGCAGATGAAAGTTTATTTTGTACCTTTTGTGTGTATTGTCCTAGTCCAGAAGGCCACAATTTCCCAAATCAGAGAATAATCATTATTCTGTCTGTGGACCTCTAAATTGTATTTTGGGCACTAAATCTGGTACATTAAAGTAAACTACAATCTAAGACTTCCATCTTTCTCTCTCTTTCCACTGAGAGAACACACAGATATTGCTATCAATTTTGTCATCAAATTATAGTTTGGAATACAGAAAATAATGAGGAACCATCACTCAGGTTCATTATATAATTGTTCTCTAAGTTCCAAGTGTCTTCTCCCTTTTATCAGACTCTCATCTTCCCCATGAGTTGTTGTCTTAATTTCTTTGTGGCAGCTCAGCAGCATCCGTGTTGTCATTCACATAGAGCTAGTAGCTCCATCTGTTGTCCATGGTTTTAAGAATATCAGTCTTTCCACTCATTTTCCACCATCATACATATACCCCCAAGTCTTCAACCCTTTCTTATAGTAAATAGTGGCTACATTCCATTTATATGCAGAGACAGAAATGTGTGAGTAGAGAGAGTCTGTTGGTTCTCCATATTACACATTCCAGGGGTCCCCAATCATAGCATGGTCTATATGAATTGCATACCTTTAGTGCATAGCCATTTTCATAGAATGTAAGGAAAATATCTACCCTCTAGAATGTATAAAAGAACATCTTTGCAAGGATATAAACAGTACAGTCTCATATAAGTGAGGGCATAGACAAATACAATAAAACTTTGTTCAGATTGTAGGACAGTTCTGACTGAGATTCTTCAGTCTGTATACCAATGTCTAATCTCCAAGTTCTGCCAATGTCCAGATCCCTTTTGCCAGGCACTCTGAAAGTCTACATTTTCTCACTGTATCGTTTCCCTTCTTTATTTCATTCAAGATGTATATCCTCCGTGTAGCTAATGCTGAGCTTTGCCTAGACTTTTCCTTGTTCTCTAACTCTTCTCTACCTCCCACTGATCTGTCTGAGTTCACCTTCCATCTATTATTTCTACTGCACAGAAACATATATTATGTCCAGAAAGAGACAAAAGTCTCTTATTTATCAGTTATCTCTTAGCCACTGCTCATATAAATAATTAGATGACAGTAAAGTGATTACCCCAAATATATATACATATGAAAATCAGATGCTAGCATTTACCAAAGCTCATTTTTCAGGAGAATTTGAAGGAGAAGTTTTTTTAACCAAACTTACAAAGTATCAATCTTTTAAACTATTAATAGGGAATTTAGAATACATTAAGTAGTGCGGTCCCACAAGCACCTGCTTGTGCTGAAAACAATTATAATTATTCTCCTTTCAGGAAAAAAAGAACTAGCATTCACATTTGCAGTAGTTCCTTCAGAACTCTTCACAGTCTTATGCATCATCCTGCCCTTTCATTCTGCTTTTTCATGATGATCATATATTAAAACTAAATGGACTATCCAGGCCTACAACAATATAAGCGAATTTCCTTGGCCTAGTATAGTTGACCATGGAACTGGCTAGTGTCAATCGGTTTACGTCACAAATTTGTACCTCAGCAATATTAAAACATTTTATGCATCAGAAAATTTCCTGCTGATTTGCAAATTGTGAGCACCACGAATATTAAATTCTGAAATACTAAGATTTCAAAGATATCTGAAATTCACCTGAAATGACCACATCTAGCCTTTTCCCCATTACCTTCCCTAGTGTCTCAGGGAAGTAATTCTTAACTCCAGGCCTATTGTCCAGTTGTGTCATTTATGACCTAAAGCAACAGGAAGAAAATTCTCCCTTCCCAGCATCAGATGTTCTTCCTTGTTCTGGGGTCCTTTAAAACAACAACAACAACAACAACAACAACAACAACAACAACAACAACAAGGAAAAGAAAAGAAAAAAGAAACCTGTAGCAGAGAAGCCTGAAGCCGCAACACAAATAATGATTATTCCTGTCAAGGTTTAGCTGTGGTTGCTAAGTTACTGGCCTGTTCTGAAAAACTTTGAAGTATGGGACACATTAGGAGCTCGTTAGGTCCTGGTGACTCACGGTAAATGTACAATTTGTCTCTGTGCTAAACACACTTCAAAAATAACAATAAAAAACCCCATATGGCTTAAAATTTGTGACCTTTCTCTTTCTTGTTTCACTTCTCCTCCCCGCCCTGTGCCCAACATCTCATAGTCTGGTGTTATTACAAAAGCATCACTATCGGAAAAAATAAACAGAAGCATTTTGCCATAGATGGGAACAAGCCATATTAGATTAAAGCCTTTGGCATTTAATGAAGGTGTTCACAGAGAAAGCCTCATGAAGGGTTGAGGAATGCTAAAAGAAGATGCCATAATAGTTGTTTATAGTGCAGTCTGCAGGCTGTCAGTTCACTTTTGGAGAACACCTACAGTTTGTGTATATAGGCTGAAAAATCTTTCAGGAACACAAAGCACTTGACTCTTTTATCCTCACCTGTATCCGTTTTCTGTTTATCCTTATAAAATTGTTTGTCCAAGTCATAGAACTTGGAACGAAGCTGGAGACTTCCATTTTCAGTTTGAATTTATGATATGTGGGGAATATCACATTCTTTGCAGCCCACACTTGCTTATAGTTTTAGTTTACTTAACCGTTCTCATATTCCATGGGTGGTTAAGCTTCTGTTTATCCTTTTAGTTACTGAAGCTACATTAGTAGAGTTTCTTGCTGCAGGTTTCAACTTATAAAGTTTTGACAAGATAGTGTTAGTGAGAACAATTGTAGAGGGTGTACTATTGGGGTGAAAGGATAGGAGAGAATAGGATAAGCAGAAATAAAGACAGAGTGCCAGAAGAGAGGGGAAAAGAGGAAGAAAATGGAAAAAAAGCATCTTTGGACAGTCTCTAGCTGACAAATTGCAAAGATAAGAAGTCATTGTGGTTTTCCTGTGACTATCCAAATATTTCAAACAAGATGCCAATGGAAATTGAGAGGAAAGTATGGATTTGTGTAATATTTATCTGAGTGAATCCACTAGTCCAGGTGAATGATCAGGATGTGTGAGAGAGAAAGAGTAAAAGACATCCCTGAGGATCTTATTTTGGGCAGTTTGGGACTGAAGTTATATTGTGGGGTGATCACGTGGAGAAATACTAAGAACTGGCCCATGAAAGCCCTTCGTGGTCAGAGAAGTGCTTGATGTTCAGACATTCTCTAGTTGCTCTGAATACTAATCACAATGTTCAAATAGGAAATTCAGATGAAACAAGAAATATATTAAACATCTGAGGTATCTCTGAGTATCATATTTTAAAAAGACAATATTGCTTTGGAATTTTGATGCTGAGATCAAAAGGCACACTCTTAAAATATCAACTTTCTTTTGCTGACCCTTTTAAAAAAGTAACTCCCAGCTTTCCATGTTTATGAATTCCTTCATGGACAGTCACAGCAACTTATTTTCCTGGCTTCAGCCCATCTCTCTGAGTTCTCACTTTTTTGTGAATCTCACTCAAATTGAATATGTGTGACTTGGCCAAGTCTTAGGATTGTGCCTGTTAGTGAGTTAACACTGCCACCTAGCAACCGAAGGGAATCTTTGTTCCTCTAACATTGCCAGAACTCCTCCTTTGAAAAGAGCTTGTTTACGATTAATTAGCATTTCAGGTGAAGAGCCTCTCATTTTTACATCAACATTTCTGCATGCTGCGCTAAACATTTGGAGTGTCCATCACTGGAAAGTGCCAGAGAGAAGCCAGGACAGCTGTGTGTTTGTGTGTATGCTGTGCATGCACGTATGTTCCACTTCAGGATGCAGAAAAGGAGAGGAAGGAGGGAGCCTGCAAAGGGAAAAAAAAAAAAAAGCAGGCAGCTGGACCTGTGCAGGAGGCAGCAACAAATTACCAAAAAAAGAGAATAGTTTGTCAGGAGTGGGAGTTAGAGATGTAGAGAGGTTGCAGGGAAATGGGTAAAAGGGGCAGGAGGAGAAATGCCATAGGCAGAAAAAGGAAAGGAAAATGTAAATATTTTAAGTCATCGAAGAATCAAGAACATTTTCAAAATCTTTCTTTTTTGCCTTCTTTCCTCCTCCTACCTCTTCCTTCCTTCTTCTTTACCCACCACCCACCACCCGCCTTCTCCCCCCTGCTTCTCTCTCTCTCTCTCTCTCTCTCTCTCTCTCTCTCTATCTCTCTCTCTCTCTCTGTCTCTCACACACACACACACACACACACACACACACACACACACACACACACTTTTTCTCTCTCTCTGTCTCTCAGCTGAAATCTGAGGACTTATTGCAAACTTTCTAGCTTCACTTCTTGATTTTTTTCTGATGTGCATTTCTAGGGTTTGAACACAGTGTTTTGTGTGCATCACTAGTTTTTCTGTGTATAATGCATGAATGCAAGATAGACAAGTGTTCATGTTTAGTTATTATTAAACTTGTCTAAAGGCACCTAGAGGTTCTGAGCTCCAAGCAGAAAAGTACCTGTTCTCAGATTTTACAGAGATCACAGAAATGTGCCCCTTGTGTATCTAGGACAAAGACTTTCCAAAAAGCAGATCTTATAGGGTACTTTAAGCTGGGTTTGAGAAAACTATTTCTCTCTTGCTGCCCTCTGCCTTGACAGTTTGATGTTCAAAGTCTTAAAAGGTTTGCTTTAGGGAAATGTTTATACTTCTGAAAGAAAGAGCCCAGGTCCTGATTCCTACAGTGTTTTCTTACCAGTAACAACCCCACAGCAAACTCCCAATTTGTCACTGTCTGACTTCCTTCTTGGGTGGCTGCCTTTTTCTTTTTCTTGCTTTTCCCCTTTCTATACTTCCTCTAGAATTAAAAAACAAACAAACAAACATAAAATAAAACAAACATTCAATCACCTAACATTTATATCTCCTGCTTCTCATAATGTGCATATCTGTGACTGTGTGTTTTAAGAGCAACTATGAACAAAGAACTGATTCCAATCCAAAGACCTGGCAATTTTTTATAAGATTCCAATCAGGGACAAAATTCAGGTAAGTTGAGTCACCTGGTTGTAGCTGTTTTCTAAACTAACCTTTCTTCTTCTCCTCCTATGACTGTCCTTAGAACTTTCTGCCTGTTTCATAGAGTATTTTATTTGCAGTTTCCCACCAGACTAGCTCAGCACTTGACTCTCCTCATGCTTGAGAAATCCATTAACAAAATCAAGGTTAGAACAATCCTTTTCATCAAGCTACTTCATACTCTCATTCACTTTTTCAAAAATAGACTCCTGTATGTATGTGTTACACTTTTTAAAAATGGGACTCAGTTGAGCTTCTTTCATGGGCTAGCTTCAACCTTCTCATCTCCTTTGGCTGTAGAACACTCAGAAGTAGAACTGTATTTGACATGCCATGTTTATTATCCTGTTGTGTTACCTTAATCTTATTCCATGAACAGCAAGCCTTTCCGCACACTGGCCTTCCCTTCCTCATCTCTTTAATCCCTGTTTGAAACTTTCATGGAAACCCAAGCTGCTGTAACCAGGGCTACAGCAAGACCAGCTGGCAGCAGAGCTGCATTGGGCAATGCAGCAATAAGAATTAAAACCATTCATCTTCTTTCTTTCCACTGGCAGCCAAGGGAGAGCTGGGTGGAAAGGTTATGAATTGTGGCCTTTTCCAAGGCAACCACAGAGAAAAGGAATAAGGTTGGGATTTAGGAAGGTAGTGATATAGGTTAAGATATGGGTCATGGGTCTCTACCTTTTTTGCATGGCAAGCCTGCACTTTTATAATTTATACTTCATTCAGATAAATGTATTCCATGCTTTTTCTCCAGTATTATAGCAACATAGATTGTTTTCTGAATAGCACTACATACATTTAATTCTTTATGAAACCCCGTGGACTCCTCTTAGTGTTGACTGAATCTGGTGACATACTGATGAACAAACATTTTTTTTTCTTCTGGTTTGTAGAACAATCATTGATTTAAATTACAAGTTTTAGATTTTCAAATAGATTTTAAGTTGTGGATGGGGTGAGCATGACAACAAGCCCTCTCCCTTTCCTTCTCCCTAACTCTAATATTCTTAGAATTCTTAAAACTGTATATCTCAGTGCCTATGAATCACTCAGAGAGTAAAATGTTTATAGTTAAGCTCCACTCAGTGAACTGTGTGTCTTTCATGAAAAAAAAAAAAAAAAGATTGCTAGATAAAGCTGGAAATTTACAACAGTCCCCCCAGGAAAGCATACTTGTGTGAAGCACACCACGACTTAGAACTCTTCATATTGAATTACTCCAACGAACCATTTAGAATGATGAGAACTAAGGACAATACATAATTTACACAGTAAGCCTTTGAAGATAATTTTATACATAATATTAAAGCCAAGAGTTATTTTTTTTCTTCTTAACCTCATCCAGACATCATGGTCTATGCCAAAACATAAAAATGGAGAGGCCTGGTAGTGTTTATCTTAGAATGTATTTTTTTAATTGTTCATATGCTCTTGAGGGAAACTGTAAACATCAGACATAAAATTGGGCATAATTTTAACTTCAGGGGTTAATAGCTTCTTTCTTTATTTAAGCTTCATAATTCTCCTGTACTACCTTTTCCTAATCTGTGAAATGAAATGAGGGAGCTTTTAAATCCTTAGTTACAAATAAAATTATGGATATTTATGTTTTTTTTTCTGTAGTTTAGTTATGTTTCTCACGTCACCCCAATCCTCAGTAACATATGCGCATATAGCATTTTTTACATGCAGATGGTATCATTTCTAGAGCTATAGAATGAAGGTGGTATTTATCTCAGAATTTCTATAGCTCTGATTACCTAAATACACTAATAGAAAAATTAGGCTACGAAGAACACTGTAACTAAGCAAAATATTCTTGTAGTTAAACTGGTTATTGAAACTTTAAAAAATGTATTAGCCAACCTACAATTACTTAGGGAAAGTCCAAAGGAAACTGGGTATAAAAGATAATTTTTACATATTTAGTACCTGGTCATGACATTTACAAAGGTAAATCTCTGAAAAAGGAAAGACATATCAGACTCAGGTTATAAAGCACTTTGAATATACATTTTCTTGTTTTCTCACTAAAGCAGTCTTGGAAGACTATTATCCATGGGCCTCTGGTGATTCTGCAAGTCTTGTGAGCAGAAGTATTGACTGCTTTTATTCCACAAGTAGAGGTAGCTTCTTCCTCCAGAGTAGAAGGCAATTTTTTTTAGTGACCATTGTCATAAAGACCACACATCTCTCCAGGGCAAAGGCAAGCTTACTACCTATTGTAGAAGTTTTTCATTCTCAAGCTATGTGCTGTTTTTCAAAAGGGCAACCTACTGTATAACCTGACTTTCTTCAAGTCACCCTATGGAAACTGGGGCTCAGGAAAATGCACAAATGTTGATATTCTGGTTAATGCTCTTG
Organism: Macroglossus sobrinus; assembly: GCA_004027375.1. Classification (NCBI taxonomy): domain Eukaryota; kingdom Metazoa; phylum Chordata; class Mammalia; order Chiroptera; family Pteropodidae; genus Macroglossus; species Macroglossus sobrinus. Next base: position 493,639 of record PVKZ01000759.1, read on the forward strand.
CTGTCAGAAATAAATTTCTTTGTCTCTTGCCCATCAGTATTGTGTCTTCTGCCAATATCCATGAAACTGGGACAGGCTAGCCTATTAGCTGGCAAGTAGAGTAAAATCTCAAACCCTTCACAGTTCTTGGTAAGCAGCAGCTTGTACTTTTCTCTTGGTCCTAAATCCAGATCACAATGACCACTTCCCTCATCAAGGTAGACTATTGAGCTCAATATGGTGCTGCCTAAGGGTTCACACTTTGCCAACTTGCTGGTTAGACTGGATTTATAAAGACAGCTGCTTGGAGAGACCATGTGATACAATCCAGAAGTGGAGGAAAGTTAATGCTCCCTAAAGAGAATTTTTCTGGAAAGGAGAGAGTGGAAACAGGAAGGGAGCTTGTAAATAAACTCATTTCCCTATCTTTTCTCGGAGAGACTCTTCTGAGATATACTCTTATCAACATTGCAAAGATGATTCATATTGCCAGCTCACTAATGCCTCATCTTATATTTGTCTTCCTTCTTTTTCTTGCTCCTTGTTCACTCATTTCTATTTTCCTGAGATTAAGTTTCTGAAAAAGTAGCATGGAAGTTTTGCCATAGGCTTTGTTTTCTCAAGAACCCTGGTTAAGAGAGACATTTAAGATACTTGCATCTCAAGTCCTAAAATTTTGCAGTTAAAGCAACTATGAGACAAAATTGTATTAACAGAAAGCAAATATGAATGCCATTAGTTAGCAGTATATGTAAACTCTTTAAAATGAGCAAGCTGGCAGAAGTACATATATAAGGTGGCCTTCTCTCAGAAGAGGCAGCTCTCTTAAAGACTGTTATTTAGCCCCCTATCATTAAAAACACTGTCTGGTAATAGTTTTAGTTGATAAACTTCCTATAGCTTTAAGATTCAAGATGTAATGTAGCACATTTTTTAAAAAAATAATGACTGTGACCAATAAGGTATATAGATACGAGCTACTGACTTATTTTGAGAAAATCTTTGATTCTGGATAACAAACAGATCCAGATATTATATTTTTAGGACTACATTCACATTCTCTTTGACATGAATGAGATATGAGAATTAATGCCTAGATGTAGATTATCAGAAGAGGGGAGGGAGGATCTGTAGAAGTCAAGGGTTAAAAGAACTTGATGTTTGATAGACATGGGTTCAAATGCTACTTTCATCACTTCCTAGTTGTCAGTATTTGTCAAAAACATTCATGTACTTTTACGTATTGAATGGTATCCCTCTCTCCAAATTCATATGTTAAAGTTCTAAGTCCCAGTATTTCAGAATGTGTCCTTATTTGGATATAGAGTCTAACCAAAGAATGCCAAATTGTGAGAAAACTACCAGAAGCTAGGGGAGAGACATAGAAGAGATTCTTTCCTAGAGCCCTCAAAAGGAACCAACCCTGCCAACACTTTGACCTTGGACCTTTAGTCTCCAGAACTGTAATACAATAGATTTCTAGTTTTTAAGCAACCCAATTTATGGTACTTGGTTAAGGCATCTTTAGAACAGTCATACACATACTATGCACTGCGCTAAAACTAGACATGTAGAAGTGAACAAAATACATCTGCTCTCATGGAACTTAAACTAGTATGAAATAATGAACAGGTGAACAAGTAAAATATGACTATAGATTGTAATGTATTAGGAAAGAAACAAAGAAATTGCTATGAGAGAAAATTGATGATGGTGTCCAATGGTTACCTTAGATAGGAACGTTAGCAAAGGCTTCTCTCAGGCTTTGCTAACCTTTTTATCTAAGGAAGGTTATGCAACCTCTAAGCTGAGACCTTCCATTTGAAGAGTTTTGGGATTAGTAGGTCAAAGTGGAATTGGCAACACATATAAAGAGCCAGAGACCAGTGAAGGCTGACAGTACACCAGGGACCAAAAATAATCCAAAAATATCTCTATACTAGTGAGTCAGAGAAGAAAGACAAGAGATAAAATAGGATAAATATATAGAGGCCACCTCATGTAGGTATCCAGTTAGAAAGCATTTAAAGACTTTAAACAAGAGAGGGACAGGGTCTATTGTATTGTAAAAGTCTCATTCTGGCTTTTGTGCAGAGGACGGATAGGGAAAGACAAAAAGGGAAGTGGGTAGATCAGTTGAACATCCATCCCCGCTGTCTAAATGAGACATTAGTGTGGTCTTTGCTAAGGCGAAGGCATGGAAGACAGAACAAAATGGACAGTTAAGAGAGTTAGCTTGAAAGAAGAACAATAGAACTTGCTAGTTATTAGGGTTAAGAAGTACAGAAGGAAAAATCAAGATGACTTCTAGGCTGCTGGCTTAAGCAGATGGGTGAGCAGATGGTGATGCCATTTGCTAAGAAAGAAAATGGAGGAAGAAACAAGTTTGTATTCTTGTATGTGAAAGAAGTTAAGATGAAACAGGAGAATAATCAAGAATATATTATTATAAAGTTGAGATGTCTTGAGACATCAAGTAGAAATGTCAAAAGGGGCGATGTTACAAAAGTTTTATCTTTAACATAGAAGCCTGGGCTAGAGATAATAATTTGTTTTTCATCAGCATATAAATGGTACTTAATATATGGGAATGAATAGGAAGAAAGTATACAGATAGAGGAGAGAATATATACTTAGGCCTTGAGGTAAATGTTAGATGAATTACTTAGTACCTTTGAAACTTAATTCTATTACTTTAAATGGGAATAATATTACATATTATTGAAACTGTATGTGTATTAAATAAAATCATGTCTATCTGTAAAAAGCAATTCAAATCATAAGAAATGAATGCATGATGGCTATTATAATAATCACATTATTATTTCTGTCTGGTACTAAAGAAAAAAAAAGTGGGAGGCTGAAAAAACAGAGTAAACAATGTCTTTGGGAAACCTAATGGAAAGTTAAGAAGTTAAAGGCAAATAACACTTTAAAAAGTATATCAGAAAGAAATGAAGATGGGCCCTGAGATATGACCACTGTATTTGGCTATAGGGTGATTCCGGAAAACTATTTTGCCACAATGGTAGAAATAAAACATGTACAAAGGAGAGAATTTGAGTAGTTCTTAGAAAGAACAGCAGCCAATTCACCAATTCAGATGAAGACTTTTTCAAATGAGAGGCTTATGATCAAAAGGAAAATATAATTTCAGAGGGACATTAAAGATATTAAAGATGATGTACCTGAGGTCTGATTTAATTGAAGTGAAAGACATCCCTGACAGAAGAACCAGAGGTCCTTCCCTTGGGATTAAATTTGGACTCATTTCCTGAGAGGCAGCTGGTCTTTAGCACTGATAGCTGGAGATGGTCCCATGGAGAGAGGGTTAGTTTGAGAATGGATAGCTGGGTTCTGTGTAAGTGTAGGAAGGCAAGAACTTTGCAGATAGGAAAGGAGAGAATAAAGATCAATAACTAATGGAAAGAAGGGAACACTTTGTTACTTGAAAGGTCTTGAAGGCCTGAATATAGATGATGAAACTTATAATTGAGAAGGAATTAAATTGTAGTGAGAGAAAGGGAAAGTAAAAGGAAGCCGATTCAGGACTCCAAATTTTTATGATAATGATGTACAAACTCCTTTGTGAGTGAGATTAGCAGAAATCAGTGGGAACATGAGATGTCATGAAAAGACACTGCAACATTCATCAACCACACAGATGTTGAAATTGTCTGGAAAGAGGGACAGGAGACTTTGTAGTTATTTAGATAAAATTAGTGTATATGAAAGGTATAATTAATTAAGCTAATGCGCATGAGAGCATAAAGCATCCTTTTAAGCAAGTAGAAGATGATTGTTAAGTACAAGTGTAAGTGTATGTCACATTAGAAGGAATAAAAGGATCACTTGTTGATGTGAACTTCAAATCCACGAAGCCGAAAGAAGTTTTTGACTGAGTGGTTTTAAGTATTTACATGGAACTAGAAGAAGCAAACTGACCTGTCTCCTTTCATCCACTTACAGTCAAAGACTACATTTTCTCTTTATGTTATATTTCCTAAAACCTCATGTTAATGTTAGGTACATGGCAAATACTGATTCTAGTATAAATGAGTGAATATGTATATGGACAAATGCTGTCTGTTGATGTGGTCAATCATAGACCAGCCAACTACTGGTAGATGCTATAGAGGAAATTTAAATATCAGAGGAAAAAAAAAACAACAATGTGGTTTCCAACTCCCTGGAGCAGTAGACTCTAAAATTTTGAGATACTCTGATTCTAAGAATTAATAGATCAAGGCCAGCCCAAGAGAATATTCTATCTGGGACAAAGACCCATGATATTAAAACCCGTGTCCAGTCCCGAAACAAATGTGCCCATGATCTCTCCAAAACTCATCTAGGAGAGTAAGAGTTTCTTGTCTTAAACAAAAAGTTTTACTAGTGAAAGTTTTGCTTTCTCAGAGAATATGTTTTTCCCCTCAGCTTAAAAGGATTCTCATTTTAGAGCTTTCCATGAAAGAACATTAGAAACGAATATTGAAAAGAAAGAAACCTAAAATTTTATTTACATTGGAGGTATTTTCTTTAAATATGCTTTAGAGTGCATACCTCTTTTGAAGAAAGCAAGAAACTCATGTATAAAAAGGCTAATGATACTTTTCTTTGCTTAAAGAGCATTCCATAAGCAATGTCCTTTTTTCAAGAGATCTTAGCAATGCTGAACATTCATGGCATTGTATCAGTTAGTGAAATTTTCTTGATGACATTAAATTTGCCTATTTTTTGTGTGGAAAGACAAATTAACTGTATTATTTAAATTTTTAATAAAGTGAGTTAAATTTAATATTCTTCTACAGTAATGTTTTCTCTGTCAACTCACACTTACTCTGGTCTCCTTGACACTTTCATGCCTAGCCATAAAGCACATGTTATATTAATACAATAAAAATTGTATTGGAATTAAAAGCAATAATTTACATTGGTATTATACTTTATAGCTATCAAATTATACTATCACATCTCACTTAACTATTTTATAAGCCAGTATTATTATTGTTTTCATTTTCATTTTAGGAAATGGAGGCACACAAAGTTTAGAGTTGCCTGAGTTATATAGGAAATAAAGAAACTGGAACTATGAATTTTTCTGGTTATTTTTTTCTGTTTTCCCTGTAGCTGTTCACAATTATACTCTAAAATTGAATACCTTTGATCCTTTCTTTAAACTGCCCAGGCAGAAAAACAATTTCTCCTTATCCGAGGTATACAGTGTCACCAGAAGAGAAAGTTAAAAGATAAGTTCTTGATTCTCTGGTAATATAGTAACCTTTTGCTCTGAGGGTATTTGGGGTATACAGAGTACTAGACAGATATTTAATTCCTTTGAAACCTTTAAGCATTGAAAAGAGATCAACATGAAGTATCAAACAGATTTATTTGTAAATCCTACAGTGTTTCTAGGAACCAGACCTTGACTGTCCTGTCCATTCTGGAAACCTCTGAATAATAAATGAGCACAGACAGGAAATAGACAGAACTGAGTTCACATCCCATTTCCTCCATTTATTAGCTGTGTGGTCTTAGAAAAATCATTTAATTATTGAACCTCAACTATTCATTTGTAGAATTCCCTGGAATTAGAGATTCTCTTCCTCTTGGATTACATATATATATATGTAGAGAGAGAGAGAGGCTATCAAAGGGACTTCCTAGAATGCTCAGCAGAATGTAGTTACTATTGCTAGTTCTACTACGGGGCATGGAAATCATCCTGTTGCTGCAACTAGCTTTTTAGAAGCCAGCCCTAAAAATGAATGAGAATTGCTAGTAGAGACAGAGTTACAGAGGCTCCATGAAGGTTACATGCATTTCTACTGTTGTCTACCCAATGTCGGTTCCTTCCACCACAGTGGCAGACCAAGGACCATATAAAAAACTGTCCTGTTTTATAAACCTCACTTGTATTGGTGAAAGTGTTTTATGTGATCTGGTAATTCCTTATTACTCTTAGAGCATCAACTAGAAATTTCAGGACCAGGGTCACTGTTTGCAGTAAATGCCTTTTTCCATGTCTGATGACTCCAATAATCAGAAGATTTTTTGATGTGCTGAAATCAAATTAATACAACTTGGAACTACCTGAACCAAAAAGTAAATAAGTATTTATGTACTTTGTTTGCAGCACCACGTAGTCATAAAGCATAAAGAAAAGAAATGAGGCTTGTGATAATTTATATTGTTGCTGGTCCTTTCCATTCATGAGGTTACCTGTGATCATCAGCTATGCCTGAGAGACACTGGCAGTCTTTGGAGCACAGGGCACAGGCACCACACTGCATGATAAAAAGGGAATCCTAGCAACAGCATCAAAGTAGATGTGTTTTCAGTTTTCTTTAAAAATGTTTTTACTATAGATTTTTATAAAGATGAAAGCTAATAGGTTGGCTATCTTAAAAAATACATTAATGGGACTAATCAGATACCCTGAATTCTAAAATATGTTTTATTCTGATTTTATTTAACAGCTTTTAAATATCACAAAAACAATGTGATCAAGTCTAAAGTGGACCCAGAGCTTCTCAGGTGCAGCTTTATTCATTGGGAGAAGGAGAACTGTAGTAGATGAGAGTCTGTGCTCTTGAGTCAGGTTGTCTGAACTCAGATTCCTGGCTGTGCAACCATGGGCAAGTCACAACCCTGCCTGGGTCTTCGTTTCTACAGTGCAAAGTGGGGATCATTATGGACCTGTTGTTTCAATTCAATGAGATAATGTATGTAAATAGCTTAACATAAAAACAGGTGTATTCACAGAGACTCAATTAACAAATGTCAGTTGCTATTACTTCTGTCATTTACTTTTCAAAAGATATTTATTGGACTCCGCACATGAACAAAATTCCACAGATTAGATATAGATATAGATATAGATATAGATGATATAGATATAGATATACACATACATATATGACAGTAAGACAGCTCTTGACCTCAAGGAGCTCACCCTCAGGTGCAAGACAGAAAGATGAATACACTTATATATATCCTAAATGCTCAGAGAGAGGACTGCCTGCTCAGGGTTCTGAGGCAAAATGAATAAGGGAAAGCTAGCAGTTGAGGGTAGCTGAGGAAACTTTCAATCATCCAGTATTTCTCAGTGGGAAGAGAGATAGGGATCAACTATAGCAATGGTTGACAATTTTTTCTGTAAAGGGGAAGACTGTAAATATTTTCAGCTTTGTGGGTCATTTGATGTCTCTAGTGCAACTATTCAACTTGGTCATCATAGTGAGAAAGCAGCCATAGACCATGTATAAACTAATGGATGTGGCTTTCTTCCAATAGAATTCTATTTACAAAAACAGGTCTTTATTAGTCAGGTTCTCCAGAGAAACAGAACCAAAGGGTGTGTGTGTGTGTGTGTGTGTGTGTGTGTGTGTATAAATTTATTTTAAGGAATTGGCTTACACAGTTATGGAGGGTGGCAAATCCAAAATCTGCAGAGTGAACCAGCAAGCTGTAGACCCAGGAAAGAGCCAATGTCGCAGTTCAAGTCTGATCTTGTTCTATGAAGATAATTTATATAAGGTCTACCCATATTATAGAAGGCAATCTGCTTTACTCAGAATCCATTTATTTAAATACAAATCTCATTCAAAAATATCCTCCAGGTTGACAAATTAAACATTACAAGGCCTCAGCCAGATTTGGCCCACTATTGTTTGCATACCTCTGAAATAGGAGAGAATTCTTTCTGCCAGGCCTAAAGTGGGTGGGATCTTTTTTCTAAAAGCAATGGTACTCCGATCCTAAGTTACTATTAGTTATTGAGTGTTCCACCTAACCCCAAGGCTTAAGGACCAGAATAGAACAACTAGAAGGATCTGAGATTGGGTTTGTTATCCCCAGAGGACCTCTTCTTCTCATCGCTGACAATGGGAGGGCCAGATGGCCTGAACTTCATATTCAAATACCAGACAATGGGGAGGAAAGAGAAACCAGAACTCATAATGGAACACTGCTTTCTCCTGTAGCAAATATGACTGTGGGCAGAAAAGGGAGTTTAGCAGAAGGAAAAGATTATGTAGCCACCTTTCCAAATGGAGTTAGCAAAGTCAGCTGGAAAAGGGAGTACCTCTCCTTAATTCCTCCCCTGTATTGATTCAGACATTTGTTTGGATTAAACTTCATGTCTAGTAGAAGTGTGAGATAAACAAGGATATTGGTGGGGTAAGGAAAGAAAAAGAGTATAAAGGAAGCAGAGGAAAGGGGAGCAATTGAGAAGAGAAGAGGAGATGGGACAAGAGAAAATGAGGGTAAGAAGAGAAAGGTGATTTTTTAATTTCACTTTTTAAACTTAAAACTGACTCTTTAACGTTCTTAGATTTTCTCTTTCAAAAAAATGAGTCTTCTCTAGATTAAAGAGTGTTGATCTTTAAATAGCAACATTTTGGCACTCTTACAAATAGTATTATTGAAGTACAGAGCTAGGTTCATGTTTAATAAAATCAGTTCTTCATAGTACAGTCTTCTTTGAACTTATTGGCTTCTTCAGAATGCCTAAGGTTAATTATAGATAGCCCTCAGCTAATAAAAGAGTCAAACAAATGGACACATGTAAATATCATAACCCCTTTATGAGAGCTTTATGGGAACTATGTCCAACACTAGCTTGAGAAAAACATCTTGGTACAGGGGTACCTTGCTGTATGTCAGAGCTGTAATGAGAAGTTGCATGAGTGTAGAATCAGTACAAAGTAAAGCACCCTTTAAACACCATAAAGAAGTTTATATTATTCAGCCCTATTACAATAAAAAAAACTATGAAAATTGTTATTTCTGATATTTTTCTAAGTAAACATAGTGAAAAGGAATAGAAGGGAAATTTGGTGTGCTTATGTTTTCACAAACAAGAATGAGTTGTATCACTGCCCTTACATTCATTTTTAACAAAAGTAATGAAGAAATTAAGGAAAGACTGAAAGAAATTTGAAGTTATACTATAACTTCTTTTGATTTAGTCAGTCTTTTTATTTTCCTTTGTACTGATTTTCCTTCTATTTCTTTACTGCCAACCTACATAGTACACGTTATTTGTAAATTTTTGTGCAAAATGTACAATGACTTATGTGCATACAATACTTTGTGGAATAGTATGAGATATAAATAAACACAATATAAATAATATTTATATAACAAATAAGAAGAAACCAGCAGCTGCCAAGTCACAAGATCAAACCCTGGCAGATATTTATGACAGAATCAAAATTTCAGTCTTTAATCTTTCTGGAAAATTTCCTTTATGTTGTCTATAAATTTTGTTCTGAATATTTCTTTTTTATTGCACCTTGTTCCTATTGTATACACTCAATAACCTCACTTATTTTTGCCAGGATATTAAGCATTATCTTTCTTCTACTTCCTGCCTTATTTCTGTTTTATTTAAATTTATTTTTTCTTTCTTTTCTTTCTTTTCCTTTTTTCCCACTGTTTGATCTGTATTTTTTGGGTCCTAAGTCTTCTTCAATATCTGCTGATCCTTTGCTGTCCATTCATATTCAAGTACAAGATGTCATAATTCTGACTGGCTTTCCCTTAGAGTGGTAAGCTGGAGGGAGACTCCTGCTGTTGGTATTTACAGATCTTTTCTCTTAGATAGTTTTTCCTTGGGAGGAAGCCTTTGATCTCTTGCCTGGAAGTTATAAAACAACTTGTCAGGTTCCTCAGGCTTAACTAAATGAATAAAAAGCATGAGGAAAGTCTCATAATTTAGATATAGATCTCACAGTTCAATGAGTAGGTGCTCCTTTAATCTTTCTGATTTTAGTATTCCATCCCACACTAGACTTTTTCTGATATTCTAGTTTCTAAACATCCACATTATTGATACTTGGGCTCAGGTAGGTCTTTGTTTGAACCATCATGTGAATTGTAGGATATGAGCAGAATCCTTGATCTTTCCTCACTAGATGCCAATAACACCCCCCACCCCACATTTTGAGATAAACAAAAAATGTCCCTTGTGAGGCAAATAAAAACCTGGCCGAGAACCACACAGGGAAGCCCTCCTGTTCAAACACTCCAGAGAATATGTGCCCTGTCTTCTTCTGGAGAGAGAGAGGGAGACAGAAGGAGAGAGAGAGAGAGTGAGTGAGTGTAAGATTAGGAGGGGGTTTAATTGTTATATGTGCAGGAGTGGATCCAGGGATCTGACTACATGTGACCTTTCAACTAATCTTTACATTTTTATCCCCATTGAATCTTTAAAGATAATTGCTGCCTATAATTCTAGAAATTTTTCTGAGTTCTGTAATAGGAATCGACTTATGTGTTGGATTCTAAAAGATTTACTCTTTTTTCATCTGTTAAATTTGTTAAAATTTGTCCATCTGCTTCTAGCTTCCAAAATTTTCTTGCTCTATCTTAACTATTGTTATTTCCTCTTCTATTATTCTCTTTGTCTTTAAATTTTGAGAGAATTTTTGTCATTTTAACCCCTTTACTCAAATTTGTGTATATTTTTATAAGGAAAATTCTAAATTGTGTCCTGTGTCATACTTCTGCATGAATTGTCAATATTAAATGCAAATATTAAAATGATGTTTGTGTTTATGGCAGGTCACTTTGGACTATGCCCATAGAACCTGGAGGGTACATTATTTTTTCTAGGACATTATTACTAATCCAGGGTCAAGAATCCTTTGTGTGCTCAGGAACAGGGATGTAGAAACTGAATGTTTGTGTCTCCCCAAACTTCATATGTTGAAACCTAACCCCTAGGTAATTATATTTGGAAGAGGGGCCTCTGGGAGGTGACTGGGTCATGAGAACAGAAGCTTCATGAATTGTATTTATGTTCTTATGTAAAAGACCCTGGAGAGATCTTTTGCTCCTCCCACCATGTGAGAACACAGAGAAAAAGATGTCTATGAACTGGGAAATGGACTCTCACCATACATTGAATTAGTCAGTGCCTTAATCTTGGACTTTCTTGCCTCGAGAACTATGAAAAATGCATTTCTTTTGTTTATAAGCCATCCAGTCTATGGTAGCCAATATGGACTAAGACAAAGGATATACCTTAGAAGGATGGGTCTGGCAATAACTTCTAAGTTTTCAGAACAACTAGCACATGGCCAAAGCCATCATTAGTGCTCAGTTCATTTGTTTGATTGATTAATTGATTCATTCATTTTTTAAAATTGACCTGTGAAGTAGACCAAACAAACCCATGCAAAGTGAGGCGTAGAGAGTTTAAGTGACTTATTTAAAATTACAAAGCTACTGTGTAGCATATGTAAGATTGAAAGTCTAGTTCACTTCATATTTAGCTCTTCTGTTCTTTGCAGAACTAGCACAATACAAGGAAGCTCTCACAGCAAAGATGAAATACGAATACTATATGTTGGTTTTAGAAAGACAAAGAAGGTAGTACTATCATGGGGTTGTGCACAAGGCACTCCTAAGGCTTACTGTAGAAGTAGCCTATGACTTACTGGATTATAATGAGCTCTGTGAAGAGAGAATACTGATGGCAGATAAGACAGGGCATTTTACTTAGTGTCTGGCTCTATTATTAGTTATTTATATGGTGGATTTTACTGTATCCTCACAACAACCTCTCAAAGTAGGGCTCTAAGTTGGAACAGAAGTTGAAACTAGAATCTCTACTATAAAGGAATGCATTTTTTTCTGAAAGTATTAGACTCATCTGTTCACAAAAGAGAATTTATACTTAAATGTTTAAGAATAGGAGACTCTCAAAGTCCCATGTTCTTCTCATTGGGTAGTTAGCATAATGCTACTAATATAAGTTTGTATCGCAGGATTCAAGATCATGCATTTTGCTTGTTTAAAATTCAATTAGTCGGTCTTAAATTTCTAGATCAAGTCAAGATCCATAATTTTATCTGTCAATTTAGCCACCTGGATGTCCCTAAGTTTCCTCGAACAGAAGTTCTAAAAATCAATTTTTTTTTTTTACTGGTATGAGTTAGCTTTTGCTGCATAACAACCCCCTTTAAAACTTAGTACTTAAAAAAAAAAAAGAATATTTTTTTAGTTCAATATTCTGCTGGTTTGTAATTTAGCCTGGGCCAAACTGGGCAGTTCTGATCTGTCTGGAGTCAGCTGACTTCATTCATATGGCTGAAGTCAGCTGGCAGATAACTGAGGGCTAATTATTCTAAAATGAATTTCGCTAGTGAAATAGACTGAATAATGCTTCCGGCTGCCAAGATGCCCACATCCTGGTCCCTAAAACCTCTGAAAATATTATCTTATAGAAGAGAAGGGACTTTGCAGATATGATAAATTAAAGATCTAGAGATGGCAAAATTATCCTGGATTATCCAGGTGGGCCTAATGATATAATCACAAGTTTTCTTATAAGAGGGAAGCAGAGAGAGACTTACTATAGGAGAAGGTAATATGATGACAGAGATTACAGGATGAGCTTTGGGGATGGAAGAAATGGTCATAATCCAAGGAATAAAGGCAGACCCTAGAAGGTGAAAAGGCAAAAAAATAGATTCTCCCTCAGAGTTTTAAACAGGAGCTAGACCTACTGACACCTTGATTTTAGCTCAGTGATTCTAATTTTGAACTTCTGAACTTCAGAATTTTTAAGAATAAATTTGTATTGTTCTAAGCCACTAAAATTATAATAATTTGTTATAGCAGCAAAAAGAAACTAATACAGCTGAAATGGCAGGAATGATGAGGGTCTCCTTCTGTCTGTCTTTTCTCAAGGTGCATCCTAACCTCTAGCTATTCTGAACTACTAACAGATTCTATAGAATTCCCATAAAATCTAGCAATATAGATAGGAGTATTTTTATTATTAATATTTATTTATGAACACTCTGGCTTACTTTTCATGGAGTATGTTAAATGTGATGTTTTATTCAGTGAAAATCAGGTATAATTCATCTAAGGTAATGAATCATAGATGCACACATAAGGATTTATGGAAGTAACTTCATTAATACACTACATTCATTGCAATTCGTACAGCCCATTTAACTGCACCATTAAAAAGGAATATCACATTGAACATACCATGTGATGTTTTCGAATATGCCATGTATTTTCATGTAATATCAATAGTTCATTTGTAAATACTTACGTGCATATTCATTTATGTTTAAAGACACTGCGGACACCATGTATGATACCCATGATATTTCACGCCTCCATGCTCTCCTGTGTGAGATGTCCTTTCCCCTTGATAGGTTCTCTATATCCTAATTATCCTTCAGGAGTCAGATTAAATATTAATTTCTTTATGAAATACTTTCTTATCATTCAGTCTCAGTGACTACAGTGTCATCATCCTCCCCATTATTCCCTTGACATTTTAAATTTCAGCAAGTGGAAATTGAAACAATTCTATGAAAGATTAATAGCTACTGATATACACATTAAACAAAAGTTTACTTCAGTATCACAGGTACTAATATCTCAGGGATGGTAGAAACAAGTCTAATTGAAGATAAATAAACAGAAAAGCTAGTCCACTGAGAGTTAAAATGTCCACTTCAGGCAGATAAGCTCCTCTCAGATTATGGAGAATTGCAGAAGTAAAATTATGTGCTTGAGAGACTCACTCAATCAAGTCCATTGGCTGGTTAAAAATAAACCTAGAGATGTCATCACTATAAATTTATATTTTATCTAGTATCTTTCCTTTCCCATTTAAAATCATTCTCCAAAGTTTATATTTTCTATGAAGACTTTGTCTACTAAAACACATCCCTGTTCAATGTCTACAATTATCTGTACTCATTTGTTTTCTTTTTTTTCCCTGAGCATTTGGGATAGAGATATACTTTATCTCTATGATATATTCACAAAGTACAGGGTACATCCACAAAGCTTCATATATAATCATCATAATAATAATCTGTATTACAGATGACAGGTAAAGAATTACTATTCCAGACCTCAACATTTCAAATAATAAATAAAGCTCTATGAATTTCATTAAAGTATTTTTCTCAAATTCGGCTTGTAGAACATAGATAACAATCTGCCTATTTCTGCAAAGATTTTGTTCATTGAAAAATATGTATAGCAATTTCTAATACATGCTCACACCCAGTTAGTTAGCATTTAGTAAATAAAGTCAAATGCTTTCTCAAAATCATCGAATTAGTTTTATGTTGTATCAGCTTGATAGAATATTACATAGCCATTAAAATGATGAATGTGCAGACTATCCAGATACATAGAAAACTGTATGCTGTGGGAAAAATAATACACAGTATGCTAGCATCATCTCTATTGTGTATACTATTTTTATACATAAAGCTTGGAATAGGCCACCTCATAAATAGCTGTTTACTTAGGAAGCTTTTATATTTTTTACATATTTGAATGTTTTTAAAACAACACTATTTAAATAGTATTTACTGTAAACATCCAGTTATAGGGATTTGTGTAATTTGTTATGTCAATAGAAATAAAAATCGAAGTTTAAAAACAGTTTCTTACCTGTGAAATGAGGGACATTGTTTAAAAACATCTCTGGGGTTCTTTGGATCACTGAAGAACAACCATTCATGACAACATTACTAGGAATGAGGTTTTCCTCTTTATTTTCATGACTGCGAGAGGAAATTACAAACATTGTCTTTGGAGTCGAATTGCTTGTTTTTAAATTATTCCTTCACCACCAAAGAGCCAGTGAAAACTGACCTGGGATGAGTTGCTTATCTTTCCTAAGTCTTGATTTCCTCACTAATAGAGGTAATAAAACTTATAACATTGCTAAGAGGATTCAATGATAAAAAAAAAGCATATAAAGTAGGTGCTTTGCACAGAACCTGGTACATATTAAGCTTTCAATAAAAGGTAGTTATACAAACATATCTCAAGGCCACTACTGATTTACCAATAATTTTTTTTTCCCAAAGAAAAGCCAATGAAGCAATATCCCTAGGAATAATACTCTGCAACATTTAGGCCATTCTAAATGAAATCTCAACAGACAGGGAGTTCTTTTATTTCTTTAAAAATGATGTTTTCAATATGTTTAAACTTCATTCATAACAAAAGCAGATTTTTGTAATGATGCCCATAGTAGGTGACCTTTCTGAAGATGGGGCTTTGTGATAGAGTTGCAGGCAGTCTGAGAATTTATCGAACATTTTCTGAATTGATTTCTTTTGGTAAAACGCACTGGAATTTAGAGCTAAAAGTCTTTAGACTAGATGGAATGTCAATCATGGCTCATTCAACATTTAAATATTTGAACAGATCCTTTGTAGAGTTTTCCTTTCTATTCTTCACTCTTTTTCTACAGAGCACATCTAAAATACTGGACCTATATTTAAGTATGTCTTCTGTCACAATCCTGACTGTAAAGTTTAGTATGAGGGTACAATGAAGGGAAACACACAAGTAATCAGATGACTGGTTAAAATATGGTCAGATTTCTGCATAATTACATGTTTTATATACCTGTTTCAGACCCATTGTCAGTAAGTTTATAAAAATCCTCCAATTTACTAAAAGGGTGCAATTAAGGGCCTTCTGAAATCATAAAAGAGAAAGGCTTTTTTTTCTCCTTCCTGTTATATAGGTATGCAGCTCTCTCTCTCTCTTAGAGGGAAAGATTTAACTGATTCTTACCTCTGTAAGACCTAGTCAGAGAATAGCAAAGCATTCTGAAAGGTAAGCTCTTGCTTCTCTAGAACTGACATTTTCAAATATGTGGAATTAGTCTAAAAGACTGTGAAAGTAAAATAGAAATAAATGACTTAGGCTATTAAACAGTAAGGGCTTTTCCTAGGGAGAACATAGGTCCAACCTACCCAACATTTGTACTAGCTTCTTGAGGTTTATAACAAGTGAATCTAAGCAAAATAAACACAGTCCTACAACTTTTCTAACATGCCCTCTAGATTACTGCTGTCTTCTTAATTCCCATAATTCACTTTATTATAATAACCTGTTTCCAGATCACAGCATGAATTCCTTGAGATAAGGACAAAGGATTGATTATTTATCTTTGTTTGCCTAGTTTCTAGTTTCCTGGGAAACTAACTATCAATACTTGACTACCTCAAGAGGTAGGGTAGTCAAAAATTTAATCACGTTCAAATATGATGTATCTGTAGTGGCTTAAGAAGAAAACACAGCCTCCAGAGGTCAGAGGTATTAGGACTATACCACTTGCAAGATACTATCCTTTGTGTTTCTGTCAGAGGCAGAACTGGGCTGAATGGTGTATTTTTGTGTCTCTGTACCCTTTTTTGATCTATGGCTTTAAATAATTTTTAAAGTTAATTTCCAACAGCTTGGGATATTTATGGAACATACAGTGTTAATCTAGCTCTCACATGACAGAAGTTCCCCGACTTATAATGGTTTGTCTTATGAATTTTTAAATTTATGATGGAAAAAAAGTGATAGACATTCAGTAGAAACCACACTTTAAATTTTGGATTTTGATCTTTTCCCAGGTTAATGATACGCAGTATAATACTTCCCCATGATGCTGGACAGTTGCACTGAGCCACAGGTCCTAGTCAGGCATGTGGTATGCTGATACTCTGATACTCTGTAGTGCACTGTATTGCCAGCATTTTTTTTTTTTTGGATATTGCGTTCTGAGCATGTTTAAGGTAAGCTGGGTTAACCTATTGTGTTTGGTATATTAGGTGCACACAATCCATTTGACTTACAATATTTTCAATTAAAATGGGTTTTTTGGGACATAATCCCATCATAAGTCGAAGAAAATTTATAATTAGCAATCAATTTTTCCAGACCTCAATTCTGTCATCTATAAATTGAGGTCCTAGGACTAAATTGTCTTAAAGAGTCCATTCTCTGTTTGTTTTTATCTGGTGATCAAAGGTTAGATTTTAGGCTTTTTTTTTTTTTTAACAACAATAGGTCCTCCTCTCTTCTACTTCATAACACCATGACTTTAGTATCCAGCTCAAAACAATAGTAGGGAACAAAAAAAAAAAAGAGCTGTATTCTAACTCAGTACTAAAATAACAGGGACAAGGCTAAAAATAAGTAGCTAAGGAAATTGCTTTCTGTATTTGTGTATTTTTTTTTCAAGTTTGCTTATTGTAACTTTTTTATTTTTAAGAAAACAATTAAATTGGAAGGTTTTCTATTTCCTGCTGGCTGCCTTTTTTTCCCTCCCATCTCATGCCAGAGACTGTGTATTGAAAGCAATTTTAACAGACATAATTAATGAAGGACTGAGTGTGTGCACATCGTATACTGTTATTTTATGACCAGGAGCTCTCCTAGATATCTTCTTGACTTCTCTCCTGGGTTGCTGTAGAGTTTGATCATTCTGTATTGTATTATTTTTCCCTTGTGTGAAATGCACAGGGATATATTATACTTATCTATGGATGCTGCTGTAATGTATATCATAAGGGATCAATACTTGTCCAACACTTTAATATCTCTTGGCAAAGGCACGAGAAAGTACAGCAATTGTTGCATTGCATATACATGTCCCTGTAGCTGATTTGCCTTTAACAGCTGGGGAAGTAGGCTTAATTCTGAGCTGCTTTGCTATGGACAGATGGACCTCATCAGTCTCACTTTCCTTGAACTAGACTTCCCTCTTGTGAACTGTTTCCTTCAATGTAAAAATCCCCAAACCTCAGACCTCATCACTGATAACAAAATAAGCAAGCAAATAAAAAAGGTTTAATTTAAAAAAGAAACCAATAATATCAAAGTGAACAGATTATATTACTTGGCAATGTTACCTATCAGAACAAAATGTAAAGAATTTACTAGCATGTCATTAACACTGTCTACTTGCCTTCTTTGAAATGTGGGGAACTACTAATTCAATATTAAAAGCACTACATTCCAACAGGGTGGACAATTATAGAGCTATTCAGTTCTCCCAGTCATCTAATACAGTCCAATTTCATGATCGTTTATTGTACAAGGTGTTTAATAGGTTTCCTGAAGCATATAAAAATAAATGACATGGATTGCCCCTTTTACTAAACACTCCTTTAATGTATGACATGTTAGGAAAAGTTTATTATAGAATATTGAGATCTTTAAGGAACATTGGAAAAAGGGAAGATGTAACGTACTTTCCTATCATTATACAAATGAAAAATCTTGTTAAAACAGCTTATAAAACATTAGAATTTAAGATACAGAGTAATGTAAGAGCATGGATTTTTTAAAAATCAGATATACCAAGGTCTGAACTCTGTCAATTACTTTTCCAGGTAACTTCATACAAGTTATTTAATTTTCTTGACATCTTACTTTCTCATTTGTGTAGGTAATTCTATTTAGTAGTTCAAAATTGGTTGAATATTGACAAGCTACTGTATGACTCAACTTAATAAAAATGATTTTTATAGGATGGTGTGGAAAAGACATGATCGAATACCCAGTATTGAGTACTTGCTGCTGCCACTGGGACTGCTATTTCTCGTGTTACTACTACCACTACCACCACTGCTACCACTTTCACCCCCACCCCCACTGCTGCCATTACCACCATCACCACCACCACCCCCACCACCGCTAACTACTACTATTATCACCATCACTACTACTACAATACTACTACCACAGCTGCCACCAGTTATCATCATTACTGCCACTACTATTACTACCACTTGTAATTATCTTCATGACCTCATCATCATCATAATTTTCATTAAATGAAATGAAATGATGAGTTCCCCAAATATGGAAGAAAAAGTGTTTCTTAAATCACTCAGAACACTTTAAAAGTTCTCACTTTATACTTGGCAGCTTCCATTTTATGGAACAATATTGGTGTAGGTCAGGAAAGAGGTTCAGGGTAGAAGCTATGTGTGTTAGGTTTCTTTTGGATCCAAAACTCATTTTTTAATGGTACCAACAATGAAAGTTAAATACAAACAGGATGAAAAGATAATTAAAGGAATACAGAGGTTTAGGTCAAGTAGAAATAAATAGAAAAGAGACTGTCCAAGAAATAAAATGTGAGAGTTTGAAAAGGAAAAATAAAATGTTGAATTAAGGTCAACCTTCTCTAAAAGAAATAAGAAAAAAAAGAGAATATTATTTTTTTAGGAAATAGGCTAAAATAATAGGTAACACAGTTTCTATTTGCAATTCCTCTTACAACATATTACAACTATGTTGAACTGATGCCAAAAAAATTCTGAGAGGCAGCCAATATAGTAACAATAACTCTAACCTAAGTCTCATGCCTGAATTTATTGCTAAATATCTAAATGACCATGATCAAGTTCTGAGATTCTTCCATATATAAGATTTTATAATGCCCAATGCAGCATTGCTCAGCTTTCCAACATAACATTTGACTCCTCTTATTATTCAGGAATTATAAAATAATTGAATTTTCTTAATATTAATTTAGAAATTGTTTCTTCCAAGTGAATTTTCAAGAATCCAAGGCAAATCGTTAGAAAAAGGATATGTCCATTGGAAGAAGAGATGAGAACATATTTTAAAGGTGAAGAATGTATAACATTATAATAAATCTAGCTACATTCTGGGGTGCTATATGGACCCTAGTTGACCATATTAAATACAAATACTTTCTCAAACTCTAGACAATTTTGACTGCAAAACAGTGACCTGGTTTCATATCTAGGAAGATGTGCTAGTGGGTCAATTTTATGTTAGAAGTGAATATTGGTCGAAAAGTATCCTGGAAGACAATTAAAAAAAATAACATCTCTAGAAGCACAATCAAGGAATTAACCAATGCAATATCTTCTCAAATGTCTTAGAAAAAGAGTAGGAAAAGAAGTTAATGAAATACCAGGCATTAAATTTTAAAAAATAATTTCTTTATAGTTTAGTCGATCACATAAATACAGACAGTACCGCACACCACACACTACCACCTCTGTACTACACCATCAAACCCCACAATTAAACACTGGGACCTCACAGTTGCTTTGAAACTAACTTGCAGGTCAGTACAATACCAGAGCAAATAATATGTATCATTACTCATTTATTATATTAAGAAATCAATATTACTATACAATACTAATAATTAATAATTCTCAATTATATCAGTGAATTAAAATTATTAACAAATATGTCATATTGTTAATAAATAAATGTGAAGATAATAACAATAAATGTTAACAGTTATTGTTAATGATAGTATTTTGAAGCTAGAAATCTGGGAGAACAGTGGTAAATTACTCGGCAGGTGGGAGAAAACTGAAACTGATGCTAGTAATGGCAAAAGAGAAGATAGTTAAACTGCGAACAATTAAAGTGAGAGGTTTAAAGTGCTCCATCAGCTATGATTTAAAGCCACCATGATTTAATGGATTGGCCATGTGTGTCCAAAGATTGGGGCTTCTTGGAAAAATGAGGTGCAATCGCAGACACATTAAACTGGGAAGTGGTATGTTCACCATTTTGACATTTCTTACTCCTGCTTTGTCACCTTGTTCAATGAGATCTGTTGCTTTCACTCAAATACATTTTTCGGCAGTATCAGACCTACTCTCTCACAATTCATAAATGGAGTTTCTGACAAAATCTAAAACTCAAGATTGCAGAAAATATATAAACATTCAAATAATTTTTATAGTTATTATCATATCATAGAACATATCGCACCAGAGGCAGTTTGCTATCACTTTTATTAATTATTGACAAATGTAATATTGATTCTAGGTTGTGCTTCTTAGTCTTTAAAATCTTTTAACTCTATATTAGAGTCTTAATTCTGTAGCAAAATTTCCTGCCTACTGTACTTATTTATTTTTAGATCTACCTAATCAAGATATTATTGCATCTATGACTGAAAATGCAATAATATAAATTCTTGGTGTTCTTATTCTTACACAAGCTACTTTATCTTCCATGTAATTGAAGAGAAATACAGTGGAGTAGAATTATGTGTATAATTTGTCTTAGGTTGCCTAGACTTTAGTGTCTAACTTTCTATAAAGTAGAACTTCATGTTTCATTTATTCCTCATAGCAACAAACATATCTATTAAAATGTGTTAAAGTTAGAGAGGCACAATATTTAAGGATTATGCAGTAAACCTTTCAGGAATTTTTCTTCTACTCAGTCCTAGGGATGTGAAGATATCTTACTGATACAAATAGTTTAAACACATAAATATTTGTTCATGCTGTCATTCTTTCCTTTCAGAGAAAGACCATACTAGATTACATTCCCTCAATCATGTATGTACTTTATAAATGGCTTAATTTTTACTATATGTAAACATAACCCCCACAAAATAAGTTATCCTATTGTACACAAAAAAAGTGGCATTTTTTTAGACTCAGGAATGTTTATCATTTGGCTGATTGGCTAAAAAAGTTAACATCTCAAGAAGCATGATCAAGGAATGAATTAATGTAACATCTTCCCAGATATCTTAGAAAAAGAGTAGGAAAGGAAATACCAGGTATTAAATTCTAAAAAATGATTTCCTCATAGTTCATTCTATCATATCGATACAGACACTATCAAGATTCAGGAATGTGTATCAGAGACCATAAAGCAGGATGACCTACTCATCATTAGAGAACATTCATGCCCAACACACACATTTGTTGCCAGTACCATAGCTCAACAACTTTGTGTCATCTGGTGTTTTAAGGCTTGTATAAGGAATCCGAAGAAACAAAATTTCTATTCAGTATTCTGGGGACATATGTGTTCTTATAGACTCTTTGAAAATGTTACACAGAGGCATTGACTCAGAACATAAACTTCATATTAAAATAATCAAAACTCTCTATCATAAGTGCTATATGGCATCTTTCTTATGACTGACAGATGAAACTCCATAGTATATGAACATTGATACAACTGCAGTCAACATCCCAGTCTGAGCCTATGGGATTCCACACTAAAGACCAAAAAAAGGAAAGCTAGTTAAATGGTGCATACATATATTCATATACCTAATTTTAAGACATACAAATCATTACATAGCTTATATGTTTAATTTTATTTTACCCACATTTTTGCCAAGCCATCTGTAATTATGAGTCTTTGTTAATCATTTTCCCAGATTTTTTTTTTATTCAAGGGCAGATGATACTTGGTTTTTCCCTATTTGAATGTTCAGCTGGCATTTTGATCTGATCTTCTCCTGTAAAGAGTCTCCACTGCTAAAGGATTATTATCACTTAGTCAGTTATTCAGACTTTACTGGAATCAGTTGTTATGGGATGAGGAGTGGGTGGGAGATTTATAGGCTCAAAGGAACTCTTTAAAGAAAAAGGTTGAAACAATTTTCAGTGGGAAAGGAGGGAATAATTACAAAAAAATTATTTCTGAAAAAGATCAATAAACAGAAAATTACCCTTTCAACTAATTGTCATAGGGAATCTATTTAATAACATTATCTCTCCAGAAGACTAATTTTTATATTAACTCATATTATCTCATGCAATTTTTTCAAACAAGTATAAAGCCCATAAAACATTATTCCAAATAAAAAGAAAAAAACAATGGTTTTCTTGATTTTAGGAGAAAAAAATACATTATAGAAAAAATTTAAATCACCTCTGTTTACCATATTCAGAAATGGTTATGGTTTAATTTAATTTAATTTAATTTAATTTAATTTAATTTAATTTAATGTAGTATGCTTATATTTACATAATGGGAAAATGAATTAAGAATCTGAGCTAAAGTAGAAGAAAATTATATAAAGTGTAACAAAAAGTACTATATACTACTTATATTTAATATTAATGGGTAAGAAACCTTAGCAGTACTATAGTTATCAGGAATATATTTTTTACTATTACCAGCATCTAAAAAAATCTATTAAAAAATCTCTTTTTCTCAGTGTTTTTAATCTCATCTTTATTGAGGTATATTTTACATAAAATAAAATCCACTAATTTTAACTGTATGTTACGATGAATATTGAGAAGTATATATAGCTGTATATTCTCAACAGTAATCATGATGCAGAACATTTCTATTAACTTAAGAGATGCGTTATGCCCTTTTGTAGACTAAACCCTTCATTCATCCCCAGTTGCTGGCAACCACTGATCTTTGTGTCACTATAGTTTTGCCTTTTCTAGAATTTCATATAAGTGAATAATAAAAACAAATTGTGTTTTTTATTTTGGTTATCTTCTTTCATATAGCATAAAGCTTTACAGATTCAGTTGTATTATTGCATGTATCAGCAGTAGAAATTTAATATTAAGAATTGTTTATCAGTTTATCAGTTAATGGGCATTTGGGTTGATTCTAGTATTTTGGCTATTATGAATAGAACACCTGTGAATAGTCAAGTACAAATCTTTTTGTTATTATATCTTTAGTTTTCTTCTGTAAATACTTAGAAATGAAATTACTCAATAATATGGTAAGTACATATTTAACTTTATAAGGAACTACAGTTTTTTCTAAATCTAAAGTGGCTAAACCATTTCACGTTTCCACCATCAGTGTCTGAGCATTCCCATTGCTCTACATTCTCACCAATATACTATGTACTTCCAGATCAGTGAACTATTTTGACTGTGAACCACAGTAAGAATTTTGTTTTATATTAAACCCATAATGTACACACATAACTGAGAACATTTAGCTAATAGTACTTTGGTTTACTACAAGTAAGGTAGCCTGATTTCTATTATTTTATATTTTGCTAAAAAATAAAAAAATGCTTTCTTAACTACTAATTACACAATTTACTAAAAGTTTGACCTATAGTTTAAAAAACATAGCTTATAGTTTTGAAACACATGTGCATACCCATACAAATATCTAATTTTAGGTCTTTGGTTTATTTTTATAGTAAAACTATGGATGTAAGGCATAGTATATATGATTTTCTTCCCCAGGGATTAGTTGCTTGGGATTAGAAAGGAAAGCCGGATGAAGGATTAATCTGGGTTTGGCGTTTTGCCAAATATAGGAAATGAACATGAAGTAAGGCAGGATATTGACAGAAGGTGGTTGAACTTCAAAGTGAATCAGAGCTGGATGTGGTAGAATGTTGTTGGTAACAAGATGGACCACACTGGCCACAGTTTGGAAATACTATGCAACCACCACCATCAGCCATCAAAGTGACTGCCTTTACTCTACCTATGTGCATAAATAGATAGACAAAAAATAATTAGTAATGGTTAAAGATTTATGTAGAAAGGATATTGAAATTATTATCTGACACTATTAAGTTTGATTTATCTATTATATATTGCTTTTAATATTTTTTTAAATTCTTGTTTAGGAATTAGGTATAGTAAGATAATCAATGACTGAAAGTTGAGAGGCTAAAGAATTTAAATTAGGTTATACTAGAATAATAGTCTGAAGATAGTGGATTCATAAAAAGTGAAAAATAAATATTCATTTTTCTGCATATCTCACAGATTTCAGTTCACTTTTAAAACTTCACACTGGCCTCTGTTTTCCTATTAAAATTCACCAACATTTTTCCTTCTGTCAATGAGTATGCAGCTAAAAACTGAGCTTTGTAAGGTCTCATATTAGAAGAAACTGTGTGAAGTTGTAAAAATCGTTAATACACTGATTCAACTTTATAGATTAGCCAAAGAACATGGTCCAAGGTCACTGAATAAATTACACTGCATCAAGAAATGAAAATTACACCCTGCCATAGTATGATTTTAATAAAAAATGAAAATGGAATTTATGACCCCCTTTCTTCAGGCTACTAACGTTCACTGCCAAAAGATGAATCCCTTCTGTGACATTAAATGCGAGATGGGCTACAGAAAATGTTGAGAACTAGTTCACTTGCCAAGAAGAGAGGCAAAGTGTATACATGCATGTATTTTTATACCCATCTGCTATCACTGTGAAGCCAAATATGTTCGAGGCAAACAAATCAGGCCAAATAAATTCATTTTTCCCAGTGCAATAATGGAAACCAAATGAATAAATGAGATGTAGGTCTAACAGAATTAACAGAGGGAAAGTAACAATGCTGATTTGAAAGAAATGACAGCCATTGGAATTGTATCACTGAAATGTAATTTAACATAGCCCTTCTAGGAACCATTGATAGGTCACTACCACTGGAGGGACATGAATTCAGTTTCTAATAAGACACCTCTAAATATGTATAATATTAATGAATATTGTCATTAACAACTCATAGAATTCAGTAAAGATACATGAAAATCATAATTTAAAGATGAAACAAGTATAAGGGGACCATAACATGATGTGAGTTTGGACCAGCACACATTATAGCCTGGTTAAATTTGAGAAATTGGTTAAAACCAAAAAGATGAAATGAAATCCATTTACTACAAATATAAAATAGCTTGGTAATGGCAGAAATTAACAGATGCCCTCATTCAGAATGACAAAAACTGAGACAGACTCTATAGGATGGTTGGATGCATAGATTAATGAAGCTGTTAATAAGATACCATTTTACTAAATATGCCATGGAGGAATATCTCCTCCAGTCATTGATAATTTTATTTTACCTTAAAGACAAAACATTAGTTTATAAACTCTGAAATGTCAAGATGTTTCTTACAATTGTCTTATTAAAACTCTAATTGACAAAATAGAACCTTGCATAATTAACAAAGAACTTGCTTCTATTGCAGCATCTTTTGTGTTTAGAAAGTAACATTTCTAAATATAATATTTGCTAATACAGCTCCATCTTTGTAACTCCTGTTTAGACTGCCTCTCTGTTGAACCTTGCATATATATCTTTGTCTCTATACCCTATCTTCTTATTTTCTGAAGCCCCCGTATTTAGTTTCCTGTTTCTACATTTTACTCAGATTTTTCATTTGCATGGTGTTAAAATTGTCCTTCTCTTTTCTCCAGGCTTTACTTTCCTTTGAACTCTAACATTTGGTATCAGTGACCATCCATCTCTCTTTTGAAATGCTTTCCTCTTTTGGTTTTTGCATATATATCCTTTCTCCATCCTCTCCTCAACTCTGGCTCTTCCTTCCTGTTCTCTTTTTCAAGACAGCCTTCTTTTCTTCTACTTACTAACAATGCAATTTCCCAAATCTATATGTTCAAATGTCATCTTTCTATACACTTACCCTATTGATATGTTTACTCTCCAGGTATTCAGTTAATATACCTATCATTATATAACTCTAATCTATATCTTCAACCTTGAACACTTACCCTAGTCTTCATTCAGTTATTCCATTAGCTTAAAATATGTATTTATTTTAATTTCTATAATTGCCTCAAATTTATCATTTTCTCTGGAAGCAGTATTCCATCTGTAATCACTTTCTTATATATGCATTAAATCAAAGCTCCTTGGACTATATATAGTTTCCCACTCAATGCCATTATATAGTATCTACTTTTGTTAAGATATCTTCATGTTTATTTCCACCTAGTGCTTTATTCATGATGATTTTTATATCTGAAATAGCAAAACTTGAATTTCAGACCAAGGATTACTTATTAGCATCTGACAGCCTGTGAAATATCCCACAAATATAAGTTCTTTCTATCTTTTTGAGGAATAATGGCTAGTTCCATAGATTTTTAAAATTTTTCAACTTACTTAATGTTATCACAAAATCATTGAGTTATTCAGAATTATTATAATTTGAATTTCTAAACAAAAAGTAAGAAACTCATTATAGTTTGCTGGGGACATGTGTATATTATTTTTATGATATAATTTTATTTTATAAAAAATGCTACTTTGTCAACATTGTAAAGCTCCTGTTTTATATAAACCAGAGTTAAAATGCTCAGAATACTACAGAAGGATTTAGGGGTGGTTGTTACATGCATAACATCAATGTTATTTTCTTATGGTTTTCATTTTTAACAAAAGAAATACTTGTTTTTACTTAGAAGTCTATTAATTTATCTCCATATTTTATTTAGCTTGTTGTGAGTGGATTCATTAACCCTACAGTATGTAATGATACATATTGATATCATCAAAAATGTTGGCTTTTAATTATCTAATTACTAGACTTTAAGACATATATAGGTTGCAGTTAAAATATGAATATTCAGTACCCCTATTTCCAAATGTATACAAAATTTTTGAAATTGTACATTGGTACATCATTATTTCCCCCCGAAAAAGTGATGAGAAGCTGAGTAGGTCGCTTGCTCTGCCTAAAAATAATTTTAGAAGTGTGATTTAAAAGATCTAATCAGATATGGCTTATTTAATAGCTCCTCCTGGCCCTAGGCTTGTGCAAAGCTCTCTTATAAAGTGTATGTTTAGATTCAAGAAGCTCTCCAGGCTACAACTTACTCACCTTTTATTTCCAATCTAGTTCTTGCTTATTATTTAATCTTATGGATTCGATGAAGGGGCTAGAATATAAGGGCAAAGAAGCAAAGGCTTTGGAGTCTAATTTAGGTTTGACATTCAGCTCTTTTACTGTCTAGTGTAAAATTGTAAAATTGCGTACATTGCTTCAGTTCCCTAAGCATCAGTTTTCTCTTCTTTAATGTGGGATATTATTTATATGTATGATCATTTGGGAAGACTAAATGAAGTAATGTGTGACATAAAGTAAATCCTCATCCAGGGGTTTGATGACTCTCAATTTTCTTTCTATATCTTTCATTTTTTGTTCCATTATTTGTACCTACTTTATTATTTTTCATCTTTTCAGGCTAACTTTCTCTGCTTGTAAATCCAGAATGAAAAATATGGCTGACAGTTGCTTGTGAGTTTTTTGGTTCCTAGCCTGCTCAACAAGACAAAGAAAGATGGCACACAGCTCAATTCAGAATAACCAATTGGTTGAACTAAAGGAAAAGATAGATGATTGTTCTAGCTTAAATATTGGTCCCACTTTTAATCTATTATTTATACTAGAGGAGAGTCATGTTATACGGACATGGGGCATTTTCCAGAAAAAGAGGCTTTTTCCGGAAAATGGAAGTTATAAAGCCTAGTTAGATGACTTAATAGATGTCTTTTAGTGTTATCAATACTTGCTCAATCTTAATTCCCAAGCACAGATCATAGCTGTAAAGGCCCATCTTTACCTGGGAGGAAAGGCTAGACATTAAATCATTTTCCTTTTCTCACCTCTCCAAATTCTATCCATTTTAAAATCCATTTTACTTAACTATGTCCCCTGTTAATATTTTAAAATTATTTATCATCTAATATCTTTTTAAGTATCTCTGAGTATAGAAGTAGGTTAATAGAGTTCATACAAAGCATAACAGTAATTTATTCTCATAATTTCAAGTCTTTATGCTATATTCCTTCTTTTAGATTTTCTATCTTTGTGATATGATACACTAGGAGTGTTTTACGTATTCTATAAATGAGTCTGAGTTAGTTTAAATAAATGACCACAAAATTTATTGACATTCCTCCTGTCTTGAAGCAAGGTCTTTGTCTCCTATTCTTGATTCTAGGTGAGCTTATAATTGCTTTGATCAATATAACATGGTAGAAAATATTACCATGTGACTTTTGAGGCTAGGTTAGAAATGACAAATTAGCTTCCAAATTGTTTGCTGGAACATTTGTGATGCCACATAAGCCTGTATGCCCTGAGCCACCCCCTAACAAGTTCTACTACTTTTATCATGCCATAGAGGACATCTGTGCACATGCAGAGGTCACATTTATGCATTGCAGCCCCAGTCTAGGCCCTAGGTACATGAGTAAAGGAATCTCCAGATGATTGCAGCCCTCAATCATCAAGTCACTCTCTCTGCCTTTGAGTTTTCTCAGCTGAAGTCTTAAACTTTGAGCATCAGGGACAAGCCTTTTCTACTGTGTCATTTCTAAATTTCTAACAATGAAATACATTAGTATATGGAGCTTTACACCATTAAATTGTGCGGTAATTTGTTACACAGCAATAGCAACCGTGACAGTGCCCCTTTTGAGTTACATGAATTTTCCCACTTTGTAGCTTGCCTTTTTGTTGTTTTTTTTTCACTTTAAAAATTATATTTGACATAAAACATTATGTCAGTTTAAAATGCACAACATATTTATTTGATATTACAATATAATTGCCATCGTAGCATTAGCTAGTACCTCTAATACCTTTTTATTCTCTTAGTGGTGGCTATTAATGAAAAGAAAAAAAAAACAATTTTTAGT
This sequence comes from Macroglossus sobrinus, assembly GCA_004027375.1. Lineage (NCBI taxonomy): Eukaryota > Metazoa > Chordata > Mammalia > Chiroptera > Pteropodidae > Macroglossus > Macroglossus sobrinus. Next base: position 522,623 of record PVKZ01000759.1, read on the forward strand.
CTTATTCTTAATAATTAGTACTTTCAGTTGTTTTGTCTGATAAATGTTTCTCTACCCCAAGGTCAAAAAAAATACTTACTTATACCTACTTTCAGAAGCTTTATTGTTTTACTTTTTATCTGTAATCTAATTTACATTAGTTTTTTTATATGGCATAAGAGTCAAGATTTATTTATTTTTGCTTATGTATATCTAATTGACCCGATGACATTTATTTAAAAAAATCATCTTTTTTTCATTTGTGTTTGAGTCTATTTCTGGACTATTTTTTTTTTCCATTGGCTTACTTATCTTTCCTTACGTAATATCATGTCTTGATTACTGTATCTTTATAAGACTTTATATATAATTGCATAGGTTCTTGGACTTATTTTCCAAGAAATTATAGTTCTTGCCTATTTGGGAGCCCTTGCATTTACATGAAATTTCAAATCAGCTTTTCAATTTATGCACACATGCACGCACCCTTGTTAGGATTTTTATTGTACCTGCTTTGAAACTATGGATCAATTTTGGGAAAATTACATCTTTACAATATTAGATCACTCAATTCATAAACAGACTTATTTCTCTATTGGAGAATTTTTAGTTTCTCTTAATATTCATATAGGATTTTGTGAGTAGAAGTATATATATAACTTTTGTAGGGCTATGCCTAGATATTGACTTTTTCACATTTTAAAGGGTATTTTATTTTCTATTTTATTTTTATGTATGTTTGTAGTGTGTGTGTGTGTGTGTGTGTGTGTGTGTGCATGTGTTGACCTTGTACATAGTCACCTTGCTAAATTTATATATTTAAAGTAGTGTTTTTCTCAATATACCTTTGGATTTTTTTCATAAAAAATTACATTATTTAAAAATCATATTTTTACTCATTTCTTTCTAATCTTTTCATTTAACTTTATTATTTTTCAGCCCCAACTAGGACCTTTGTTCCAATAATTAATAGAAATAATAATAGCTAGTATTCTTTCTTGTTCTCAAATGACATAAAGGGTCCAGTATTTCAACATAAATAATCATCATCATAATCACTTTATTATTTTTTTAGATATACATTATCATAATCAGTAACTTCCTTTTACTTCTTAGTTTGGGGAGTAGTGTTTGGGATTTTTTTTAATGAAAAAGTTAGAATTTTTTCACTTGGCTTTTTTTTCTTTCTCTATTGACAATTATGTACTCTTCCTCCTTTTTTGTTAATATGATAAATTATAATAATTGGTTCTCAAATGTTAAATCAATTTCACATTCTCATAATAAATATAATTTGGTTGTAATGTATTATTCTTTTTATATGTTGCTAGATTGTATGCTTTTTTTTTTCATTTGAACTATGTTTATAAGAGACATTGGCCTTTAATTTTTCTTCCTTGAAATAGCCTTCTCAGATATCAGTTCTGTTAGTTTTTATATAATTTTATATAAATAAATCATATATTTAAACTTTAATGTATATAAAACTTTTACTTATAAAAAACTATATAAAAACTTTATATATATATGCATGTATATGGGTATATAATATCAGAGTTATGCCAGCTTTTTAAAACATGTTGGGCAATTTCTCTATTTTTTAATCATAAAGTTATCAGGCCTAAATTTTATTTGCAGGAAAGTTTTTTTAATGACTTTGTTTCTTTATAGAATAAAATATATTGTAATTATGTAGAGTAATTGAAGTTTTTATCAGAACATCAGAACATCAAATGTATAAGACTATTCAGATTTTTCTATTGTGGAGTGTATTTTTATTTTAGAAATTTTATTTTAATACTCTCCACAACAGTTCTAAAATAAAAGGAAGGAATGCCCATAATGCACATAGAATAAAAGATGAAGTTTTATTTTCTGTATTATAAAGAAGTCATTTTCCACTCTAGATATGATGTTTAATATTTATTGAGAGCAAAAAAATATGTTCAACTTTTCTAAGATTTTCAACCATGTGTTATTTTTACAAGGCTCTTCATAGATATTTTCTTCCTAATTAGAGATACTGTATATAAGCTATGCTGTGTTCCATCACACACAAAATTTTTTATTTCATGTTCAATGATTTATTCTATCATTGTTTTCTATAGTTATCTTTTTTCCCTTCCACTTTCTCCATGATTTTTAGAATTGCTAAAATCCCATACTTTTTCAGATTTTCTCAGGTTTTTTCCCTGAGGTCCTTTTTTTTCTATTCCAAGATTTTATTAAAAATGTTACATGACATTAAGTGATCATGTCTCAATAGCCTCCTCTTGGTTAACAGTTTCTTGAAGTTTCCATGTTTTTGATGACTTTGATAGTTTTGAGCATTACAGGTTATGTTTTTGGAGAATATTTCTCAAGTGAGAATTTTTTTATGTTTTTTTCATGACTAGACTAAGATCATGTTTTTTGGAAAGAAGACCATAGAAGCAAAATACCATTTTCACTAACTCTTATGAAAGGTCCATCAATGTGAGTTATCACCATTGATGTTAACCTTAATCACCTGGCTTGAGCCAGTGTTCATCAAGACTCTCCTTGGTAAAGTTACTCTTTACATTTTTCTCTTTTTATATTTTTCTCTCTTTACATATTGAACTTTTTGAAAAATGCTGGTTGTGCAGCCCGTACTTAAAAAGAATGGAGTTATTCTACTTAAGAGTGGATTATCTACATAAACTAGAATTATTCTGCACAGGAAGTTTGTCTATTCTCCCCATTTATTTATTTATTCAATCGTTTATTTATATCTGCATGGTCTCAAGAATATTTATTTTATACTTTGGGTTATAATATAGTGATAATACTTTATTTGTTGCTTAAATTATTTCAGCTTTGACTGTTGAGAATTTCTTCAGTTGGCTACTATATTCCTTTGACATACTAACATCATCATGAGGTTTTCATTTGTTCTTTGTTTATTTGCATTTTAAGAATTTGTTTTATTTTGTGACATTACAACATGCTCCAGTCTCATCTTGTATATGGTCTGTCCCTGTTCTAAAATCAGCTGCTTTTATAGGGAATCTTGCTTTCTTTTATTGGAAAATCATATCAGAAATTAAGATCTGGGCCCTGGGTGTGCTCTCTTATCAAATTATTGGAATAAACTTGTCTGAAATAAGTTCACATAATGTTTGTGCGATTTATAGTGATGTCACTTTTTGAAAAATTTTTATTTTATTATTAGTTTTAAGTATATAGTACATTAGACAGTTGTATAGTTTATGAAACAATCCCCTAATAACTCTTTCTCTTCTTTCTCCCAGCCCCCTTAAACCCCCTCCCCTCTGGCTTTCACCAGATTGTCCTCTATATTTGTGAACCTGTTTTTGATTAGTTTGTTCCTTAGATTCTGCATATACGTGAAATCATATGATATTTATCTTTCTCTGTCTGACTTAAGTTCACTCAGCAAAATAACCCCTAGGTCCAGCCATGCCATTGCAAGTGGTAGGAATTCATTATTTTAATGGCTGATACATATTTCATTGTATATATGAACCATAACTTCTTTATCCAATCATCTGTTGTTGGGCATTTAGATTGCTTTCATATCTTGCAAATTGTGCTACCATGAACATAGAAGTGCACAGATATTTACAAATTATTGTTTTGGTTTTCTTTGGATAAATACCCAGAAGTGCAATTGCTGAGTCAAAAGGTATATCCATTTATAATTTTTTGAGAAACCTCCACATTATTTTCCATAGTGGCTGTACCGATTTGCAATTCCCTCAATAGTGTATGAGAGTTCCCTTTTCTCTGCATCCTTACCAACACTCATTGTTCTTTGATTTATTGATGATAGCTATTCTGACAGGTGTGAGGTGATATCTCATTGTGGTTTTAATTTGCATTGTTCTGATGATTAGTGACCTTGAGCATCTTTTCATATGTCTATTGCCATCTGTATTTCCTCTTCAGAAAATATCAGTTTAGATCTTCTGCTCATTTTTAAATTGGATTGTTTGTTTTTATGTTGTTGAATTGTATGAGTTCTTTACATATTTTGTATATTAACCTCATCAGATGTATCATAAGCGAATATCTTCTCCCATTCAGTCAGTTGTCTTTTTGTTTTGTTGATGGTTTTCTTTACTGTGCAAACCTTTTTAGTTTGATGTAGTTCCATGTTTATTTTTGTTTATTTGTTTCCCTTGTCTGAGGAGATATATCTGAAAAGAAATTACTGTTAGCAGTGTCAGAGAGTCTACTGCCTATGTTTCTTTCTACAAGTTTTATGGTTTCTGGTCTTACATTTAAGTCTTTAATCCATTTTGAGTCTTTTTCTTGTGTATGGTGTAAGAAGGTGATTCAGTTTCTTTTTTCTTTTTTTGTATGTATCTGTCCAATTTCCCAGCACCATTTATTGAAGAGACTGTCTTTATCTCACTGTATATTCTTACCTCCTTGGTAATATATTAAGTGAATGTATAGGCATAGATTTATTTCTGGGATCTTTATTTTATTCCATTGATCAAAGTATTTGTTTTTATGCCAATGCCATGCAGTTTTTATTACTGTAAACTTGTAGTATAGTTTTATATCAAGTAGTGTGATATCTCCAACTTTATTCTTTTGTCTCAAGACAGCCATGGCTATTCGGGGTCTTTTATGATTCCATATAAATTTTAGGATTATTTGTTCTAGCTCTCTGAAAAATGTTATTGGTATTTTGATATGGATTGCACTGAATCTATAGATTGCTTTGGGTGGTATGGCCATTTTAATGATGCTGATTATTCCTATCCATGAGCATGTAATATTCTATTTATTTGTATCTTCTTCGATTTCTTTTTTCAGTGACATAATTTTCTGAGGACACAGGTCTTTTACCTCCTTGGTTAATTTGATTCCCAGGTATTTATTGTTTTTGACGTAATTGAAAATGGGATTGTTTTTTTAATTCTCTTTCTGAAAGTTTATCATTGGTGTATAATAATGCCACTGTATGATCATATGGTTTTAATCTTTTGATTTGGTAATGTGCTATATCACATTAATTGGTTTGTGGATATTGTACCAACCTTGCATCCCAGGAATAAATGCGATTTGATCATGGTATGATATTTTTAATGTATAAATGAATTCAACTTGCTAATATTTTGTTGAGGATTTTTGCATCAATAAAAGATAGTCTATAGGGTTTTTTTTTTTGGTAATGTCATTGATTTTATAATCAAGGTAATGGTGGCCTCATAAAAGGAATTAGGGGGTCTTCCCTCTTCTTGAATTATTTGGGATAGTTGAGAAAAATAGATGTTAATTCTTCTTTTAATGTTTAGTAAAATTTGCCTATGAATTTATCTGGTCTAGGACTTTTGTTTTTTGGGAGGATTTTGATTACCAATTTGATTTTATTGGTGGTAATTGGTCGATTCAGATTTTATGTTTTCTCTTGACTAAGGCTTGGGAGAGTGTAAGCTTCTCGGAATGTATCCACTTCTTCCAGATTGTCCAATATAATTGTTCATAGTATTTTCTTATGATCCTTTGTATTTCTGTGGAGTCTGTAATTTTTTCTACTTTTTCATTCTTGATTTATTTATTTTCATCCTTCCATAGATATTGAGTCATTGTATTTTCATTTTCATTTGTCTCTAGATATCTTTTGATTTCTTCCTTGACCTCATTGTTAGCCCACTCATTGTTTAGTAGCATGTTATTTAGTCTCCATGTGTTTGTGGATTTTCTAGTTTTCTTCTTGTAGTTGATTTCTAGTTTTATACCATTGTTATTGAAGAAGATACTTGATAATGATTTCAATCTTTTTAAATTTATTGAGATTTGTTTTGTGTCCTAACATGTGGTCTATCCTGGATAGATGTTCCATGTGCACTTGAGGAGAATGTATATTTTGATGCTTTGGGGTGAAATGTTCTGAAAATATCTATTAAATCTATCTGGTCTAGTGTGTCTTTTAGGCCCATTGTTTCTTTGTTGATTTTTTGTCTCGAAGATCTGTCCATTAGTGTCAATGAAGTGTTAAAGTCTCCTACTATGAGTTTATTGCTGTTGATCTCTCTTTTTATGTCCGGCAATAACTGCTTTATGTATGTAGGTGCTCTCATGTTGAGTACATATATGTTTACTCTTGCTTTATTAATCCCTTTATTATTATATAATGCCCTTCTTTGTCTCTTATTATAGCTTTTGTTTTGAAGTCTATTTTGTCTGATATAATTATTATCACTCTGGCTTTTATTTCATTTCTGTTTGTGTGAAATATCTTTTTCAACCATTTACTTTCAGTCTGTGAGTGTCATTAGATTTGAAGTGGGTCTCTCATAGACAGCATATGTAGGGATCTGGTTTTCTTATCCATTTGGTTCTCATTGTGCTCATCCATTCTTCTCCTAAGTTTGTTAAGCATTCTTATAACCAATATTTTGAACTGTGGTAGGTTGCTTGCTTCTATTTTATTTAGCTTATTTTCTGGAGTCTTTTTCTATAGTTTCATTTGTGGCAAGTTTCTTTGTTTTATTACTTTATCAGTCTCTCTGTGTTTGTTTCTATGTGTTCAAAATATTTGTTTTAGCTCTCAGCCTTGGCCAGATGGCCTTATGTGGAAGGTGTTCTGTGTGGCCCAATGGCACACTCTCCCTGGTCCCCTATGCCAGGAGCTCTGGACATGATCTTCGTGTGAGTCACGTGTGATCTTCGGTTGTAGCTAAGCCTTTATTGGTGTTAGTACATCAGTGGATGGGATTAACGCTCAGGCTAACTGGGAATTGGCTATGCCCACACTGTAAGAGTTGTTGTGTGGGGGCTGATCCCACTGAGTGAGGTTTGCCTTAGCAGGTTTGTTTACTTGTTAAGACCACCCTTTGTGTATAGCATTTATGGGACTAGTCAGGAGTTGCTCTGTTCTGATTCAATGTCAGCCTCTGCGTGCATTGGTTTTGCAGCCCCTTGGGAGGAGCTCCTCAGTAGGCTGGAATCCTGAGCTGGGGAGCCTCCCAATGAGGCTAGGAACCCTCCCTCCTTCAGGGGAGGCTCTGCAGCCTTGCTCTCTCTCCCAGTGTTCCTCCACTCTCCATGGGTGAGGGTCCAGCCCGTTTCGTGACTTTGCTCCTCTTCCCAGCTTAGATGTGGCTCCTTTAGATTACCAGATCTACATGCAATGATCAGCTGGACTTAAGGTGATTCTCCATGTTGATTATTTTATAACTTAGTTGTAATTCCAGTGCAGAACTGGAAGGAGGCGAACTGTGCTTCTACCTAGTCTGCCATCTTCTCTCCTCTTACATGATGTCACTTTTATCATTTGATATTGATAGTACATTTTTTCTTTTTTCTTGAACAGCTTTAATAAGATATGTAAATACTATTATTATTTTCAAAGAAACAACTTTTGTCTTAGTTGAACCCCTATTTTCCTATTTTTAAACTTTTCCTTCTTTTTATTTTCTCTTTGTTTCTTTGAATTTCATTCGTTATTCCTTTTAAATAACTTCTTGAGATGAATGGGTAGGTCCTTAGGTATTAGCTTTTCTATACTTCTAATGAGCTGACATGTTTATACATTTCTATCTGAGCAAAACTTTAGCTGTTTTTTATAAGTTTTGGTATGTTATACTTTTATTATTTTTAGTTCAAAATGTTCTCTAAGTTCCACTCTAATTTTTTTGATCTATGGGTTATGCAGAAATGCATTCACAATTATGCAAACAGGTAAGGATTTTCTACTTGATTTCTAGCTTACATTCACATAGAGACAGTACTTTCTGTGATTTGAATAATTTGATATATTTTTTAGCCCATTTGCTTTATAGCCCGGGATATTGTCAATTGTGGTTAATGTTCCATACACATATGAAAAGAATATGTATTATACAATCATTTCATAGTGTTCTATATATGTCAATTAAATCAAGTTTGTTAATTAACACAGACAAATTAGTTTTAGAAAAATAGTAGGTCTATTACACTAGAAGTATACAATACCACTTGTTTTTCTATATTCTTTTAACATGTAACTAGAGTATGAGTCCGATAGCACATTTTAAATATGCTCACATTTTATGTAGCTAATGATTTACATGTAATTTAGATATAAATCCAAAATATATTATTACCTACTAGCACATGAAGTGCTATTATTGGCATTAAAAAAGAAAGGAATGAAATAAATGTGATGAGAAATTTTTAAAAATGAAGACGAAATGTATTAATGCAATGAGACAAAGTTTGGAGAAAGGGAAGGTTGATGAATACATTTTCAGTAAAACAATAAAATAAGTTAGCTTATAAATCGAGTTAGAAGTCTAGAGTCCAGGACAATTCCAGTCATTGGCTACTTGAAGGAGGAACGGGGAGGGAATAATGTTAATCAATGATGTGGTAAGTGACTCACCACAAAAGTCAGGATTATGAATCGGGAAAGTGGGAGAGGAAGGGTGAAGAAGCTTGCTAAAAGTTGAGTAATCAGTAAATAGTATTTAAGCTTGTATTTCTGAATAATGGCTAAATTCAGGGAAAATTGTATGGGAAAAAGCAGAAGAAATATGTCTTCCTTTTCAGGTTATTTTCTGTTTTGTTTTCGATCTACTAATCTTTCACTTGAAGAACTGGTGGCAAAAAGGCTCCTTTTGCAAACATACACAGTGTGCAAAAGTATGCCACAATCATAAAAGAGAGAAGAGGATATACATGCTTTAAATGTGCCCCTAACAATATTCAGAAGCAACTTTTTTATTCAACTACAAGACTGTAAGAACAATTTATGACTTTAAAACATCAAACAGCTGGAAGAGCAGTGTGAATGTGCTGACAGATTCTGAGCATCTAATTAATGAATGATTCAGGCATTTCAGGAATAAAAAATGGTGTTTCCTGTGGTCATTCTAAGAGAAATTATTTTTAATAGAAACATGAAATTTTAGTAGTATAATATTTAAATAACCTTTTGGCTTTTTATTTCAATGTACTTATGATTGCACTCTCTATATCTATATATTCTAATCTCTAATTTGATAGTTGAAATTTTTGTCCTGTAAGTTTCATGGTTGGAATTTTGAGTTATGTGTTTTGGGAGTGTGTGTATGTATGTGCATTTGTTCACTTTCTCATCCAACTTAGGAGTTGTATCTGTGGCATTGTTATTTTCTTGTTTTGAAAAACTGTTCTCATGCAGGCGAAAGGTTGATGATGTTTATGCTATAGTTGTTTTCAATTAATTAGAAAAATCCCCCCCTTTGTCTGTTGCAGTGTTTCTCACTCGTATTCCCTGGAGATTAATGGGGGCAGATCAGCAAACACAGGATTTTTTTCAGGATTCAGTTTTGAGCCAGCGTATTGGTTCTACCTGCTGCTTGGTGTTACAGTCATTGAATTTAGCAGATGGAGGGAGAAAGTTTTAAACTTAGGAACACAGATGGAGAGCAGACTTCAGAGAGAGGATTATTCTAGAGTTTAGTGAAAGGTTTGGCTCCACAACAAATCCTTGGAACTAGAATGATTAAGTATCTGTGCCTAGATATAGAGACAATGTACACAATTAAAAGCAGTCGGCCATCCAAGGAACATGTTCTGACCGATGGTTTCTGCTTAGCCACCCAGAATTAATCAAATCTAACAAACTGAAGGTGAGTTTTTTTTCTAAAATTGTTTTTAACTTTCTCTGTAAATCTCCTCCTAGCAGTAATAGTACTAATAAGAAAACAGATTTTCATTTTCATAGCTAATAGAGATTTCGCAGAGCAATGTAACATGGGAAAAGGTATTAAATGCTTCTTAAAGGCCTCAAGGTTGGTATTGCCTTAGGGAATTTACCACTTTCTTTATAATAAGGCCAAAAGTCCATTAGATTCAGAAACCTGATATCCTAGGAGATGACTCACATTAATCAAACTAATAAGAGAATGAAATATAGAGCCAGAATAGTCAGTTTACTATTTATCCTTGATAAATGTGGTTGTGCCATAAGAATTAAAATATTAAAACACTCAAGTAGTCTTTCTGTATGGAGAGCAATGTTGAAACACAAATCATGACCGGATTATAACAAATACAGGTTTGTTTTTTTTTTAACAGAGAAATTTTTTCCCTGGGAAAAATCTCTTGGAAGTTTGGAGTAAACCCTATAGTTGTTTTTATAGTAGAAATGTCTTTGCTGATGGAGCTGGAATGTTAAAATCACTTTTAACTGGAGAGTAAAGTAGTCATGTAGCTAGATAATTCTGAAGACAGACTGCCTGAATTTTAGTCTAGCTCTGTCATTTACTAGCTGTGTGAATTCAGACAAGTTACTTAACCTATCTGTGCCTCAGTTATAGTTACTTCACTTATAAAATGAGTATAAAAATGGTACTTAGATTATAGGGTTATTATAAATATTGTTAATATTTTTCTGAAAAAGACTAAAACAGAACCTATAAATGTGTTTAAATATATATTATATGTGATTTGTGTATATATATGATAAATATATATGTATATATTATACACTATAAGGACATACATGTATATAGATATAAAGTTATTGCCTGTATTCAAGATTCAACGTTGCTCATTTAATTGGACAAGACCTTGGAGAAGACCATTTCTCTAGTTCAGTTTTCACATCTCTAAATGAGAATATGAGCAGGAGTATCTACCTCAGAGAGCTGTTATGCACTAGGAAAGTGACTGGTACATAGATATCCAATAAATATAAGTAATTATTATTGTTCTCCCCCTAGACTATACTTAGAAATAGTATATCATTTTTTTCTTCTTTTCCAGTTCTGTTTTTAGAAGGCACCGAACTATGCCATTTAATTCTTTTGTTCTTTCAGTTTATATTTTTAGATCTTGAAGATATGTGGACTTCAGATTTTCCTCTCTTTTATTGCTTATTCATGAGTTTTAGTTGTTAACATTTATACAGCTTTATCTACATGTGCACAAGCTATTGTATTAAAGCTTCTACATCCATTATCTCATACAGCATCAGCACACATCTCTGTTATATAGGTACCTCCTCATACTTAACTGATAAAGAATTTAAGAATTAGAGGAAATGAACAATTTTACTAAGCTATACTAGTTAGAATTCAAGCCCAAGTCTTTTAGACCCAGTGGTCTCTATTCTTACCTACCACATTATGGCAAGAAACCTCACTAGGTCTCCCATAGACTAATGATAGTAACATACAATAAAAATTAATCAAAAATATGGAAATATTAGAGACTATGGTAATGCATATGAATTAAGAATTGCAGATAACATAAACTTCATCAAGTTAAAGGTGAAGTTCAAGTGAATATAAAGTTCAGATTGAAACAAATAATTTAGAATTCTAGTTATATTGCTCTCTAGCATTATATTTCCATCTAAGAGGCAAATTTGTCCATTATTATATGTCTTCTCCATTAGACTATAAAATGCTGAGGACAGCATTTGAGTTTACTTTACATAACCTTATAGTTACCCACATTGAGCCCAATGCCTGGGGTAAATTAGGCTCAGTAAATATTTTGGAATGAATTTTATCTACATTGTGTGCCCCTATACCAGGCTATTCTCATCACAATCTTCTTCAGGAAAGAATACATAATCCTTCATTCTCTGGATGTCTGATATTAAAGAGAAACCTGATGAACATTCTACTAATTTCCACCCACGTTTATCTGCTCAACAAACTTTAATTTAGTTAGTTACCAATATGGCGAACATAATGGTAAATTCTACAGATACAGAGATGAAAGCTTTCAAGATTTCATGAAGAAACTTATAGTCCAGCTGGAAAGAAAAACAGACAGTGGAGTGTGATGGGGCTATGCATATAAGAGAAACTTGCATACACAGTTATGGGAACAGATGGCTCTAACCCAACCTCTGCAGGATGAATCCAAACTGTTTTGGTTCTTGTTATGTCTTCTATGCCTAATACTGTGCTTTCCCACGATATGTGCTTAGTTGATATTCGCAGATTAAACAACTGACTTTTATCTACTTTATCACAGTGAAGTGTTCTGTATTTTTTTTAAATAAAAAACCTAATGCTGAGGAACCAAGAATATATTTTCTTATCTCTATGGGCTCAGATCTTGTTGGAAAATTATTTAAAGCCCTGAAACAAAATAGTTAGGTGAGGGTATAATCTAATTTATCCATCCAGCTTTATTAACTGCTATTAGTTGATCCTGAAATATAATGATTGCCATTCTGGAAAAAGAAAGGCTCTTAACTGTTATCAAATAAAAAGGGATTTTATTAGCATCCAAATATGTGACTATTAGCTCCACGATTTAGAACTAAGAAAACACACTTGGCATGATTTTCCTCCTGTTTTACTGAGCAAGTGTAGGAAAATGTCAAGCCCATCCTAGAATAAAATTTCATAAGCAAAGCATTTGTAATACTCCCTCTATTTACAACAATAGCAATACTTCTGTCCAGATGTCTTTTCACAGTGAACACTTAGAAAACAAGGCTTAAAATTTATTTCATTAATGTCTTTCTTTGTCTAGCTGGAGGCAAAATGATTTTTAATTTGCAACCAGAGATATACTAATTATACTCTCACCTGCTGGTAGAATTGTGCTAAGTGAAGTGCCAGTTAGGCTGAGGTGGCTCTTATTCTTAGAAATAAGGAGGCTCCTGCACATTCATACTGGAATTTTCACCCCTGTTTGAATTAGTATCCGCTGAGGCATCTCATTGCCCAGGTTCTTGCCGTAGTCCAATCTTATCTCATTGACTCTCTCATTGGCTGCACTTGGCCAGATGCAAGAACAATTTCATTCCCACTTGCTTAAAAATAGGGTTTTGAAAATTACTTGTAGCTGCTACAATCAGATATAATGCAGTACTTTATTCCTATTTATCTCTCAAATTCTACTTGGCCAAACAGAATTTATGGAAGATGGGCAGAAGGAAGGGGGAACTTGGCAGAAACTAAACTGAAGAAGCAAAAAGCCTGAATCCTGCAGCTACTACTGTTAAGGGGATAACCAAAGATGGGAAGTTCTTTAAAACCAGACAGTAGGGCTAATGACTTAACACTATGAACCCTCAGCCCATGGATGAGGATCAAGCTGACTCATAAAATGCATTCTGTTCAGTTTGTTGTCCTGTTGTTTCTCAAATGGCCTTCCCTGGCAAGAACTGAGGCTGGGAAGGGAAGCCACATGTAAACACTGGGCGGGGCCAACCCAATAAGCCTGCATGTGAGCAGCTGCAAACAATTCATTTTAATTCCAAGTCAGTGTTTAAGGACTCTGCATGTTATAGTTAGGGAGGTGGAAGCGGAGGTTGAAGTAAAAGTAGAATTGGATTTGGCAGGCATGCATTTTTCTATGGACTGTGCTCAATTCTTCTAATCATAGTTATTATGAATGTTTCTCTCTAATTTATTCCTCATGTCACTTTGTGCTTTCATGTTCTCCCCACCATCTGCTAGTCAAAAGTATGGGGAGTAGTTTTTGATCCTACAAATAATAAGGTGGAAAAGAGATTACTCTTAAGCCTTATAAACACATGCACTCTAATCTCTCTGGCTCCTGACTCACAGGGCTAAGCAATTGTGGACATTTGAGAAAGGTTAGAATTATCTGAAGTGTGAAAGGACCTTGGTCATAATTGTGTAATTTCCCAAATAGAGTACATCATGGAATAATCTACAGTCATGTGTGACCTTGGGTACTTGCCTCCATTTTCTGGGCCTCAGTTTCTCATTCAGCAAACCAGAAATAATTTCTAAGGTTCTTTGCAAGTATGCCATTATTATTTTTATAGTTAACATGTTAGCAGGTTTTCTGTACAATGATCCTTGGAATGAGAATGAAGTGCAGGATTAGAAAACACAAGGATATTTGATTAGTTTAACTCAATATCAGCCATTTTCCTGTGTGTTAATCTAGTAATTCTAGGTCCATTTCTTTGCTCCATCCTTTAATTCCCTGCCTATAGTCTAGTGTTTCTGCCCCTTCCTGTTCTTAATCACTTGAAGCATGTGTATGTTTTTGATTGGAGTATACCTTATATCATAAATGAAATTGATGTGGTAATGGAGACCACTTCTATTTGTCTTTTAATTTCTGAAAACTCAGTTTTAGCTGAGATATTAAGGTACATGTCTAATATAGATGAGTTTTTAAAGCTTTAGAAAAAGCTTCTCTAACGTGAAGGGTCTTAGTTCTGGTATCCTGGCCAAAGTCCAAATGAGTAATTAATTTCTCCCTGATAAATCTTCCTGTCATTTTAATTTGAGGTGACATTCTCTATTTTTTTTTTTACCTCAACTAGTGTCTATTGTTCCTGATCATCTGTTAAAACTTTCCTCCATGTGACCCCAGTGGAGAATTCTTTGCAGTTGTTATCTTAGAATTAAATGGCCTCTTTAAATATACCCTATTTGCCATTTATGCGTGGGTGTGAACAGGTGTGAGTAGAGACTTAAATACGATGATTTATAAAGTACCTTTGGATCCTGCATGGAAAGGGCAATTTAGACCTGGGTTATCAGCATTATGTGAAAAACATGCTTTCGTAAACCAGTTACTAATTACACAATTACCTCTGGTGGCACGAGTAAAAAATTATGTGACGCTTTTCAGCAAATTCTGGTTTAATGTAAATAATTCTTGGTGACAAATGATTAATTATATTAAGTAGTCTTTACTAGATGTAATTTAGAATAAGTCATTTTCTTAAAAAAAGTAACAACATGATAAAGTAATTATAATCTGTAATATATTTTCCTCTAGGAGGTATTTTATGCAGGGTAAAGATAATACTTATTATTTTTTTAGAAGATTATTAGTGTATTTTAACTGTACAAGGAGAGTGTATAAGGAAAGTTGTTTCATACTAATGGAGTCAAGTGAAATTTCTCACAGTGAATTGATATTCTCCCGGATCTTATAAATAAGGATACTCCTGATAGGGGTAATCTGAGGACTGATGATAATGATTTGAGAACAGTTGCACTAAGGGACAAATAAAAGCATAAGCCACCACTATCATAAAACAGTTCTTTTGGGCACGATTAAAATCAATCTGTAACTCTTCAGTTTTGGGATTCTAAATGTATACAATGCTTCCCAGCTCAAAAATCTACACATTAGTTATGGACACAATAAACACCATGGAGGATGCAATTAACTCTGCTAAGTGTGGGGGACTCAAGGTTTTGACTTTTTCCCGAGCTCTTGATTAATAAAGATTATGGGAATAACAAATCACTAGCTCCCTCTCTCTAGTGGGAGAAGAGTATTGGTGCTTATTTTCTTGTACCAAAGAAGTGGTGGTATGCTAAGATGGAAAACATTTTACTCTGGCTTTAAAAGAGATTTATATATGCCCTGCCAGATCATGGTTTCTGACAGAATGAGATATCTCCATACCTTAGTAGGCCTGAATGAGAGTTAGACAATCTGGTGAAATACATACAGAAATCTTTTCTTTTGAGGAGACTGACATTGCCATAGTTTGTATTAACCAACAGGGAGCCTGTGGCTCTGCCTACTTTTAAAGAATGAATGATGTCTGCCTAATCGTACCAATCAATACATATCATAAAATGATGAATTGGGCTGTATACATCAGGATTGATTATGGAAACAGCTGAAATTAATGGATTAGCAATATCACAGCCCAATGTGCTCTTTGGTAGAGGTTGTAATATAATGTTCAGAACAATGGGAACATTCCTAGTAGTATTATTTTATAACTAAAATTGAAAGTTTGTGCAGCCAGTGGGAAGGGTTGGTAGAGAATGTCTTTGGTAGAATTAGCTGCATACTAACTTGGCATTTACTGAAAATAAATCTGATTTAACTATTTATCACAGACTCAAGGTGTTGACAGCCCCAGCTAAATGGCCTATACCATGGAAAACATTTTTGCATTTGCATAATATTTTAGAGATGCTCAACTCATCTTGAGCCTGAAGGGATAAGGATGTTCTCTGCATATTTTATGTTGCTTTCATTTTCTCCAAAGACTTTGTCTAAATTGCAAGATAGAAAGGGATGTGTGGTGGATCTTTGTCATGGGCAGTTAGCTGGTCTTTCTGTGATGAATAAAGTAGAAAAATCCCAAATGTAACTTGTCTTATTTGAATTATAGTGATCTTGAAAATTATCAATGATTGAATTGCAGAAAGAATTTTCTTTTCCTTATTTGTGTTCTTTTTCAACCATTTGACTTATTCTTTACAATATTGATAATCACATTTAAAGACACTCTTCACATTTCACAGATAGGTTTATTCCAGATATTTTTTATACTTGAGTTGATGGTTAATAGGTCAGTCAATATTAAGCTTTAAGTTTCTCCTGTGGTCCATTCAAATCCCAGTTTTTTTCATACAACTGATTTATTCATTTATTCATTCAGCAAACACTCATTCTGTGCTCGATAAATGCCAAGAACTAATGATAACAATAAAATCAGGCATAATTCCTATTTTCAATTGTATTTCTGTCCACATCCTGCTTGGTATTAGTACTTTAGAAGGCCATCACTTTAAAAAACAATTTTTTTACGAGACATTAAGGTAATTTAATTAACAGATTTTTAATGAATTGTTTCTGAACTAGAGTTCAAATACAACATTAGCGGGTAATTCAAGGTACTCTTCCTTCAAATGAACTGTAAAATAAAGGTAATAATTTATAGCCATCTAAGATTCTGTGATATTTGGCTTTGAACTATTAGTCTCCTAGCAATTCCTTTTATTGCACATTCTACATTTTATTGTACATTCAATTTATTAGACAACTTTCAAATGCTGCTTTTTCCTGTTATACAGTATTGCTCCTGCCTGTTAAACAATAATCCTAATTTACTCTTAGTGTCAACTTTTCAGTTACCAGTAAAGAGATCCCAGTATACAGAAATGAAAAAGTGCTTCTCATCACATTTGGAATATTTAGTGATATATCAATTATGACAAACCAAAGGCATAACTCTCCACTTGTATACTAGACTAAGCATAGTTCATTCTCCCTGGATTTCAGAAATGAAACATAAGATTTACATATCAAGTCTTCAAACACTGACATCATTACAACGACTTCTTATAAGCTACCTATTCCAGATCAATATAAATTCTTCAACCCAGCAGTTAAGATACTTTCTAATAGTTTCTCTTGATTCTGGAGAGCCCTTGTTATAGTCAATGTGGAATTTGCCTTTCACAACACTGTATCTAACCATATATTTAGCCTAAAATACTTTTTCTAATTTTCTCTTGTCTACTTGCTATTTTTGTGTAAGATCCAGCTCAAATCCCAACTATTCTAAGAAATCTTTCCTTAATTATCTTATGCCACATGATCCTCCCCTTGTAATCAACTCTCTCAGCAGTCAGACCCCATCAACCTAGAAAAAAACAGAATACCTTTATACCTAGAGCTTTGGAACTGTTCCCTAGTTGCTTAATATTTTATTAACCTTCAGCCATTCATCCCTCCATCCAACATCCACTGAAAGTCTGGTATATGCCAGACTTTCTGCTAAGTTCTGGGAAAATAGGAAAACAAAAAGCCCAGCCTATGCTCTGAAGAAATATATAAACTGATGGAGGGCCATAGGAATTCCTTGCTGCGGCCTTCTACTTACCCAAGAGAGAGAAAACAATTTCATTGGCAACACTGACTTTCTGTGGTAAAGAGCCTCAGAGATGATAATGTTAGTGGTGGTGGTGGCAGCAGTGGTGATATGGTGGCGCAGCAGTGTTAGTTTAAGTTCTGCTTTATCATTTGGGGCTTAAAAATGAACTGCAGACTTTATTCTCTCTTGCCCCATTGTCCTGATCAACCAGAATTAGAGAATAATAGGGTAGTTAGTGAGAGTATGTTACTCTGGGGTACTTGAGGTATATGTGTTAAACTAGCTCCCTACATTATTCTGGACGAGTATGAAGGTTAGGTGGAACTTGTTACTAAAGAAAGGTACATACATAAAGAAAGTACATATTATTAGAGTTACATACTATTTCCTTTTTATCTCCATTTGAACAACAACAACAAAAAGATACTTACAGAATTCTCTGGAAACATATAAAAGCAGCCTACCCATCTCAATCTGGGAAGTGATGTGGGTCAATATTGAGGAAGAATGATCATTGAGCTGACTCCTGAAAAATTAGTAGGAGTTCACCAAGTAGATAAAAGGAAGGGAAAAGGTTTCAGGGGAAGCCATTACAGGTAGAAGTATTGTCATTAACAAAAGCTTTCTTGTTGGTGCATAAAGGGATTGCAAATCTTTGCTTATGACCTGAGAATAGGACGCCAGTTAAAAAGTGACAATAGAGCCAATTAATCAGAGAACAATTAGGAAAGGCTTCAATATTATACAAAGGATTTGAGGTATTATTATGAAAGTCATTGAAGAATTCTAAGCTTGGATCAGCCATGAGTTTTAGAAAGATCTTTCTGTTAGTAGAAATAGAGCATGGGTTAAATTGAGGGTGAGAAACCTCAACTATAGATGCTCTTATAGTTATCATATTTCCTACTAAGCCGAACTAACAAAGAAGTCTTGGGATAAGGAAAAGAGTGGATTTGAAAGATACAGATGCTTGGTGATTTATTAGACATGAGAATGAAGTGAGAAAGGAGTCTGAGATAGTTTTCAGCATTTCTTCTTAGTCCACAGAGGTCTATAAGTGGTGCCATTAGCAAGATAGGTGATACGTGGGATCATTTCATAAACTTTATAAATGTCTAACTAATGTACTGTATACTTGAAACTAATAATAAAATAAAACATTTTTAAAAGAACTATTTGCGTACACTTTAAAAAGAAAGATAGGTAATTCATGAATATGAGCCTAATGTTTAGGTGGTTTGAAGGTATGCATTCTCTCTACAACTAGAATTTAATATTCTCAAGATCAGGGACCTATTCTTTCATTTGTTTTATTTTAGCCATTGTGTTGGACCCACAAGTTATAGTAAAAATTAATTGCTGAATACAATAAGGAAACACAGATGAGGCATTAGCATTTTACTGAGGGGCACAATGAAGCATAAGAAATAGTTAAGAGAACCACATGTATATTTGCATTAAATATGCATTACATTTGCATACAATTTGAGTAAATCTGTCAAAATAGTTTCATTTTTTATGTATTTTAAGTATTCTATGTCTATTATTGATGTCATTTAAAGGAGCCAGTACTTATATTAGACAAAATGTCAGTAGTAGGCTAAGGACAAGAAGAAGCAAATCTACTACCTAATTATTCATATCCAGATGCTTCTAAAGGGCTGGTTACTCCTCTTTCTGATGGCTGTTTGTTATATTTGTGATAAACACGACATTGGTTAGATTTTAGCAATGACCTGACAAAATTATATCTCTCTTGCTTCAGACAACCTCAATTACCTAGAGAAGTGGTAGTAAAGTTTGGTTACTGGCAACCTAATCATGGAAGGACTTGAAGAAAGTGTATTTAACAAAAATATAAGATTGCACTCCCTTCTCAAATTGTGAGCATTTTATTCTTCCATTGTTGTCTGAATCTCTCTAGAAGGAGTTGGATAGCTATTGGGAGGTTTCATTGTATTGTGTGGAAGGTCAAATAGATGGATGGTCTCAAAGTCCAGTCCTACTAATGCCAGTCTGTATGCAACAGAATCACTGGAAGAGTTTACCGAAAGACAGATACATAGTTCTCATTACTGGAGATTCTCCCTCAATAGAGCTGATATAGGATTTCGACATGTGTAGTTTAAACACTCTCAGATAATTAGATAATTCTGATGCAGAGCCAGTATTAGGGATCATTAAAAAACATTAATTTAGAGGCCTTTTCATTTTTCAGACTTAGTAATTTCAGAATTCTTCTCAACACCTGCTTCCAAAAGAACAGAAAAGGGACCTGGCTGTGTCTGTGAATGTTCACCAAACCTGAGAAGGCTCTGAAGCCTAAACACATGGAAGTTTAATGTGGATCACACACTGAGGCTCTGGGAATCAGAAATGGGTCAGAAACTCAAGGGCCCTCTCATCTGACCATAGAAACACTAGTTAGAAATCTTGAGTTTGTTGAGCCAAACTTGGTCCTTATCTTTAACTAGCACACTATATACAAAATACTTAAATGTGTCTAGTTATATTTGAGCTCTTTTTACATAACTGCCAAATATTTTCTTAATTTCTTTCCTTCTTTCACCCTTCTTTCCCCCTCTTTCTCTCTTCCTCCTACTCTTCCCCTTCTGTCAAAAGGAAATTCAGAGAAAGCCTTACTTGAAAACAGGAAGACTTCCAACCAAAAGTTTTAAGAACCTAGACTTTGAGTAGTGATAGCTCAGTTTATAAAGTATGAATGAGTAAATAATTTTTTGTTGTGATTGATTACTAGAAACTTACTTTTTTTCAATTAATAAACTTACTCATTTATCGCTTATTAGCTAGGATGCTGAAAGTCACACTGACATAAAAATGCTTAAGTTCTATTTAACTTAAGAGTCAGTATTTTGAGGAAATCAAGGCCATTTTAAGTTTTTATTACTTGACTAAGAGTGTTTGGTCTAGGAGTATACTCAAACTGTGGCTTCCATTTTGGTTTTTCTTTAGCCTCTTAACCATAGGAGCAGAATATTCAGTTAATCATATGTCTCATATTGTGGACCATTTTCAGCTTTAATCTGTGCATGACCTCTCTCTCTTTTTTTCTCTCATTCAGTTTCTTTATTCCTACCCAGACATAATCATTTATATCAATAGGTTATTGGTATGAATTCTTAAATATTTATGTATTCTTAAATATTTATCTGTCTTTGTATAAAAATGCTGTTTTTGTGGGTCATGTTACATAAATGATATTATGATAAAAAGTCTATTTCTTGGTTTTTTCTTAGTACCATTCCTAGAATCTATTCCAGTGTGTGTAGATACATTTAATTTATTTCATCTAATAACTGCATTGTATTGTACTAGACTACTTAATTGCATTTATCTGTTCTCATACTGATGAACATACAGATCAGCTTTAATTTTGCACTTATACAAACAATACAGAGATAAACATTCTCATTCAGATACCCTCCTAATCTGTGAAAAAGTTTCTCCAGATATATATATATATATATATATATATATATATATATATATATATATATATATCCAGTTGTGCTGTCAGAGGCTATATGTTTAATTAATTACTGTAAGTACTGCCAAGTTAATCTCTATTACACTGTCCTAGTTTATACTCCCACCAGCAATACTCAAGATCCCCTATTTCCACTTTCTGTCTGACACTTGGAATTATCCAAATTTAAATTTTGTTAGTTTCATGGATGTTAGTTGATTGCTCGAGTTTTGTTTTCATTTTTCTCCTTGTAAAAGAGTTTGAATATGTCCTCAGCATGTTTTAACCATTAAGAGCTTATTCCCCATTCATTTGTCTTATGGCTCTCTCTCTTTCTTCTTGTTGACTTTAGAGTTCTTTGAGTATCCAAAATATTAGTCATGTATTATGTTATATGTAACAACTACCTTGTCCCACTCTTTTCTCTGTTAATTGTACCAAAATTACCCTGTTAAATAAACATTTAAATTTTTCTTTGTTGTACTCAAAATCATTCATTTCTTCATCTTACTGTTTTACTTTTGGGATTTTATTTAGGAAGTCTTTCTCTATCCTGAAGGAAGACACAGATATATCACTCCTGCATTTTCTTCTTTTAGCTTTATATTTTTACCTTTTATACTTAAGACTTCAATTTCTTTTCAATCTATTTTTTAAACATAATATGGAGAAGGAATTCAGGTTTATTTTTCTCTCTAACCATAAACCAGTTTTCTGAATATAATCTACTAAAAATGAGTAATTTCTCTATTTTATGTAGTGCTAGCTTTATAATACTTCAAATTCCCCAATCTTATAAACTTGTTTTTCTGTTCCAGAGGTGTAACACTCTTTTCCTTCATCGGTATAGTACTGTCTTTTTAGTGTGTTTCATTACTTAATGAGAAAATTTTCCTTCTTGCTCATTTGTGTCACAATTGGTCTTATTTATTTTTTTGTTTAATTCTGTAAAGGTTTTAAGATCTTAGTATGTTTCTAAGTTTGTTATATTCAGCATAAAATTTCCATAAGTTTTTGGAATAAAGTATTTTTTATGCTGAAGATGTTCTCCATTTCTACTTTTCTAAACTTAAATCTTAGTTTTAATATTAAATTCTATTTTTTTTATATTTTGAGATAAACACTTTTGGACCAGAATAAATATTTTAATATACTTATGGCTTTGATTAGCTAATAGTTTATTTAAAATTTTTGTATGTATATTAAAAATTTAAATTAACCTGCAATTTTTATTTCTTATACTATTTTTTATTCTTTAGATTTGAATAAACAGTTACTCTTTTTCCACTTTGTAAAATAAATTTAAATTTTAAGAATTTATCTATTCCTTGAAATTTTAGCAGGATTCATCTGTAAAATCACCTGAACTTAGGTTATTTTAATTTTTTAGAGAAGAAAATATTTTATTATTATATTTAAAAATTAGTAATCTGTTTAATTTTTCTATTTCCTCTTTCTCTAATTTAGACTTTTTCTAATTTTCTGATATAATTGTGTTTAGATTTAGACATTTATTATTATATATTTTTTTAATCGACATTTTACTTTTTTCTCATTCTCTGTTGTATTTCTCATTTTCCATTTGTGTTATTCCCTCATTCTCTCTGTCTCTCTATTTGTCAGAAACACTTCTATTTTAAAAATTTTCTCAGAAAACCAGCTTTTTGTTTTTATTAATTATATCTCTTTCATTTAAACAATTGCTGACCTTATCTTTATTATTTTCTTTATTTTTCTATTTTTGGATATACTAAATTCTTGAGTTTAAATGGTTAGCTAATTTGTTTTCCAATATTTTTTTTGTTTCCAGATGAAAGCCCTTAAAGCTACAAGTTTCTCTCTAATGTTACAAGTTGCCCACCTGTTTTTAAATGTACAATTGTATATGCCACTAAAGTGTTTTCTAATTTGTCTTAAGATTTTCTCTGTAAAGGTCTTATGATATTAAAAATCATTTAGAAATTGTGAGGGTTTTTTGTATGCGTCATTTCTAGACAAATTATGGATTATTAGCTCTCCTTTTACAAATAATTTCTGATTTTATTGTAATTTTGTCAGAGAATATAGACTGAATAATGATGAATCTTTGGAGTTTTTTGTGCTTTTTTGGTTAGTATATAATCAATTTTTATAAATGTTCCATGTGTTCTTAAATAGAATATGTATTCATTCGTTATAGGAGGTAAAGTTTTATATTCATTAAATGAAACTATTTAAATCATGTTTTTAATATATTTCATATCTTTCCTTTTTTTTATCTTCTTATTTTATTTGTTTCTGGGGAGTGTGGTTTAAATCTCCAAATAATTGATTTATATATTTCTCTTCTTAGTTCATGCAGTTGTTTATTTATATATTTGGAGGACGTATAGTTAGGTGCACATATGTTTATGCTTGTTTTATCTTTTTAATATATTTTATATACTATATCTTTTTGTCCTTTATTATATTTTGATTGGCTCATGTATTTACTTGCATAAAATTCATCAATATCCAAATTTGGGAGCCTTTATTATCATTCTGCTCTTTCTCGGGCTCCATTGTTATAAAAGTTTTATAGCCAGATATTAAGAAAGTCAACCAGAAAAGCACCTTTATGGATAACTATTTTTAACTTTTTTCCTTCTACTGCCCAATATGCATGTGCTTCTCAAGTCAGGGAGTAGATTAGACATATGTATATGAAAATGGATATTTAATTGCCCCTGCTAATGAGCAATTCCACATTTGAGTAGAGTGAGAAATAAAGTGTCTCCTGCAAAGGAAAATGGAGAAAGATGCCAGGACCTGGAATGTCTCATTGTTTTAAGGAAGATGTAGGATATAGGCTAAATGTATAGGAAGTATAAGCCTATGCATATGGTACATGTGTGTACTTCATTTCTTCCACACCTTTTCCAAAATAAGTGTTATTTTTCTTCATTTTAAAAATGAACTGAGGTTCAGTGTTGAAACTGTATTTACCCAATGCCACATAAGAGATCGATGTGAAATTAAAATATGGATCATTCTAATTCAGAAGTTCACTTTCTTTGAACTAAACTAAGCTGCCATTCTCTCTTTCTGCATCAAGAAAATTTTAAGTAAAGGAATCCCTTTCATTTCAGAATTCTTAAGGGGTTGTATGTCAGAGTGAAAAGACCTTATTTTTACACTTTGGTCTGTAGATGGATAGAAGAACTACTCAATATGAAGAAATACAAAGAGAGTGGAAATTGCTTTTAAAGGAAGCCAGCACTGCTGACCAGCCTAGCACAGCATTACTGAATGTCTTTCAAGATTTTTCTTAACACACACACACACACACACACACACACACGAAATTTAAATTGTTAAAGTTAATTGCAGGATTAAATTGCCATTTGTCAATAGCAATGTAATTTGTATTATAAATTGCAGGACTATAGCTTTCAGGCATATTTTATCAATATGTTTCCAATGATTTAATAACAGTATTTTTCAAAAATAAGCCAAGACATTTTTTTCCTTTTTTTAAATGAACATGTCAGAGGGTTTTCATCAGTGTGCTAGCCAACTCTGCAAAATTTCTAGTAAATAAATTATCACCAGGAGGCTCAAAATCCATTACCATAAAAAAAGCCATTTTTTCCCTCCCTAATCGATTGCCCACTGTGCAACTGCTAATGGGACCATACACACATGTTGTGCAGAGGGAATTTATTTTGTTTCTCTCTCTTTTCTAGAATTTATTTTACAAAGAATTTCTCACTAAACTCATAAATTAGTCAATGCATAAAATGAACACTTCAGCTTCCAGCAAGAGAAACTCTAAGGTTGTGCATCCAGAGAATTTTCCAAAGTGTTTCCCAAGGAAATGGAGGTTGCACTAGGTGCTTTGCAAACACTACAGCACCTGCCCAGGAGAGCCAGCCCTTTCCCTGCTCCCAGCACCACAGTTTGCCTGCTTCTGTATCCTTGCAGGCACACAAATTACCTGTGTGTGCTGATAAGTATTCCATCTGACAAGTGCACTGAGCAATATTGGCCTTTGAACTTAGAAGGTTTAAAGTGATCTTGGGACAACTCAGTTCTTTTTACTGTGTCATCTGAGTTCATTTTTACCTCTCATTCTTTCCCTTCAATTCTACTTTTCTATCTTTCACAGATGACATTGCAGTTATATAAATCCCAATTCATAGACTTTTACAAGCCCACACATGGAATAGTCAATCTTAGGATTGACTAAATAATGCAAATGACATGGGAAGGAGCTATCTCCCAATTTTTATCCAAACTGAGAGCTTTTAAATCTTGTATTTTATTTAGAAATCACTTATTTTACCATTCTGGTTGCCTTCTCCCAACAACTTAGAATTCTAATTTTGTCTTGAAAATGGTGGTGCTCTAGTAAGAGGCAAAGTCTGAAATCTAGCCTAAATTTCCTAATTATTTTTTGAATAAAGTTATCCACTTTTGAGAAATATTTAACTATTACTGCAATAAACCAGCCTAACAAGGAGATACCTACAAATATTGGTGTGACATGAGAATGGATAGGAGAAAGTAGGCCAATAATAGGAAGATAAGGGTCATGCAAAGGGATTTAAAGAATAGAAAATTATAGTGGGAGCACATAGTAAACTTAGATAATTTCTCTATGTGTACAGAACTGGCTTTGCTTGTCAACATATGGCATGCTTCTCCTAAGGTGTTTTTAAAATTCTCTTATGGTAACCTATTTTTTTTCTCATTCTCTCCTTAGGTAAGTTGCCATTCCTGCTTTTAAAACACTATTACCTTAGAAAAAGTCATATATATGGGGCAGGTAACTGCTTTATTATGGCTTCTGTATTCTTCATCTTCAGGTAACTGCTTCTCTTTACCTATTTTTTTCTTAGCTAGAGTCTTAATTGAACAGAGTTCAGAGTTTTATTTACTTAAGAGTCTAAAGATATGATGGTATAATCTTTATATAAGGCAGATGGTCATTTGGAGACCATTATACAAAAATTGCAATGTTTATTTGCAAAATTTATGTTTATTATCCAGTTTCTTGGAGTTTTTCACTGAGCGTTATCTGACAGATCTTAATAAGGTTTCAAAAACCGAAAGACATCCTCCTCCTAATACTTAGCCAAACAAAATGGTTGTATTCAAATTTTACAGTGGAGCAATATAGGTCATATGTCTGTGCTGAAGTTATATAACTATATTGTCATTATGGCTATCATTTATCAGAATAATGTTTCAGGTGCATGTTGACTGATCAGAAAATCTTTGTATGATTATTATCTGGTACAAATATGAGTTGCACATTTTAGAAATGTTTTTGCCTTTTCTTTTTAATTCTAAATTTCAATGATCCCTTCTGACACCTTCCTGTTTATTATTTAATTTTGTTTTTATAAACATAAAATTCAATAATAGATGATGATAGATGATAGATAGACAGATGATACATAGAATGAACACATATTTACTTAAATAACTCTAAAAGAATAAAACCATGGCCATTATAAAAATATTTAAAAATCACAAAAAGTAAAGGATAGAGATTTATAATTTATAGGGATTGTTTTTTTCCCAATGGAGATTTTTAATGTCCTGTTATTCTGCTCTGATGTGTCATACACTAAACAAACTAAAACACTTACTGCAGTTTTTCTAAATACAGAGTCCCCAAACACATTTTCATTAGGGGTGTGTGTGTGTGTGTGTGTGTGTGTGTGTGTGTGTGTGTGTGTGTGTCTTTGAGACTGGGTCCAATAAAATCAGAACATTAAAAGGAGTTAACTGAAAAATTGCTAGATTGCCAAAGTCGTGGGCCTGAAACAGAGAAAATACAAATGTAAATCACTGAGTCCTGAAAATAGCCACAGATTCTTAACAGTTTGAAAATGAAGAGCCGTACTGGGATTTATGGTATTAAAGCTTTGGTCTAATTACAAACATTAATTTTCTTTAGTAGCATTGCAATAGCAACTCTATAGCTCGAAGGTCTTAGGCAAGACCCAAATTATATATCTTAGAAATTCTTTTTTAGTTATTAACACCTTGCATTATTGAAACTTTGACATTTTATATTCAAATGGGCTTTTCATCAACTATATAATTTGTTTCCTTTTTCTAAAAAGGTTTGAACTATTCAGGATAGTGAAATTTTTTTATGTTTAGGTTTTACGCTCTTCTCTATTACTCAGATACTACCTCAAATTTTTTTTGTGTTTAGGCTTTTAACACCACAGGAGAACAAATTCAAAAATATATATTTTTGCTGATATTTTCAAAAAAAGAGAATTATGGTTGCTTTGGGAACTGTAACAGAGAGTTCTCTGACTCCTGTGTAATTATAATCTCAGTCTTAATGATACATTAGCATATTTTTGCATCTAATTTTATAAACAAATGTAACACTCTATAATAATGCCGTCTTGAGTGGCAAACCTAGAAGCATAGAATTTAGGTAATTTCTAAACATACGATGCTTTGATATATGAATGGAATGTATCTATATATCAATCATAACATATATCTATATCTTTCTGTAGTTATATATATATATTATAACATATACACATTTGAGGTAGAATAACTAAAATGGTCAATAGTCAAAATTATTTCAGATTATTAAAAAAACAAATGCAATTGTTTTTTCTCTTTACATAATACTAGTGGAATTACACATTAAAAATAAACTTTGTGGTAGACCATCTTTGAAACAGGAATGCCCAATAAACATTTCTTTATTGTTGGGAACTATGCTAAACATCGTTGAAAATACAAAGCTGAACAAAATAAAGATGTTCCCAAGTGGCCCTTAATAGAGTGGTGGAGATAAGCAACGTCTATATATAAATATAATAAATGTAGAATACCTAAATATGCATACACAAAAAATAGAGTGTTATAACTGCAAGAAAAAATTATATTTTAAGCTACAAAATTAGAGAAAACTTGATGTAATGATTACTTGTGAGCCAGCATTGGATAGAAATTTGATGGAATGCAACTTAGAATCACCCTAGATAGAAAACCTCATGACTAAGATCCAGAAGAGCAAAGGACATTTTGAGGAAACCCAATGAGTTATTTCAAAAAAGATTGTTAGGAGATATGTTTGTCTATAAAGTATATTAAATAATTCTTAAGTGTATAGGATTAATTAGATATTTTTGATGTATACAGTCTTAAGATTTTAAGAATCTTGACTTCGTGGCATTCTATTTTTGATTTAATATTGCACTCTTCATAGGAGTTTAACAATACGTATTTGGCAATGAGTTAATTGTTTTCACTAGAATGTAAGCTCATCCACTGGTTTATCAGGTCTTTGAAAAATAAATTAAATTTAAGGAAAAATTCATTTTTTCTTGGTATATTCATTTTTTAGCTGAGTTCTTTGCATATAGTTTACCTTAAAACTGATGTTCCATCGTCTAAGTAAGACTTTTCTTCATTGTCTTGACTTCTTAGTTCACGAAGCCACACCTTTTGCTTTTCTCACTGGGTCCCTAAAATATTTGACCATGTGCACTAGAACAAAACACCTGGACTTTATAAATCACCTAAACCAAAACAGTTGTGTTTAAGAGCAGAAACGTCTGTGTTTGTATCTATTTCTTCACTAACCAGCAGTGTAACTTTGGACAAGTTTCTTACTGTCATTGTGCTTTAGTGTCCTCATCTATAAAATGGGTATGAAAAATTCATACAGTTGTTTGGACAATAGAAAGAATTAATATATCTAAATAAATCGAAACATGCCTGGCTTGTAATAGGTATATAAATGTTTGATATTTTAATCATTGAATGCTGAAGTATATGAAAAAAAATACTTTGATTTAGATATAGTAAAGGATCTTTTTAAACATAATATATAATTAAATAAGTATTATAGTAATTCCTTAGAATTAGTTAACAAATACAGTCTGTCCTTGGCATTTGCGGAGAATTAAAGGATTGGTTTCAGGACACCTGGGGATATCAAAATCTGTGGATCCTCCAGTCATTTATATAAAATGGAACAGAACAATGCATTCAGTTAGCCCTCCACATCCACGATTCCCAGCAGCAGATTGAAAATATTGTTTTTGATCTGCAGTTGGTTGAATCCATAGATGTGAAACTTGGGGATATAGAGGGATAATGGTATATTTATTGAAAAAAATCCATGTTTAAGTGGACCCGCATAGTTCAAACCCATGCTTTTCAATAATAATCCTATTATTTTTAACAATTGCTAAGCATATTACATATATTAAAATAATTTTATTTTATGTAGAGTTGTGTCTAAAAAAGTTTTCAAAAAATAAAGCTGAAGCTGGAGAAACTTTAGATTCTATACATTACACAGCATGCCTATGCCTATAGCTCAGGATTCTTTTCTTAGCTAATGTGCTGCATATTTGTTCCTCTGACCAGAAATTTTACTTAGGAGGTCAGAGTTATCATCTTTAATTCTTTTCTGATGTCTCTAATTTATACTTATATTGCTGTTTACAAAAAAAAAAAAAAACAGCCCTATGTCTTTAGCTTTTTAGTATTTTATTCTGCAGCAATAACTGAAAAATATATTTGGTAATAATAGGTATTGCTGTTTTCATCTGTCTAAAGGGATTATTAATCTGTTAAGCCATTGCAAAAACACAATAAAAAGATTATATTTATATATTTGATGGGATCCATTACTTTCTTAGGCTTTTTTATTGTAGTCTTCATGTTCTTAGTTTCAAGACTGGACTTTAAATGATAGATGTTAGAGATTATCTCAATTTTCTGTGTCTTTCTTCCTTAATACAACAGAAAATTGCCTTTGGATAGCAATACAAAAAAAATTAGCTCTAACAAAGTGTTTTGTTTTATCCATTCATTCATCCAACAAAAATCCCAGCAGTTCCTTTCTGAGCTGTGGGATTGTTAAGCAGGTCATGGCTTTGGGGACCTTCTGTCTCAAATATTAAAAAAAAAAAAGTAAAATATTGTCTACCTTATAGGGTTGCTAGAATATTAAATACAATCCTCATGACTTCTCACCTCAAAAAGTTAGTAATACAGTTAAGTTGAACTAGTCAATTTTTTGTTTATTTGTTTCAAAAAGTCAAATGAAACCCTTGAAAATGTTTTCTGAGGCTAACAGTTGTCTTGAAAACTAGGCATACTCTTTGTTCAATAAGCAGTTTGAATACTATGGAAATCAAAATTAAGTTGAAAAATTTCTAGCAAGTCTTTATTGTAACATCTTTGTTATAATAGATAATAAAAATATAGTCTAAATAAATGAAATAACAGGTCTACAGTCACTTGGCAAAGTAGATGAATCAGGAATAGAATGTAGTTCTCATGATTTCAAGCACAGAAAAAGAAGATTAATCATTCTACTTTTATTTTTCCAAAAATCTATTGATCTCTGCTTTCTTATGCTCTCTTATGTGGAAACTTTAAAGATAATGTATCAAAAGAAAAATGCAGAGTCTAAAAGACTTGTAAACCTAATGGTCCTTTGTTGAAGAGCTTACTGAGAAGGGTATTTCCTCTTCAGAATCACACATTAGAAAAAATAGGTCAAAGATATGAGATCGAGAAGGGTTCAGTTCTTAGGAGAGATCTATGTAAATAAATAATTAGAATTATGACTATTGTATGTAGGTTTTGAGTAAATTCAATGTTAGGCAAAATATGTGACTTTCAATTTTAAACAGCCATTTCATTGACTTGGAAATCCTAGGACTTAAGTACTGGTGAATACCATTTTACTAGAGAAATTAGGATAATAGAGAATGGAAGAGTATCTCCAAAGTAAGTATCTCATCCTAGTTTTCATTTGAACCCGAGTTCTGTATTTCTAGTTATGTATGAGATAATGCCAAGTTTATATCACAAATTCCTACCACCATGCAGAATTAATATGTTAGCATTGTCATATTTACTTCTAATTGCTTTTATAAATAAAGCATTACAAATTAAGTAATGCTCTTCTTTCCTATTCCCCTCTTTTAACAATTTATTTGTAGCCGAATGCTTAATTCTGTAAATGTAAATGTTTGTGGTTTCTACTATTTGGTGGGCATACAATAGATGCTTACCAAGCTTCCTGATTCTAATTTGAAAGAACAAGTTACTTTCTAGTGCCTTTTGAAAATGTTATATCATTCCTGATTTTGTTCTATTGTGTATTTCATCTAATTTTTAATATCCAGAATTCTAAATAATATTGAGACAGGCACACAATAAAAGAGGCACTGAAAGATAAGTTATTTTTCCACATTGTACATATTCTTATTTAAATATTTCTATTTGCTCTTTGTCTTAAACATCAGTATTATAACTATTCCTATACAAGCATCATTGTCATTGTTGTCATCGTCGTTGTTGTTGTCAAGCCTTGAATATTTCAGCGAATTTGAGGAGAAACCAGAAAAAGAGAGCCAGAGCTGAGTATGAAGCCTGAGTTGTGTTGGTGGTATCTTATCCAAACTGATAACTCTTAATTCTCAGTTTTTCTGTAGCAAAGAGGACATTAGAATGAATTTTTTATGCTCAGTTTTATTGATAATTGAACAGAAAAATATCAGGAATCATGGTGAACTACACATGAGACCACCTCCCTTAATATATTTTTTGTTATTGTTAAAATAATCAGAAAAGAGTTCTTATTTTTAAAGCTATAGCAGGCAGAAAGGAAATAATAAAATGACTTCTTTCCACATAGATGTTAAAAGCTAGAAGACAGTCTAATCTCAGTTTGACATGAAATGTAAGCCCAGTTTGAATATAGATCATGCCCCAGTTACCTGCACTTTTTTATAGCCTACTGGCTATATGACTGTAATGGGCTGGTCTCATGACATCTTCAAAGGCCAGTACAAAGTTGGGGAGCTAGAAGAGGATAGAAGCATTTGCTCTAATCTGTACTGAAAAGTCAAGTGGCACATATTTTACATGTGTTCCTCTATGAACTACCAAGGTATACAACTTGAGGTATGGACAGGTCTGAAAAGCCTTCTGTGGTTTAAGCATCAAAAGAGCCCACAAACAACACAAATTACAGAGAACATCCTGTGGTTGTATTATTTCAGTTTTCCTAAGATCTATGTTAACTAATTGCTTTGATTTTGTTCCTGCGGGTGCTTTGTTCTCTGTTAACCTAATACGATGCTATTATTAAAACTTAAAACCAGACTATAGTGTTGCTTTTGAGCTATCTGCCTACCCACTCATGTAATAGAATACTTGGTTCTCAGTTAAGACATGCTTTTATTAAAGAATCACAATGTTCTTTACAAATATTAACTCATTAATTTGTTCAGGCATCCCTCTGTGGCTCTAAGAAAGTATTATTTTTCTCATTTTATAAGGAAAGGAAGAGAAACACAGGGACATTTTCCTAAGTTCACACTGAAAAGAGGGAGACATGGAGAAGAAAGGAACAATTACATATCCCTCCTAACATTTCATCAGACCCCTGGAGCTACAGCATTATTTTTTCCTTTGAGCTTGTATAATCAAAAAACCTTACATCTCTTAGCACTCACTAATGTGTGATCTCAGGTGAATGATTTTAAAAGTCTCCAAACTCAGTTCCCTCATTTTAAAATGTTATACTCTGTTATGATTGTTGAGATGACTATATTGCATCTTATTTGTAAACTGCTCAGTAGAGTTTTTTCCTGGTATATAGTAAGTATAAGGAAATGAAAGTATTTTTTTTTAAATTGCATTGAGCTACAATCCAATGTTTAAAGTGTCTAACAATGGAAGTGCTCTTTTATAATGTGGTAAATTGTGGTCTATACAGAGGCTGATTTTTATTGCTCATTTATGTTAGAGGAGGGAGTATGCACTGGTGTGCTTTGCTAGATTGTATGTGAGGTCTCCTTAAACTCTAACATTACAAGGAGCAGTAGGTGGTGAGACATTATACTGAAGGATCATAAAAATTATCGGTACTTGCATAGCTCTTTACACTTTAAATATACTGATATTATGCATGTATATATTCATTTAATCATTATAATAACCCTATGAGGAAGACAGAAGAGGTGTAATTGTGTTTATTTTATATGCAGAAAAATATTGAGCATCAGAGAAGTTAAATGACTTTCTCAAGGTTACAAATTTAGTAAGTTGAAAAGCTAGAACTCACATCCTAGTTTTTTTTCTTTTTTTGTTTTTTGTTTGGCTCTGTGTCTTTGCATCTTGCATCATACATAGGCAGTCATGTTTCTCTTCTTGGATGGGTTTCATTAAATCGCACTTTTAAAGATGTACCTTTTTTTTTCAGCAGTCCTCTTCTATGTTCTCCACATCTACTCAATTCCTCTTGCATCCACAAAGCACAATGCTGCAATGCCCATATGCACTGAAAATTGAAAGGACCATTGCCACTCAACCAGAGACCTTACTTTTCTCCAAATTTTGCCCTGACATCCAAAATAAGATAAGAGCAGATACCATCCTGTGTTATTCTCTGTGTAGCAATGGCATTCTGAAAGGTCATGAGGTGAGGAGAGGAATCTTTCTTGCTCTTGACTTACTCTTGAGATGAAAACTGTTTTTAAACTAAGTCTGTGGTTACATAGTCATTTAAATGGTGACTAACTGGGGTGGCTGTGACTAGGGTGGTAGCAGGAAGCCAATTCTGTGAGGCTGAGAATGGGCTCTTGACTTACTGTAATTTATTGTCATAGTAAGAGAAAGGAGAAAAATTTTACAAGTGTTTAACAGCTAAGCAAAGTGTTTTCAGACTTTTCCCACCCTTGCCCTCACCCCATCAAATTCCAGACACACATCACTAGAAGAGACATCAGTTGCTGTTTTTGGATCATTTTAGCCATTTTTTTTCAAGCTTAATTTACATTTTTCTATTTATTGCAATAATTCTTTATCTTTTTTTTTTTTAAAAAAAGATAAAACACCATCAGCTAATGGAGATATTGGATTTGCTCTTCGTTAAATCTCCCTATGGCAGTAAAACAAAATTCTTAAGTAGTTATGAGTGCTACTTATAAAGCTGAGAGGTGCTGAAACTTTCTTCCCATTAGTCCTGATGGAAAGCAGAAGGTTGAACTTAATTGATCTAAGGGTCTATCTCAGCCTTGTGTTTTGGCCATTCACCCTGTCCCAAGGTCTTTCTTTCTCCTGTTAAGCAGTAAGGCAGGCAGACTGGTTGTGGTAGAAACATATTAGTTCAGTTTATATGTGTTCAGGCAGATCATAAACATATTCCAAGTCAGAATGATTTGTGGAGAAGGTAACACGAAGTGAGTGGAATTATCAGGGAATATTGAAAAGAGAGGTTTAAAAATTTATTTTAATTAAAAAAAAAGAGAGGTTCATTTTTTTGTTCCATTCCATTTTTTATTATTTTATCAATAAATACTAAATAAATAGAAAGATATTATAAAACTTGGAAACGTTCTAGTAACTCTAAGCCTTTCATGAGAGACATATAAACAATAAGACAATGAACTCTGTGTAATAATAGATGGAATTCAGGTGTTTCAAAGGCAGAGAAGAAGGAACTGTGACTGTTTCTGAGGAGTCCTGAAAGGTTTCCCTGAAGATGAAGACACCTGAATAGAGTCTCAAAGAATGAACTCACGAGGTAGATTCAGGGAAAGGAGTCTTTCTAATAGCAGGATACCAGGATACACAAATTTATGAACTTGTGAGGGAGCATTAAGCATAGAAGTTAGAGAGCTATGCAGAATTAACTTTTAAAAGTCCTCATATGTCTTGTAAAGAAGTTTAAATTTCAGTTGTGATGAGAAGTGATCTTGAGAAGTTTTTATACTCAGGGAATTTCAAAGGCCATAAAGCTCTAGCATCTGATGGATGTGAGTAGCAGTTGGTAAATGTTTTTTCTTCAACTTGCTTTCTGTATAAGCTGAGGTTGAAACACCTCAGTTCCAGAACCAGGTTGGGATGGATATAATTTATTTGCTTATGAGCTGGAAGGGTAGACTCAATTAAATGAAAAGGAATACAAAAGACTTCATAACCTAAAGAAATCCTCTCAGGAGCTAAACTAAGGACATCAGAGTAGAGCTAGAGAAGGAAGAGACTGGAGGGAAATGATGGAGAAAGAAGAGCCAGGACTTTGACTCAGTGAACAATTCAGATTCAATGACAAATGAGTGGATGATTATTTTGAGAACTGTAATTCATAGCTGGCATATAGAAGAAGTGATAACATTCACCACCCCGAAAAAGAACCTGGCATGTGGAACAATTGTGGTGATAGAGAAACAGCTTAGGATCCTTTATTCATCTTAAGTTGATGGCTCACATATAGTTGGAAGCATCTAATTGTTCTTGATGTATCTATAGCAGTGTTCATGGTAGGTTTTAAATGACTATTACTTTAGTAACATTACTGAATGTGTTCTAGGT
Source organism: Macroglossus sobrinus (assembly GCA_004027375.1). NCBI lineage: Eukaryota > Metazoa > Chordata > Mammalia > Chiroptera > Pteropodidae > Macroglossus > Macroglossus sobrinus. The sequence goes on from PVKZ01000759.1 coordinate 557,992, forward strand.
AACCCCTAAAGTTCCTTAGAATTATATGCAAGATGGCTTTGTGGCAACAAGAGCAAGGGGCCTATAAGTTTGTGCTAGTAATATAAATAATTCATAAATAAATATTAATAAAAATAATAATTATAGTGAAATAAACTACTTACCAGGCTTATATTAAGCATATTACATGTATTTTTGTATTTAATCCTCACAACAGTAGGAAGGAGGTAGTCTGAGAGCCAGTGAGGTGAAACTATTACCCAAATAGCATAAGTAAGATTTAGACCCAGACTAAGTATACAAGGTAGAATGTAGTATGTAAGGCTACTTTATGTGTCATAACCCACAGAACATCATTAAACTCCCAAACAAAAAGTCTATTTTGTTTTTTTCTAAATTGTTTGAATTTCTAAATTGAGAGTATTTGCAGTGATAATTCAATAGAGGGTTGGGGGAGAGAGGGAAGAACACAAGACATTTTTTTTTAGTCTACAAAGACTTCAAAAACTACCATCTGATCAGGGGAGTATGCATTCATTAGGAGTTTGAGAATAGAGCTACTCTTTCAGCAATCTGTAAGAAAATAGCTCAGATGATCTTTGCTTTGCTTACTAAAAGTGTAACTAAAAGTGGCCCCCAAGTCCTGCCACTGACACCCTGGCTCCCAAACAGAAAAATTGGCTGAAGGCTGCTGCATAAGCTTTCCTCAAGAAGAACTATGGTATGGTTCTTGCTAACTAATAAAAGACATCAAGAACAATGAAAGATGTACATATATATGTTTGTATTTTGGGGCATTCTGATTTCATTATTAGTGGAAAGTAAATTTTTAAAAGAACCTTTTTTTTTCTTTTAAGTACACTTGACTGTGAGCTTTTAAGTATGATGTCGAACTCCACCCTGTCTTTTTCCTTCCGGTGGTCCTTTTTCTAAGACATTGTGAGGGAAGAAATGTGGTCCAATATCTTGGCTTAAATCCAGGGCAAGAAATTCTGTTTGGTTTTCAAAATTTATTTCTCCCAACAGTTTCAATTAGGTAAAAAATTCTTCTTCTGCTTCTACTGTAGGAAAGTGTGAAAGCCTATCTTACTATCTTCATTTAGATTCATGGAGGCAACAATGCAATTGCTGAGAAATATATGTGACAAGCAGGGGGTTGAAAGATCCTGTAGAGATGTGAGGTTACTGCCATGTTTCTGTGAAAATCTATAGCACAACCTCTGGCCTTTTAGGAGGGAAAAAGTGCTCTTTCTACAATCAAAATATCCAGTGGCACCATTACTCCCAGAGCAAGGAAGTAAACACATAAATAAAATATTAGTGGTGATTGTAACAGTATGTTCTATTTTTTTTATGATTGTTATCACTTAAAGTAGCTCTTGAAAAATGCATCCTGAAATTCACCAAAGGCATCTGTGTACACCTCTTTCTGCAGGTAATTTGTATCATCATCCTTAATTAAGACTTAAAGCATTTGAATTGTATTTTGCTATCATTGTGGAATATATTCCTTATATTACATATAAAAATTTACTTTTCCTGGCTTTCCTTCTCCTGTCTTCCTTTTTTTCACCCTTCAACAAGATATATTTGTGAAAATGACTGTGTTTGAGAGAAATTGGAGAGAAATGACAGTGGAAAGAGAGGATACCCTGTGCCCAAGCAGGAAAGACGAGCAAAAGAAAAGCAGTATTGAAGGAGGATTACGAGAAAATTAAACAGATAAATTTACAGGAACACCAAATAATTCTTTCCATGCATTTCTTTATCTCTTCCCATTATTCTCTTGAAGAGCATGAGTCCTGTAATTCCTCTCTTTGTCTTTCTTGTCCTCCACCAAATCTCCAGGACTGCTAAAACAAATCAAATCAAGAATTAACCTTTTAAGCATGAAATTTGTCTCTTTGCTATGCTATGTATGTCTTCTATAAATCATTCTGTGGAAGATGTCTGAGAGATCGGCACTGTTCCAATTCTTAGGTGACTGTGCGGGAAATGCTAGCAGCCCCCCTCCCACCCCTCCTGCCTCATTTATTGTGATGGCTTTTCCCTGACTGTTTTGCTATAGCCTTGGGTAGGAATGAGTGCTTCAAATAATATCCTCATGCAATATACAGCAACATCACAATTATAAAACTAGCACAGTGGCAAGGTTATAGACCCAGAGGAAAGAATGGTAAAACGTAATTATTTGAGAGTAACAAAGTAATTCCATGGCCTAGAGCTGTTGAATTATACTAAGACTAAGTCACAAAGGAAAATATCGAGGAAGCAAGGCAAGCCCAGTTCTTAGCACCTTTTCCCACCTAGCGTTACCTCAGGCTGCTCCCCCTACAGGACTCTGAGCTGCTGGTTTCTAGCCATCTATCTCATCACCTCTGGCCACAACAGTCATGAAAATAACTATGGCAACCATTTACTACATGCCTACCCTGAGCCAGCACAGGGCATGGATACATCTTATCCCTCTCTTAGTGCTTCATTTTTGGTACAATGATAGTCAGTGTCATTGTACAGAGACATTAAATAGCACATCCAAGGTAACATGCTTGGAGTTGGCAGATCCAGGATTCAAATGTAGGTCAGCCTCACTCCAGTGACTCTGCTTTTGTTGTGGCTCAAAAGGAGAGTGGGGCCAACCCATAGATCTTTGGTATCTTTCCACTTTCTGTAAGGAGCTTTGCTGTACATGCATGTACAATGTTCAAGAAAAGAAGAATCCAAGAGAAGAGGATATTTTTCTAAGGCAGTGCTTCCCAAGCTTTTCAACACTATCATACCACCCCAAGAGCCTTTTTAAACACATTTCCCCTCCTGAAATTTTAATACAATAAATCATTATAATAGCGAGGATATTTTCTACTCCCTTGAATATGGTATGGCCCCTTTTGAGAATGTGTGTATCTTCTAAAGTGGCACAAGCATACCATTGAAGCTCTCCTTTCATTCAAAACACTCAACAATGATAACACCGGTCTTTTTTCCCTCCTATTTCATCTGTTAGATGAAATACATTACGAACGAATCTCGTTGGTGAGCATTCTGAGCCCTTGCAGACACTTCAGATGGGCAAATCTGATGTTGGAGGAAGCAAAGCAGGCAAGGCTGCAGTTGTGTAATCAAAACCATAGCCGGTTATTAATTATTTTCCTTGTAATTGTTGGTTGATCTATAATTTGATTGTAGAATTCAGGCTTTTATAATAAACCTTGGGCCGACCTATCCAATTAAGAATACAGAGGCTCAAAGGAATTTAAACACATGACTGGATTTACTGAGAGACTAAGGTGATTTTTAGCAGAGGGGCCAATTAAAAACTCCTGGGAAGTGAGAAGAGATTTAGATTTAAATTGAATTAGCCTTTATTAAGCACCCCATTATACACCAGATATTGGTCTGACTGTTCCTACATAATCATATATCTAAACTTCACAATAACTCTGTGAGGCAGATGGAAATGCTAACCTTTTATAGCCCAGAAACATGAAACTAAACACAGATATCTAGAACACAGTAGTTCAAGATAGTGCAACCATAAAGCCACAGGGTCAAGAGCCAGATCAAATACACTTCAGTGAAATCCCAAGTCTTGCATTGTTTTTTGTTGCAGTTATTCTTCACTTTATGCAAATTTGATATATGAAAATTCACTTTTATACAAAATAGGACATTGTATAAACATAAAAATCACAAAATATTGGCAGAAATATATATTTAAGAATTACATCAGACTTATTTAGAAAATTTGACATTAACTTGTATTGTTTGCACTTTTTAAATTAAGAGCTTTTGAAAACCATACATTTTAATGGTATCTATAAACTGCTGACTGGTAAGGAAAATGATTTTTTATTCTCTCACCAAGCCTCTTCTATTCTCTTAATTTCTTTCCCTTTATCTGAAACTGTCACAGATCAAAATTCAGAACAAAGGAGCAGAATAAAAATTACTGTGCTTGGATGTGGGATGTAAGCTAATAAGAATCTGTCTTAAATTGACTATAACATGCAAAATTTGGGGAAAATAATTTCAAGATCTCTGTTGGTTGCTCAGTCTGAGGAGAGCAGTGTGCTATGCTTGTTTTTTTGTTTGTTTGTTTTTTGTTTTTTGTGGGTTTTTTTTTTTTGCTTCTTTGTATTCTGACCAAACATCATAAAGAATAGTTGTTTAGAAAAGGAGAATTGATTAATTATTTGCCAAATAATTAATAAATAACTAGGATATGCCAGGTTTGTGTGAAATACTATCTAAGCAGAAGTAGATTAATTAGATAAGAATCCCTGCCTTCAAGTTGCTATGGTCTAGGTAAATTAAATAAGAGTAGTTACAGATTAAACAGAAAACAAGTCTATGAATAGCTACTTAACAATTTTGATAAATATTTAAATGAAAAGATCAAGTTGACTTCAGAGAGAATAAGGATGAGGATGGTATAAGCCACTTAAGAAGAGTCAGCATTTGTTCATAGGAGATGAAACCTAATTGTGGATGAGAACTAAGCCATGGGAAATGAAAGAAGAGGGGCTGAAGCCTAAAGGAACAAGTAGGCTCTGAAGAAGAAATGGGCATGGCATTTTTAGGAAGAAAAGGAGGCCTAAGTGTCTAGAGTGCTTTGGGCAAGAGGAGAGTGGTCTGAGAGACCCTGGAGATTTTAGAATGGCTGACCCAGAAAGGCCACTGAAGGCCATAATAGGCAGATAGGATCTTATTCTAAGAGTTATAGGGAACCTTCATGGGTTTATGCCAGAAAATAGCAGTGTTTGCTTTATATATTTAGAAAATCTTTTTGGCTGATTGAAAGAAGAAGAAGGCAATGCAAATATCAGTAAATAGTCTATAGCAGTGTCCAGATACAATGCATTGGTGGCCATACTGTGTGGGAGCCAAGGCAAATGGAAATGACTCAAAGCCTGATCATTGATCAATGTGTGCACAGGTAATTCCTGACAGCTCTACCAAGTGAGGGAGAAAATATCTAGGACCTCTGTAATCATTCCAAGGCTGGCCTGTAATTGAATGAACCCCACCTTTACCAAGACTAAATTAATGTTTGTCTGCCCATCACCTAGTTCTCTGGTTACATGTACTTTTTGTGACTTTCTTTCCCTTAAAGGCAGCCAGAAGTGCTTTGTTTCTAAAACAAAACAAAACAAAACACTTCTATATAAGTATCAGGGATAGGGCTGGAAGAGAGGCATATAGATGTTGATTGGCCTTATGGTTGTTTCTTTATAAACTCTATTCCTAAATTATATGACATTAGATATTTTTTAAAACAAACAACAAAAAAATTCTTGATCTCTCCCACCACAGACTCTTAACCTAGAAAACAGAAAAATGTTGCCCTATCACACTAGGGAATGTAATAGGAGAGATGAATGTAACAGCCTCTCCAGCTTAAATATAACTATTCATATGTTGGATTTGTTTGCTAATAGGTGCATTTGGCAAAACTATACTGTTAACGCACAATGATGAAGCAATTGACAGCTCTTGGGACAGTACATATTCTGTGCCGCTTCTGGGGTCTCAAACTGATTTGCATTTTCCGGCAACAGCCTAAAGTTCAGTCTTTCACTTTATCCACCTCCAACACGGTACCTTCGTCAATCTCCTACTCTGGCTAAGCAGTGGTCATATTAAAAAGCAATCTGATAAGCCCACTTTCTAAAGCACTAAGGAGTATTTGCAGCCTAAAAAGTGACACCTGCAGAGATTCTGCATTATGACAGAAGACTCTCAGGCCCTAGATCCTTAAACTGAGAAATAAACATTTCTAGTGGTGAAAGGTCTCAGGGACAGGCTAGTGAGAATGTTATTTGGGACAGTAGTCTTTTGAGCAGCCCTTGTCTAATCAGATTGCAGAGCCAAACGACTGTTCCATATGCCTGGGAGGCCACCCTCTGCTGCTCAGGGTTCTAGATGGTTTGTTTTCTCTTGCTTATGCACTCAGAGATGACAGCAGCCCCTCTGTACTGGAAACAGGCCAGCAGTCAGTCAACCAGCAAGTATTGATTAAACACCCCAGAGTGTATTGCCCTCTCGAGGCCCAGTCTGGTTGAAGCTTCTGTACTTTCCTGTGAGCCATACTATTCCTGACATGACTTAGCTCAGGGAGGCTTTTCATTCTGAATGCAAATGTTTATGGGTTAAAAGCTTATTTACGCGTTTCCTGGGTGGTTTGGGTGAGAGATTCGCATTGCCTTCTTGTCACACATACTCTATCTGGAGCCAGTTAAAGACTGGAGAATTTCCTTGAGGAGACATATGGAAAGTTAAGAGTTAGAAAGTAATCAAGGCAATATTTTCTGAGGATAGTATTAAAATTATGATTGGGAATAAAAGTAAATATATAAAGTAAGTCTATTTTTATTTTATAAAATCATTAAGACAGTTTCCTAACTAGCTGGGCTGATTTTGAGGATGCATATGTTGGATTAATATTTTAACAAGTCACATGTTTATATATTTTTTTAAATGATATGGTATTATTTTTTAAAAAAATATTGTGGACATAGTTGGTACCTGTTGTTGGAAGTTCACTAGGAATAGAATAAACTCTAAATTAAAAAAAAAAAAAAACATTGCTTAACAGTCCAGGATGATAATGGCAAAACATACCTTCCTAAATTTCTGGGCTTATGGATTTAATATTTATGGCTGAACGTCACAAATGCATTGCCCCTTGGAGGCAAAGAGCTCCCTGCCAGAGGAAGAGGAAAAAACATATCTTGGCAGAATTCTGACCCTGAGCTGTTGTGACACCAGGGTCTTCCAAGTTCAAAGGACAGAATATGTTCTGTAAATGAGTGAATGAGTATATGTGATATGGGTGTGAGTTTCATGGTGGCTAGAAAGAATCTGAGTAGATTAACTAAAAATTCTGACCAGGCAAAAATGCTGGCAAAGATGTCAACCCATTGACTTAATTCAATTTTATTCATTGTTCCCCATGTTGTTCCTCAATGTTAAAGTTGCCTATAAAATATGTATAGGATATATAAATATCTCTCATATTCACTTGCTCTTTCTTCTAATCAGGTTTACATACTGAAGAATTTTTATCTTTAACATCTTCTAGTCTTTTACCTTGTCTCAGTCCCTGATGCTTTAGCTCAGGCCCTATAGTTTCTTATCTAGATGATTTTAATAGCCTTCTAACTAATTTCCTTACCACCAGTGTCACCTATTTCCACTTTATTCATCCATTACTGCTCAAATGATTATTCTGAAACCCAGAGCTTGTTGAATCACTTTTTGTTTATAATCACAAAGTGGCTCCTAATAACTTTAATTAGTATCTAATAGCTATCAATAATATCCTTTAATGAGCCCAACCTATGTGATAGACACTGTGCTAGACATGTTCACATGGATTTTGCACATTGAATTCTCACCATTTCCTTGTTTCCAGTGCTAAGACTTATTTGCATTCTTTAACATAATGAATGAGTTATAAGATTCAGAATACTGAGACAAAAGTCAATCAAATAGTGTTCTATTGTCTTTTTTAGTTTCAATTCAAAATATTAAACAATATCAAAATATTACCCATGTTATGGGCTGAGACTTATGACATTTATCACGCATCTGAGTCTATCTATGGGATAATTCCCTAAGAGAAATTGTTTAAAATGTTTGCATGATTTCACAAAAAAGAAACATATTGCTGGATTACCTTCCATAGGGGTTGTGCAATTTATCTCCACACCAGTGATGCACAAATGCCTTTTTACTCATCTCCTTGTCCACATAAAGTTGTAAATGAAAAAAATAGCATCACCCTCTAGTCTCAATTTGTGTTTCTCATTATATGAGATTATATAAAAGATCTCCCAGAATAATTGGGAGATGAATGCTATTATCATTTATGCCCTTTATGGAGAGGAAATTGAGTCCAGACTCTCTCTACTTTAATTTCTTTAACCTCCTGTCATTAATTAATTTACTCAGTGATATTTCAGTGCTTACTGATTGTATTCAGTATTGTATTCAATACTGAAACACGTAGGCTTCCATACCTGGCTTCCATTTTCAAGCTGCCCAAACATACTGTGTCTTTTCAACCTCTGTGACTTGGCAATTGCTGCCCTGACTGTCTGGACTGGGCCCTGTTCTTCAATCAGCTAATTTCTCTATATCTTTCACAACCTTGTCCAAGCATCACCTTTACCAGGAAGACTTTCCTGATTTGAAGTCCTCTCCTTTATTTTCCTAGCATACTCTCTCTGTCCTGGAACCCAGCCCTTAGCACCCTGAATTGTAGATTTGTTTCAATATAAGATTCTTGATGACAAAACTACCTCTTACCTGACTTAGTTTCTGAAGTACTTGGCCCAAAGTCTGGCACATAATAAGCGCTAAAAATATGTTTGTTGAGTCAGTTGAATGAATGAATGAATGAATGAATGAATATAACAAACTAATTGAAAATTCAAAAAGAGAAAAAGAAAAGGTAAATTCTATATATTATTTTTTTCAAAATGATGTGGTGCCATTTAATTGTTAACACGATTTTTAAACACAATTTTATTTTCTCAAAGACTTTATACTTTTCAGAGTTTATTACTTAAGGTATTCTGGCTTATTTTTCATTTGAACAGAAGACAGAGGAAAAGTCTTATATTCCAGGTTTTCAACTGTTTTAGAGACTCGGGAAACCCTCTGGGGGGTGGGGCTGAAACAGGGGTTGAGGGGTTCTAATCCTCTCCAAACTCCTGCTCAGCCCCTCCTACTCACCTCACCTGCTTAACTAAATTGAGGTGTCATCTGTCTTACATCTCTAATTCCTGTGTAAGCTTCTTTAATAGAAAAAGTTCCTTGGTTCTAAAATATTTAATAGTCTTTTTTTAAAAGAGAGCACAGGTCTTTAAATCAGAAAATTTGTGTTCTTGTCCTGTTTTTGCCTTGGGCTAGTTATGTTACCTTACACACTAGCCATTTACTCAGCTGAGGCCCAATAGTTTAATCTGTGAGATGAGTCCTTTGGGATAAATTAAGCCAAAGTCCCTTGTAGCTCTAGACCAATGTCTCTGTATATGTCCATATGTTACATCTAAAGTACTAAACCATCTCTTGTTTTGAAGACAATAGTTAAATTTTTCATTTTTATTCACACTTGCCATTATAGAGCCCTACAACTCTCTCCATCCTTTTAAAATGTTATTATTAGTTTCCAGTGCCTAATGTATTAAGAGCAATTTCCTTGTCCTCACCTTAAAAATATCTCGTAGGGATGATTGTACAAACCAAGCCCTTTTATCTCCTTGGTCCTATTATGTACCCACTCATCACCTGCCTTTTGATATTCACAGTTACTAATACCTACTTTCTTTTCTTTCTTATTTCTCTAAATGTGGAAATTCTTTGACTTTACTTTATTTGTTTTTATTTTAAAACATTATCAACTAGGCCTGATCCATGTATTCAACTCCAGCTGACTATTTAAAGAACAGTGTTATTTTTGTGTTACTCATAGGTCAAAGCATCCTATCATGATATACCTCATTAATATAAAAGTATATTGTTAGAATTTTTTAATGGAGAAGTCTATTATGTAGATCATATTGGCCTAGACTACAAGCTGCTTAAGGATGAAATTTGTCTGTTTTAATTACTGCATAAAGCATACATGAAACACTAATGTAAATGTGTGCATTTATAGTTTTCTATGTCTACAAGACCTCAGATTTAAAGTACAAGGAGTAAAAATTATTCTTAAATATAGGCTTTTTAGCTTTTTTCTATTATATCTCTTTCTTGTAAAGTAAGAACACCTGCTATTTTGTGACTATCAAGAATGCATTTTCAAAAGAAGTCCCCTATACATAGTTATAATATCCTGGAAAAAGAGTTGTTTGTAGAGTAGAAGAAAAACCCATTTCTGTCATTTACTTTGTTCTGTCATTGTTGAAAGCCTACAAAATAAAAAAAAAAAAATTAAGAATCTGTCTCAAGGACACTTTTCACTACTTCTTTTCTCCAACTCCTAATCTTTTTGCTACTGCTTGAAAAGCACTGGGGCCTAAGTTCTGAAACAGATATAGGTGGCCAAGTCCTCAGATGTGACACATACCTATTAATAAGCCAGGGTGGCCCCAAGAGGCAGTCTGACTTCCTCTCCAGGGGGATGTAAGTGCTCTGAGGTGGTTCTTTGTCCCTTTCCCACCTCCATCTAATGAGCTGACTCTTCCCTTTATCTGGGACACCTCAAAGGCCTCACTCCTCCTGGGCCACTGTGGAGAATGGCTTTCTTGCTATCATTTTTTTTTCAATGAGGGTGACACCTCTACCTCCTGAGGGGCAAATTACTCTCTGAGCTGCATTGTTCTACCAGTATATATGACTTCTTTTTTGGCTCTCAGAGAGCGGCAGCTATTCCTTAGACACTGTGTGTCATCACTTCGTATAAAGCCAGGAATCTCTCCTCTTGTCTCAGTACTTACTGGTGGTTTAACTTTCTTTCCTGTAAAATCTCAGTGGTGCAGCAGGTATGAGGAGGTTAGACAACATAGTCTAGCAATGCAATGGGAAGAAACTTTTTCAGTAGGAAATCACCCTCTTTAATCTTTCAAAAGTCTATTTTTATCCTGAGAGCTTCATTTCAATACAAAATGACCTGGCAGACTAAATAAATGCCCAAAACCCTGTAAAAATATTCATGTCAGTCTTCTAATACCCATGACTTCTGGACTTCAATAGTTGGCATAAGCCTAAGGTACTTTTGTCTCAGCATCCTTAATGCAACAGGAGGCAGAGTGTCATTAACCCTGCCTCCTCTCATCACTATTCTTACTCTTTTAATGTGAGGGAGCCCTCTGATTTTGCAGCTTAATTTATATTACAAGTTTCTTTTTATTGGTTAATTGGAAAAGGCAACAGTATTCCACACACATGCTCTAAACTGGGGGTCTCAAACCTTCGGGCCATGGACCAGTACCAGTCTGTGGCCTGTTAGGAACCAAGCTGCATAGTAGGAGATGAGTGGCCGACAAACCCAGTGAAGCTTCATATGTATTGCAGCTGCTCCCCAGCATTAGCATCACCACCTCAGAGCCACCTGAAATCATCAGGCATTAATTCTCATAGAAACACCAGTCCCTGGTGCCAAAAAAGTTGGGGACTGCTGCTCTAAATCACAGCATTAACTGAGTTAGATTCTTACTGTCATTATGCTAGCCTGCAGAGTTCTGATTGCAAAGATGGTGTAAAAATGTGTGTGTGTGTGTGTGTGTGTGTGTGTGTGTGTGTGTGTGTGTGTATGAATGAGAGAGGAGAGAGAGAGGGAGGGAGGGAGAGAGAGAGAGAGAGAGAGAAAGAGAGAGAGATAGAAGAGAAGAAGGAGGAGGAGGAGGAGGAGGAGGAGCGGGAGGAAGAGCGGGAGGAGTAGGAGGAAGAGGAAGAGAAACTGGAGGAGGAGAAGACTGGATGGAGAGGGAATATAGAGACAGAGATGCATACATACCTACATAGAGACCTGTCTCACCAATTTCTTGTTTCCCACATTTTTAAAAAAGCTAGAGTATGGAGACAGAGATTTTACTGAGAAACAGTTTAGATTTGAATAACGTCACTTTTTTCAAATATGTTCACATAGAGCCAAAAATGTAAGACAGGAAAAAGGATAAAATTACATTGAATAATTTATTATCTTTTGTGGACAGGAAATTGACCAGTATCATAGACACAGGTTGTAGTTTTTTCTTTATTTTCCTTTACTCTGTGGCCCTCGAGGTTTAAATGTGCCTAATTTGGCCTACTTTGAGAAGCCTTCCAATTGTAGGTAGTGCATCTGCTGTAGAGGTGGGCCTTTTTTCTACTTGCCACACTGAATTTCCTCAAATGCTGATCCAGATAAAACTCAGGGGGACTCTCTATATGTCTAATGCAGAACCAGGCTGAATTTGTCTCTGGCTTTTTCTTTTAATCACGTTAGAATATGCTTACATCCTTCCATATTTCTTCTATACAAAAAGCAGCCTATGAGATTTTCTATGCAAGAAAATGTTTAAAGGTGTTTCTCCCAAATTCAGTTTGATACCAATGGTCCTGACTGGACTATGTGGTAAATCCTTAAGATAATCTGGTTTATTTTACCTTCTAGGCAGTGATGTAGCAAAGCTTTGTTTTTTTTCTTTTTATTAATCAAAAACTCCCAGAGGCTCCTCCTTACTAATATTTGGTTGAGGTATTAAGATGTTAATTATAAACAAAGGCCCACATAAATAATGATTTGAGCCTCCATGCCCTTCCAATCATCATAGCAAAATTTTAATTCTTAATGCTCAAAACACTTCGATGGAGGTCAGCAAGTCACTCCCTACACACTATTTTCTACCTTAGCCCCCTCTCCCCAAAGAATTGTGAACCATCACAGGAAACAAGATTGAGGGCAAATATAATTGGGGCACTTATCACTTGAGATAATACTCAAAATTATATGAAACATAGAGTAGGTTCTCATTATTCATATTAATTATGTTCTATAAAATTGCCATGGGGACTAAATTAGCAAATACTGAATCATTGCTCTTTCGGTAAAAACAGGATAAGGATTCTGCAAGGATATGGTCCCTACATTTTCATCAACTGATCAATACATAACTTGTTTTATGTGTGCTTCTATTTAAATACACCTTATTATTTATAAAGGTGATTTATTAACACTGAGCTTACACTAACCTCACTATAACTCATGCATGAATGAAGCTTATCTAACTCACTTTCTGTAAGCATAACATAGCCTTCTTGCACTTAGGAACACTAGACAGAAGTTCAGCACTACACCTAGAGGTCATTTTAAACAGCAAAATCACCAACAAAAATACAAAAATTCAAAAAATGTGAAACTAAGTAATCATATATATACATTTTATAGTATAAGAGCCAAATCAAGAAGGCAGCTCATCTGGCAACATGTATGTGCATTGGGAATCTCAAATTTTTCACTGTTCTGTGCATGTCCATGAACGACCATGATGTATAGCACGTATAAATTTGGGGATTACAAATGAATTCTAGTGAGTAGGCCAATTTACAAATAATGGAATTCCTAAATAATGAGAATCAATTGCAATTTGTAACAGACTAAAAGGCCAGACAGTACCGGCTCCTAGACAATTTCTACCCATTCATAGGCTTGTATGATCTAGTCAATGCCCTTTATTTTCCAGAAAACTCTTGCAAGGGGAAAAGGCTTCTTTCAAATAGCTTGGGGCTAATAAAGAAAGTTCATCCAGCACTGCAGACAACAGTGTACCTGGAAACAGCCACTGTTCTGTGGATACATTTGATAGGACCTTGGTCTTGTATTAGTAACATTAAGCTCCTAGCTTTCTAAATTTCTGTTTCATACTGAAATGTCTAAAGTCTTGTTTATCATTGCCTTTCAGAGTTTCCTTATTACTATCTTAAACCTTGCTTTTTTTTCCTACCTGAAATAATCAATAAGCACACCCATCCTTTGTGCTTCTCTAGAAGGGTGCCCTTCTCAGCCCTGTATCCTTGGCAGAGCTTCATCTTCCTCGGAGCACTCTTAAGTAGAAAATCTTTAAAATTCTATATGTGTGTATGTGTGTGTGTATAAAATTGAGGAACATACATACTTACAAATATACACACACACACACACACACATATACACACACACACGTATATATGAAATAAAGTGAAAAATGTACATACTTTACACGTATATGAAATAAAGAGGAAATTGTATTTGCAATAAATGGTTGTGAGATTTGGATTTATTTAAATAGTGTGTGTGTGTGTGTGTGTGTGTGTGTGTGTGTGTGTGTGTGTTCCGGAAAGTGTAATGCAAGTTTTTTCTCCTCATGTTAGTAGCTCAAATTGATGTTTACAAAAAAGTCAAGTACAGTAAAGAAGATGATGTGCTAGATGTTCTACCTAATAGTTCTTTTAGGTAAAGCACAGAGTTCTTCATTCTGAATTAGGCTCTAGAGAAGGTAGAGAGAATACAAACTAGAGAAGAGAAATTAGATAAATATGTTATTGAAACTTCTTTTAAAAGTGACTCGTTTTTCTCAAAAGATAGAATTGTTACATTATACTTGTCTCCTATTTTCCAGAAGCCATATGGCTCAAGAGAACTTTTATAGATTTTAGACTTCCCAATAATAATTATTTTCAGACTTTAGCCTCTGCCAATTATTCTTCTGAGTGACTTGAACAAAATAAACATCAATTCTTTGTTGCCACTACTCTTATGAAAATCAGTCTGTGGCTTTCTCTTTCTAACACATCTAATACAATTCTACCACTTGGACCAGCTGGTCAGGCTTATCTCCTCCTTCCCTCTAATATAGCAGTTCTCAAACTTTAGTCAGCATCAGAATCACGTGAAAGCCTTGTTAAAATATGAATTCCTAGTCTGCTGCCCCAGAACTGCTGATTCAGTTGATCTGGGGTAGGATCTGAGAATATGCAGCATCACCCTCAGGCGTTGCTGATGCTGCCAGCTCAGGGACACTACACTCTAAGAACTGCTGTCCCTCCTCCTCACAAAGATGATTCTGAAAGCAAAGAAGGAAGACCCTGCTCTTTCTAAAGCCAAAGCCAAAGCCAAAGCCAAAGCAATGGCTTTGAAGGAAAAGAAAGCAGTGCTGAGATGTGTCCATAGCCACAAAAAAAAGAAGATATACATGTCATTCACCTTCCAATGGCCAAAGCAAGATAGTGCAGCTCTGAAGGTAGCCCAAATATCCTTGGAAGAGCACACCCAGAAGAAACAAGCTCCACCACTATGCTATCATCAAGTTCCCCCTGATACCTAGTCAGCATGAAGAAGGTAACAGACAACAACATCCTTGTGTTCATTGTGGATATCAAGACCGACAAGCACCATATCAAACAGGTTGTGAAGAAGCTCTGTGATGTTTACATGGCCAAAGTCAGCCCCTAATTAGGCCTGATGGAGAGAAGAAGCCATATGTTCCATTGGCTCCTGGTAATGATGCTTTGGATGTTGTCAACAAAATTGGGTCATTTAAACTGAGTCCAACTGGCTAATTCTAAATTTAAAAAGTTTTCACTGTTAAAATACACACACACACACACACACACACACACACACACACACACACCAACAAGCACAAACCCTAACACTCAAAAGCTTTAGTACAAATTGTACTAAAGCATATTGTAAATAAAGCATATTGTAAATGCCTGCCATATTGTAAATACTCAGTAAGTGCTTACTATATGTCAGTTCAGTATCCTTACTACCAATGTCATTTCAAACTTGTCCTTGCTTAGTTGCTCACACTTTATAAATAGGCTATTTTTACCCAGTGTTTGCCTACTAGGAACCATCTTGACTCAGGTAAAATTTCAATCAATTTCTTAAAAACTTTGATGTAATCAATAACATTCTTTTCTGAATACACATTGATCTACAATGTTATTTTTTGTATATTAGCATAAATGTGTACTAATTTGTTTCTTGATATAATTGTTTTTCCCTTCTAAATGAGGAGGTCTGAGGCCATATCTTGCACATTTATTGTCCCCATCATAATATCTAAAATAACTATTGAATGAGAAAAATTGATTATTTGCCTTTACATGCTCAAACATGTATCTAGTTTGAAGGTTGTAGAGAAACTTACAAAACTATATATTTGACTAATAACAAGGTAGAGGGCGAGAGTAAATACTTCTTCAAATTTTCCTAAAGTATGAAAGGAAAGCTTGAAAACAACTTCAAAACTCAGCCCTAATGCCCAGTTAAAAATCTGCTTTTTTACTTGTATACTTTGGTAAAGCTAGAGTGTTTGAATCTCAAATCCTTCTGAACCTCTTGTCTTCATTACAATTCATTAAATATTTATCACAAATATATATACAAGATGTAATGTTTTATATATGTATCTAAATAAAGATATATATATATACACACACATATATATGACATGTGTGTATGTGTGTATGTACGTATGTGTGTGTATATGTGTGTGTGTGTGTGTGTGTGTATCTTAAATGCTTTAGAGACTCTATTTGTTTCCCAAGCAAAAGAAGGACCTGAAGAAAAGCATTTTCAAGTAGGCAACTATAGCTGTTTCCATGATTGAGAACTGAAGTATTGTTAGCATTTGTGAGAACCAAGCAGTATTTCATTAAAGTTCCTCATTATTTTTCAAGAAGGCTGAGGGTTTCTAGTAAAGGGGCTTCTTAGACATTTTTTTAAAATATTTTGAGCACTCTCCTTTAAAAGAAACCACATAAGCAATTTTCTATTTAATTAAGAAACTGCTCTTCAGCAAAGTCTGAAGTCATCTGACTTTAATTGGTTGACTTGCAGTTAATTTTGTAGCAAAGGAAACTTCTTGAACACCATTAGATTTATCAGATGTCTCTCTAAAAATAACTTTGGTTTAGCAGAAACTTTGAATTAGTTTGTTTGTTAATTCATTCAGTAAACATTTATTAAGTGCCAATGGGAGTGGTAGGAAATGTTTTAGAGGATAAAAAGATGCATCAGGTATGGGTTCTAGTTTCAATCAACTTATGGCTGGTGGAAAATGTATGTCCATAAGACCTACATTTTGAGGTAGAAATAGTTTAATGTCATAAGAGGCTAGATGCGATGCACGTTGAGAAAGAGGATACTTTCTAGAGGACACCATGGAAACTTTACAACAGAAGCTATATTTAGGTTGGGTCAGCAAGGATGCATATAGATGTAAGGAGGTGGGGAGATGAACTGCTTTTACAAAATCTGCTCATTCTTCACTCCAGTTGAATTCTAGAGAAAAGGACTTGCCCAGGTGTCAGGATGGAGAAATATAAATGTGGAATCCCCTTGGGTCAGAATGACTGATATTCAAGGGGCAGTAGGGAGAAGGTTGGAAGAGCTGACTGTGCCAGTTCAAGAAATGCTGTCAACATTAGGCCAAGGAGAATGGGTTTCATGCTATACATATGGGAAGGGAAGGGAAATGAATTGATCTATGCTCAACAAGATTAGTCTGGCAATAGCATATAAATTGATTTGTCTATAATCTCACTTCTGGTCTCACATTTGTAATTTTGATGAATTAGTATCTTCTTTATGGACTTTTATCCCTTCTGGGCCTTGAGACTTAAAGAAATTTCTTGGTCAGTGTTGCTTTCTTCAATGAGAGAGAGCCATAGAGTCTGTGACCACCTTCATAAAAGGGCTTGTCTAGAGGGTTATAGAGTAGACTAAACATAAACCTCTTATAAGAAAGATTATGACTCAAAATATATATATATTTTGTATATATATATATGTATATATATATATATATATTTATATTTCATGACTCAACAGGTATACCATGAACTTTCAAAAAGTATTGAAACAGAAAAATCAAGAGATGTCAGCACTCTGCAAAAATATGCAGTTTCCAGTAGCAGAAGCTATTTTTATCAAGCTTAAGTTGCTCCAGATTATAGTTTAGAATTGAAAAAGTCATGTATATACTAGGCAAATATTGACATCCTGTAAATAACCTTCAACTCTCCTACAGGAAAGGAATCCAGCAAATAAATATTTTAGGTGTCTTATAAAGTTATTTGTTAAGATCTGAAAAGTTGCTGTTTTAGCTTTATATTAATGAATTATGAATGATCTGGATATACATTCAAAGAGAGAGAAAATACTATGATTTTCTTTTCACTTTATTTTGTACATAAGTGAAGATAAGAAATTAATTACAAAACTTGTACAGCTCCTATCAATGTATTAGTCAGCTGAGAAACTCAAAGTTAGCCTTCCAGTTTTTTTTTTAATTGATGTGGCTATGTGGAAGTCAGGTAGGTGTTAAAAATTACAGAAAATAAATGTTAAATCTACCCACACATGGATAAAATTAAAATATCACCCTATTTGTTCTATAAATCTAATAGATATCACACAAAAGCTCTTGAGTTTTATATATTAGATATCATTTTTTTCATACGTCTCAAAACTTGGGCTGCTCTGTGTTGCAGCTTTTAGATTTGTCTGCCCACTCTCCCTCGCCTCCCTGTCCCCTTTTTATTAGTGTGTCCCCTCTCTGCAGATGGCTTGGTGGCTTCTCTTTTCCAAATAAATGCTTTAGAAATGTGCAAAAGCAGAGCAATTGCGCCCTCAGCTGGTCATAGAAGTGATGACATTTTGAGATTCCCTGAGTTAGTTTGTTCATAGCAGACAGGAGAAGAGTCTGTTATGAGATGTAATGTGTGTTTTCTTGTGAATTATAAAGTTTAACAATTTCCCAAGCTACCCTCATTCCTGTAGATATTATGTCCATTCCATGATATTGTGGAATTATCAAGGATGAGAAGAAAAATATACCCTGAACTCCTCAAGGAATACTACTTATCACTGACATTTTCCAGTCTGTCAGCAAAAGGGAGTCAACAGAGGTTTAAGTTTTTAATAGGCATGTTGCAGGCCCATGATAAAAAATCTCTGAAAAGGATAAATGAATGACTCATAGCTATTTTCATTTCTCTCTCTAATTCTCCTGTCTGCTTTTTAGGAAGAACTCAGCATTAAACTGATTTAGTACTAGTCTAAAGATGGAAATAAGCATTTTGATGCTTCTGACAGCTCTAGACACAAAGGGAAGAAAGGAAATAATTTCTCACTCCCAAGACTGTGGGTTAGGAAGGTGGGAGTTCTTGCTGCAGCCTGAGGGACCCCAAGCAACTATGTTAGTCCTTTCCACTGAGGAGAAGAGCAGCATTATTTCCAAGAGGACTCAGAAGGACTATAACAGTGGAAACAACCAGATCTTTGCCTAGTCCTCAGGCTGCTTTAAAAAGGTAACCATTGGCCCTTAATTTATAGAATTAAATTAACTGGCTATAACTGAGCTGTCATTAAGAGCCAGACATTCAGAGTCTCAGATATTCACCTCAAGTAATCAATCAATTGCTATTTTTTTCTAAAAGTCATTCATAACTTTACTTTTCAAATGTTGCATATATTCTTTAATTCTAAGTGCTGAATTATGAAGCATTAATTTGGGCTTATCATGGTTTGAGCTGACTTAGACAAAAATCTAGAGATGAAGGGGAAAATATGGTGGTAGATGTGAAGGGGGATAAGTCCCAATTACAAAGTTTCTTTTTTTTTTAGCAAGAGAAGTGATTATGTTGCACTATGTAATTCATCCTAAGCTGTGATAATAAGCATGTTGTCAGAAATCTCTGAAAAATTGGTATAACCAGCCCTGACTTACAATTAAACTCATAACCTCTCACTGGCATTTTTTTTTTTTTTTGGATTGAGTCTCTGTTACCTGGAATTCAGCAATTTGAAAATAAATATTTAAAAACTGAGCAAAACAGCTTTGTCATTTTTCTAGTGAATCCTCTTCTCCTGGCTTGTCTTTTTTCTCTGTAACAACATCGTTTTCTCAATAATGGATTCATTTTTCTCTACTCTTTTTTTTTGTATCTACTTTCCAAATAGATTTCTATGATACATTGATTCTCCTCAAATTTCCTTCCTTTCATCATTCTTCCATTCATACAACCACCACTATAATTCTATCCTGATCTATCACTAGGTTATGCAACAGCATTGTAACTCAGTTTCCTGCCCTGAGCTCTCCATTCTGTAGTCCATTCTCACTTGATGCTCACAGAGTACTGAGTGAAAGTCAATCTTCTGAAGGTGGCTTTCAGTGTGTTCTAAGGTCTGGTTCTTGTCCACGTGGCAGAAATTCCCACTCTGTCATCTCATTTGTACCTGAGCTTATCCCTCATGCATGCTTTGTGTTAGATGGAGTCCAGAATCCCACCATGTAGTTCTCTCAACTAGAAATGCCTTACCCTCCGCTTTTACTTACTGAAACTGTATCCATTCTCCAAGGATACGCTTGCACCCTACCTTGTTTCTAATAACTTCTCATCTATACAAATACATATACATATATTTGCCATGCTTATGCTACATTTTATCCTTTTAGTATATTTGTCATTTATTTTCCTATACAGTATTTGAGACCAGAGACAATGACTCATTTATCCTTATATTCTATCAAGCATTTAAAAGTTTAGCACCCTATAAATCTGAAAGAACTATTTTTATTGGTAACTTGAACATACACATTTAGAGAAAATACACGTGTAAAGAAAATACTTTAACTTATCCTTTATATAAATTAAGAGTGCAACTAAAAACCTTGCTGAAAGAAAGATATACTAGCATCTTACACAGAAATAGGTTTTAAAGAGTGCTCTAAGAAAATTCTTTAGGGTGATTGCTTTAGTAAATGGGTTAAAATTAAATATATCTTGATCATTTATAAGTAAATAGGTATTTTGAAAAATAACAATTGAATTTTTTTCCTTAATTATTTTTAAACTTGTCTTTTGAAAAACATCATAGCAATCAGGTAAGCAAATTCTTTATGAACACTCCATTCAACCCTTATCCAAATACATATTTTAGAATGCTGGAGATCAAATTAACAAAGTTCTTTTGTATTACTTATTTAACCTGAACTGAGTTTCCTTGATACATTTAAAAAGAATAGTGGCGAGATACTTGCCACTCAATAAATATTTACTGAGCAACCAATATGTGTCTAGTACCAGGAAGCCATGATTAGTCTAACAGACAAGGCTTTGTCCTCATTTTAAGGCTTTATGATAGAAATATGCTTTTCTATTTTATTTTCTGTCAGAAATACCAATTTAGAAACCTAAATAAATGTTTAAAAAAGAATTGAGGCATGTAAACTGGTTAGCTACATTTTTGTCTTCTGTTTACTCCTTATAACTTAAAAAATGACAAAGAAAAATATAATGAAAATTTATTTTTATTTTTGCTTTACAGCAGGAAAACGTAACTGAAAAGAAAGCTTATTATCAGTATTACCAGAGGACATTACTGGATGTCTTTTGGTTGAGTATATGCAATTTAAACTTTCTTATTTCTCCTTCTCTCTTCAAATTATGTAATACACCAAGAATAAACATCTTGGATAGCTGGAAAAACTAGACAGAAAGCTTTATAAAAATTGAAATGTAGAGTTAAAAGGGACCTCTGAGAGCATCTAGGTCAACTACTTCACTTTTTCCATAAAGAAAAAGAAAACTCAGGAAGGAAATGATTTTCTCAAGGGTTTGCAATGAATTAGCAGATCCCAGACCAGGAAGAGTCTTCAGACAAACAGTTCACATCTTCTTCTTCAACCCTGTATTGTTCCTGACAGCTACTATTTTCCTTTATTCATTCCACATAAACATTGTTGTTGTTGTTTTAACTATGTATAGCTTGCTTTTGCAGTCACTGTGCATAAAGTAAAAAAAATCCAGTACATACTATTAGGAACCTCACAGCCTGGAGAGGAAGACTGCCTATTATAGGGCATTTTGATAAATGTTTTAATAGGAGATTGCTTAGGTTTATATGGAAGCAAAATAGAAGAGCATCTGATATACAGTGTAAAGGCTGGAGAAGGCTTCCTAAAAGAGGTGAAACCCACTCTGAGTTCTAGAGAAAGTAGATTAACAATAGTTATTTACATAAAAATAAAGGCGTAGGATGTTATTCCACACAGAAGGAACACATGTGCAAAGGCTCAAAGTATGAGATTGCATGGGAGAGTGCACAGGGCACAGGGCCTGATGGGCAAAAATGAGACTCAAAGGTAGGTATGGGCTAGATCATCAAGGACCTTGGATAGTTTACAAAGCAATATTTTTTTTCCTGATGCTGATAAAGAACTTCTGAAAAAGCTTTCACCAGGGAGAGGTGGATCTAAGTACGTGTTAAAAGATTAAATTTTCATTTTCAAGAGATCATTACTGTAGCAATGTAGAGAACAGAGGTTGATGGTGGACAGAGAGACCATATGGGAGATTGTTGTGATAATTCAGACAAGAGATGATAAAAACTCAATCTAAATCTCACCCTTATTACTCATGTTGACCCAAAGAATATATGGGCATCGAGCATATGATTCACAACAATGTTAAGTCCACAGATTTTTAGTCTAGAAATGAGTTTCAGAAATATATAATCCCCTGAAGGTGAAAACACATGTGTGGTGCCTGTAGGTATGCACTTTACTAAGAAGGCAGGTATAGCATATTCTCAGAGGAAAGAGTTTCTCCAGTTTTTTAAAGCTACTGCACTGGAAGCCTGAAAGATTTTCACTAGTGCCTGACTCTCCACCAAGGGAAAGCTAGTCTTCCTGGATAATTGGGATAAGGCTTTTCATAGAAGAGAAATGATTTTTTGAATCATGTATCTTCAGGCTGAAATTGATGTAGTAGATTTGTAACTCTGCAGAAGCTGTGGTAATTATTATGGCTCTCTCAGCAGAATTTGAGCAACAATTTATATCATTTTAGAGATAGGGTCTTTCAGTGGTGGAGATGAGGAAGCACTGAAAAATTCACATTTGGTTGACATTCCTTGGTATGAATACCAGTTTTTAGAATTTCTGAGAGGCAACATAGCAGCAGTCTAGTTTATCTTAACTCTTAATTAGTTACTGGGATGTATTCTACCCTTCTATACATTTTTACTTGTTAGGAACTAGAATGCTATGGATTAGAAAATAACAAAGAAAGTCAACAGCCTCACAACTGTGTGATAGCATAACCTGGAGTATGTAATATTGGTGCATAAATGGTTAATTAAATAAATGGATAAGAATATTTTATTTTAATATCTAGATTACCTGATTCTTCATTAGAAGAATCAATGAAACATATATCTTCGGTATTGTTTTGTACTACTAGGTATTGCATACTGGATACTTGAGACATTCAGGTGAAGTTGTCAGCAGAGTGGTAGAAAACATGGAGTGTGATATAAATGCTACTTTCTAGATGCAATGTGCTCATTAATTGCCTCCTATCCAATAAATTCTCAATTATTGAGAATTGTGACTACAGTGTTTTAACATACTTTGTTTTTATATTTTGGAGAAATTATACCTATTAATGCTGAGACTTTTATTTTGCTTTTCTTTTTATTTAATTTATAGATATATACATATTTATGTTTATATACACACATATTACACACACACACACACACACACACACACACACACACACACACATATATATACAATATAAATTACAAAGCAATATTTTATAATGAATATTTAACCCAAAGACTGGGTATTGCCCAAATTTGCATCTACCTATATACTCCTTTATTATCTATCCCCTTTCCTCTCCTCAGGGATAACCATTTTCTAAATTTTGTATTTACTATTTATTTGCTTTTTGATGAGAGAGCTATTTTATAAATGTACATATATACATATATATATACATACATATACATACCATATACACATATGTATACATATATGTGCTAAAATAATAAATTACTTTGCTTTATTACTTATTTATAAGCTTTATAAAATATTATTAAATACATGTAGTTTTATGGGACTTTATTTTCACTTAACATTATGCTTGTTTGTTTCATCAATGTAAAATATTTCACAGGATACATTTCCACAACCTATCTATCTATTCTTTTGTCAGTGGACATTTGAATTCCACTGTTTCCAGTACAAATGTTGTAAAATGTTTTAATTGCATTTTTGGATGTAATTTATTCTCATTTCTATCCAAAAATGACAATGTCTAGACTCTGAATCTACTTTTCTCTAGGTTTAGATATTGACAATGTCTCAGAACTGATCCTAAGTTTTGGCCTATTATTTTTCTGGAAATATTTCTCCTATCAGCTAATTTTTGGCCAGTCACTTATTCCCCATATTTGTGCAATAGAGAAAGACCAGGTATAGTATGTGCTTGATAGTATTTGGGCAGCCTTTCTAGAGAACAATGTATTAAATAAAAAACTAAAGCATCTTTCTTTCAGGAAATGTGTTTGTCATCTAGAGAAAGAAATGTTCTTCTTTATCATTTGGGCCAGCAATAGTTTTTTGTTAGCAGCATGGAAATATTTTTACTTATAAATCTACATTGCACATGGAGAGGATTCAGCTTCTTCTTCTGTCTCATTTTCTTGGAGATTGTGAATTGGATATGAAAGAAGTACCCTTTAATACACTTGTCAATTTTATGAGAGTGTTTTGGAAAAAGAGTTTATTCCGAGCTTATTCTGAGCTTATATATACATATATATATAAATAAAATCATCACTAGCAGTTGCATCTCCGGCATTGTCGTCAGTACCATTTTCATTAGAATTATCTGTAAGTATGAGGTCTGGGTAGTTTTTCCATTCTTGAACTGATCCTTAATATTGAACTTTAAATAGAATTCTAGTTATTAAGTAACATTTAAAGTCTAATCTTCAGTGATATCACAATTTTCACAGTATGAAATATTATTTATAAAAATATTGGATATTTTGAATAATACCTTGATCCTCTGATATAGGTAGATGATATCATCAAACATAAAAATGTAAAAATATTAACAATGACTAACTTTGTTTCCATAATATAAGCATTACAGGCAATAGCATAATTTTGTTCTTTTTGAGTAACATGAAGGTAATCACAAACGTAGAAAATTTAAACAAAACTAAAATAAAAGGTATCCATCCATGAATACACTCTATAAGCAGAAATTATTGCACTATGATTACAGTTTCCAGGTACTGAAATTGTTTTTGCTGACATATCAGCACATGATTTAAAAATACATACATGTGCATGCACACATACTGCATGCTATTATTTTACTGAAACTAAAGGGCAGTGTGGGTGACTGGCACCTACTCAGAGAGCATTTGACAATATTGCCAAAAAAAGACCCTGATGTAGTGCTGGGAAAATGTTCAGGGGAGAACTATGCTCAAAAATAAACTGAAAATCTCAAAAAACTGTCCTGCCATCTAGAGGCTAAATATTTCTTACCATTTATTGTACTCCTTTTTTTTTGTGCTGTATCATTTGATAACATGCCTAAATCAAAATTTTAAAATTATACACATCCCAGCCACTTAGAATTTCCAGTAAGCTTATTTTGCTTATTCACACAGCATTGTAGC
Organism: Macroglossus sobrinus; assembly: GCA_004027375.1. NCBI lineage: Eukaryota > Metazoa > Chordata > Mammalia > Chiroptera > Pteropodidae > Macroglossus > Macroglossus sobrinus. The sequence goes on from PVKZ01000759.1 coordinate 582,947, forward strand.
CTATATTGGAGGTACTGGCATGTGCTTTTACAGGAAAATAACAGCACTCTTCCAAGCGGTTTTCTTCTTGAGAAGTACAAGCAAGCAAATAGGACAGCTCTCCTTATCCGGCTTCCTGTTACCTAATCTACAAGTCTGCCTTCACCTACAATCACATTATTTCTTTCTTCAGGCTCTCCTTCCTGTTCATCATTGGCAATGTTCTTTTTTAATATTATTTTAAATTTGAATCAGTAATGATTTTCTCCTTCCTATTCTCTGTCTCCAATTTGGCTTATACCCACCCCATTCCATTTATGTTTCTTGCTAAATTCAGAAGTGCTCAACATGTTTTCACATCCAAAAAACAAACAAACAAACAAACAAACAAAAACCGTTTCAATCCTTTATGTTACCTCTAAGCAGCTTTTACCAAGCACAATTGCTTTTGCCTTTCTTCTTGCAACATTATCTTCATTTGGCTTCTCTGAAACTGTGTTCTCATGATTTTATTTGCATCTTTCTGTTTGCTCCTCAGTTTCCTTTGCTGGCTCCTTTATCTCCTCCCAACTTCTAAATGTTGAATTGCCTCAGACCTCAATTCAGCATCCATTTTCCTTTTCATATTACATTTTCTTATCTGACCGGCTCACTCACTCATCTGTTTTTTATAGACTGTGTATAAACCAAGACATTGCATTTTCTTCTTCAGCTTTCATCTGAACTCAAGATTATACTGCCAGTTTTTATGTGACATGTCCACTTAGATATAGGTGCTCACCTGTATGTTACAGGTAAAACCTTTAATATCTCCCTCCATCAATAGCCACATGAACTACATGTTTCAATGCTCAAGATATCTGGATAATCAAAGATTTCCACTGCATGTAGAAGCTCTCTATAATTCTGAGAATAAATAACAGTGACTTTGATAGAGCCTAAAGGGACGATGTTTTTCTTCTCAGTGCAAGTGTACCATTTTTCTCCTTTCCTTATTTAATATTCAGTTATGATACTGATGGAATTTTTTATAATTAATGAACCAGCCAATAGTGGTGTCTTTCTTGTAGGCCCGCACTTTCCTTTTCTAATTAACAGAGGTTGTTCTCTATGAGTTCTTCAGATTATTTTTTTATTCATGGCTATTCTAGCCATTTGAATGTCTCAAGAGAAGTATTAGCATCTACCCCTGTCAGCCTGAGACTGAGGCTGGCATGATTGCTGCATGATCAAGAATATATTGAGAAAGTTGAGAAGAAAGGCCTCCCTCACAAAATACAAGCACACAAAGACACAGAAATACACAGATAATCCAGATAAGAGAGGTGAAGGTAAGGAGAAGAATGGAGAGAGAAGGGAGAGGAGGGGAGGCAGGCATAAAATTAAAAAAAAAAATTGTATCAGGCTGGGAGGGCAAAAACAAAAACAGAAGGAAAAGGAGAATATCAGTGAAAAGATCAATAGAATATCAATGTGAGTCTAAGATGGGTGTGAGATGTTGCCCTCTTAATTCTGTTCTCTGTGGCCCATTTTAGAACATTTCTTTTCAAATTAATTACTATGTGGAGGGCTCTGCATTATGCCTTGTTAATACTCACCTTGGGTCTTGCCATAGCTTTTAGACTAGCTTTGGGTTCTTGCCTTTGCTTTGTTTGCAGTGTCCTCCATCCTGCCAAGATCTCTAAACTCATTCACAATATCTTCATGGCAGATATTCTTGTGGGGTGCCTGGCCCCTTCTCTGATTCTCCTGGTTCTAAATCTTGTCACTGTGAAGGTGAAGAATAAGAAGGGAAGGTACTTTATGATTTCTGTGTTGTGATAAAATGCCAGCAAATATAATAGTTTCCAGCCAAGCAAGGTTACTAGGTGGATACATCAGAACAGACACATAATCAATCTAAGAAGTACAACTAGATGAAGACTTAGATGGATAGTATGAGTAACCGTGGTCTTAAATGTTTTCCTCTTCATCGGGACCATACATAAAGCATGTCTGTGCTGAAATTCTAACTGTGGCAGAGGATGTCTGACTCAATTGTTCTCTTTAGTTATTACATGTACCTAAGAAAAACAAATATAAAAACTCAAAGAGCCAGAAAGAAGAAAGAAAGACATTAGGGAAGGAATGACAAGAAATCATTACAACAGTGATTCTTTTCCACACCCCCACCACTGATGGCACCATTTAAAAGCCAAACTTTTGTAAGTTTTACAGATTCAAATTATCTTGAAGCCGTGGTGGCTTCTACTGATTTATTTCATAATCTTGCTTTTAAAATAATCACACAATTATACCTGGATTTAAAAAAAGTATTTTAAGGAAAGGTTCTCTGTTTAGTTCAATTGAATTTAACAAATATGGAGTATGTTCCTACTATGTATCCAGAATTGTAATAAGTACTAGGGGTGCCTTAGAGATGGAGACTACCGCCATCCCGGCCCTCATGAAGCTTATGCAAGGTGGTATTTAAATTGTAATTTCTAGAAAGATTTATATTAGCAAGAAAGAAAATTCAACTCAAGTAAAATGGTCCCAGGATTAATTAAATTAATAACTCTTATATACTTTATCCTATTTTGGAGAGTCATAGTTCATCTTATCATGTTTGCAGTTGAAAGGAAAGAAATTCTTAGCTTATTCTTGTTGCTATAACAAAAATACGATACATCAGATAGCTTAAACAAGAAACATTTATTTTTCACAGTTCAGGAGGCTGGGAAGTCCAGCAATTTGATGTCTGCTGAGAGCTCACTTCCTGGCTCATAAGGCTGTTTTCTTGCTGTGTCCTCTCATGTTTAAAGGGGTGGAAGAGCTTTCTGGGTTATTTTTTATAAGGACACTGACCCAGTTCATAGGAGCTCCGCCCTCATGACCTGAGCACTTCTCAAAGACTCCACATCCTAATATCATAACAATGGGAGTTAGAGTTTCTATATATGAATTCTGGGGGACACAAACATTCAATACATAGAAGAAAGCTATTTGATTTGTTAAAGGCATTTTGTGTATAAAGATTTATTCTGATATGTGACAGAGAGTACATTTTATGTAAATTTTTTGCAATTTTTATTTAGTTTTAGTTTGGCTTTTACAACACACTGATTCTTAAAGAAAGTTATTAGCAATGAAATGTGTTATCAGAGTTGCTTACCATGTTTTTGATTCATCCAGACTTTATAAACACTTGAGTCCAGGAGGCAACACAAGAATCCAGAGATTTCCTGTTTCTTTCTCATGGATTTAATTGTGTTTGGTGCTATTTGTTCCAGATGGGTTAAGAGAATAAACTGTGTTCTCTAGGTTTGAATGAATCTTAACCTTACATATTTATTTCTCCACATTGGTATGTAATGGTCTCTGTTGTGGAATAAGACACAGCAAAAGGGAGAAACGGTAACAATAGAGCATGTGGATTAATAACAGAATATAGGTTGAACTTCCAGCATAAGGACTATTACAGTACATTCGAAGGGTTGAGAGAAGGGAATGGGGAAAAAAAGATGTGGAACAGGAAAATAAGTTTGTATTTAATGGCAGGCTGTCCTTAGATAGGAAGTTTATGCATTTTCTACTTCACAAAGGGAAAGTGGAGATCAGAATAGATGGTTAAAGTTTATTTCAGTAAGCACCTATTGAGCTATGGGAATGTGGGGTACTAGAGATGCCTCAGGGCAGGACTTACATCTTTCTTTTCTCCATGTGCTCCTGGACAGAATGAGAGAAGAATCCTGCAGTGGTGGCTCATTCATTTTTGCAACCTATGCCCCTAGCATATTGCTTAATCAGAAAAGATACCAGACAGATATTTGTTCATTTGGGTAGAATTTATCAATATTCAGACCAATTCAACTCTTACCATTTTAGTTTCTATGAATCAAATATTTCTAGGATAAATCCATTGACCTAGCCACAACTAATGAACCTAAAATTAGCATGTATTAATTACTTAGAAAATCATGTTTTACTGTGCCAGAAAGCTTTATGTATGTATTGATATATGTTCTTTTTAATTCTCACAAGCCTAAGAAAGCATATTCTTTATTTATCAGCGTCAAGAAACCAAAGCTCTGAGAGTTAATTAACTTACCCAAGGTAATACAAATAGTAGATGAAAAACACCATGCTTTCAGTCCAATAAGTAGAAAATTGTAATATGAACTTGGAACAGTATGATATGAAAACCCAACCTTTAAATTTTACCATCTAATCACAAACATAAGAAAAAAAAATACTAGATATCTACAGTGAGCAATCACTAAGAGGTTACAGAATAAAATGACGCTAAATTATTCATTGTTACATTCTGGACTTTCAGAGGAGGATGGTATGTTTTTGTATGTATGTTGATTAGACATTATCCTTGGTGCTCACTTTATTTGTCATAATCATACATTAGTCACAAGGAGTTAGCAACTTAAAGCAGGTTAAGACTGACGCATGCAACTAACTATTTGTCCATTAGAGGGAGCCTCCATCTCACATTTGAGCCTCCTACCACAGAAGGTGTGAAAACCTGTTTTCTAAAGGAGCCCTGAGAGGGCCAGGAAAACAAATTATCTTCAAGTGTATTGCGGGGAAGAATTGCTCCTATTTTAAGCATTTCACTGCCCAGTTGCAAAGAGGAATGGATATCATTATTGTTCATTACCTAAATTAAAGTTACTGAAATCTAATAGACTGTTAGCTGCTGCCTCCAATTCATTATATTTTTCAAAAACTAAAAATTGCAAGTGTTACCCTGGTCATTATTGAGACATTTTATGACCCCATGCTGTGCTATGATATCCCTTGGCTTCATTAATATAGTGACTAATGATACCAACTGTCAATGGATTGCCTCCTCCCATATTCTCATTTCTTCTGATTCCTGAAGGGAGAGTGGGATATACCAGGACTAAGGATAAAAATATGCACATTTATATAATTACACTACTATTATGTGAAATTTTGGGACTAAAGAAATATCCTAATGCCAGTTAGGAAAAGCAAACTTTAGTTTATTATTTTTTTAGTTGCGTTTTATCTCACTAATTTATTTATTTATAAGTGAAAGGAAGGGATAGAAAAAAAGAGGGCATGTTTTTCTTTTTTAGCCTGCATTTTAAGGAATAGTGATGGTGGTGGTGGTGATGATGATGATGATGATGATGATGGTTTAATTGTTCCCATAGAATTTATTTCCTTGCCTCATGCTCCCCTTTTTTTCTCTTATATTTTCTGTTTATTTGCTCTACATTCTTCTATCCCATTTTCTTCTTTTCCATTTTTTTCTCTTCTCCAATTGATTACATTTATTATTTCTTCTTTATTTTTTCTAACTGTTTTATATTCTCCAAGGCATTCTGCCATTTCACACACAAATTAACTTAGCTTTTTTATAGAAGCTGTCAGTCTCCTGCATCAATTCCATATGAGTTGATATAGTGTGAGGAAGGACCTACCTAAATCCCACTGCTGATTTCAGAGAAAAGGATATCTAAGAGGATTAGCTTCTGAGCTCAGGTAGAAACCAATGATGGCTAGTCACCTGTCTTGCCTCTGAGTGGGCAAAGTGGAAAATAAATACAGTTGTGCTGGGATTTGATATACATGAACGAGGGCAGGAAGAGAAGCTAAAACAATTAAGGGGGAAACATAAAATTAAGGGGTTAAAGCTAGTATAAGAAGGCTAACTCTCTCTGACTAGTTGTGTTACTGTGGTTAGGTCTTTTACATTCTCTAAGTCTCACGTTATATAATGGAAATAAAAATCTTCACACACACACACCCCCCACAAAGGTTCACCATGAGAATAAATGAGCAATGAATATAAAAAATGCTCATGAAGGAACTGGGATGTAACTAAAAGTGTGATTTTGAAAGGTGATGTGATGATGTAGAAAGGGCATAAGTTTCACAGTCAGAGGTTTTGGTCCCTGCTGCAGTGCTTTCCAGATGCTTCACCTCCAGCAGAACTTAGGGGCAGATGGAACGGTTTCAAACCTGAGATCTGCCCCTACCAGCTATGTGATCTTAGATAAGCCAAATCAGTGTTGGGTTTCTATTTCAGTATCTTGAAATTGAACAGAAATAGTATGTACTTTCAAGTTGACAAGAGTAAATATGATGATCTGTAGTTGGAAAGTGCTATAGTTGAAAAGGCAGGCTGCTGTTTTATCTTATCTTGTCACCTCTTTTATTCTTGAGAACCACTAAGCCTTTTTACCCCTCCTGCCAGGTATCAATTACTTCAACCAGCATACAGACTGCTCCTTATTGTAATAAGAGCTTTCCAAAATCTAGTCTCTTTTTCAGCCACTGTTCTAGTTGAATGTTTCTATGCTGATCTTCTGCTGTATGCAATGTATCATTGCTCAAGTATGGAACAAAATCACCTGTCACAATGGCTCTCCTGGGTTTAAATCACAGAATATCCCGGGAAAAGATGCAAACATAAACATGCTCCTGGTTCACCATAAAATTATTCTGGTCCTGCCTCCACCCTTACTTTAGTTCTAACAGATGTTCTAGAACTCTCACTGAAAGAATGCTGGAGAAATTTCTTTTTAATGTTCCAATAAGCACCAATTTTAACTGAATTAGCTTCTTGCTTTCCTGATTATGTCAGGGAAGGAGGCCATCTGGTGTGACCACTTCTCCTTTCTAAAAAAAGATACATACTTTTTATTCTCAACCTAATCTGGCCATTTCTTCTCTTTCTCCTTAATTTTGTCTTCTTTATTTTTCCATAGCTATAATATGGACATGCTTAAAGATTTAGTCATAAGTACTTCAATTCCCCAAGCTTTACTCAGATGTTTTAGCAAGTGCATCCATTTTTGTAGAGTCAACTGTTGCTTTTGTCTGGATGACTTAAAGTCGGCATCTTCTGCTTTGCTCTCTCTTATGAGCTCCTGTTTTTTATGTCCAGCTGCCCTCTGGGCATTTCAAGATTACTTTATGTTGCTTACAGTATGGTGTAGAAAAAAACAGGAAATGCATTACCCTGTTCTTACAGAGTGCATTATTTTCCCCTTGCTGCTGTAACAAATTTAGCAGGATAAAACAACACAAATTTATTATCTCACAGTTCTGTAAGTAAGTAATTCAGCACAGTATGGCTGGATTCTCTGCTCAGAGTCTTACCAGACTATAATCAAGATGTCTGCTGAGCTATGGTTCTCATCTGGGGCTCACAGACATCTTTCAGGTTCACTTGTCATGGAAAAATTCACTTCCTTCTATGCTTTCTATGTGGCCTTCTCCATCTTCAAAGTAGCAGAAGTGGGTAGAACCTTTTCATGCTTCTAATCTCTGACTTCACTTTCTGTTTTTAAAAGTTCATATTGGGCCCAACCAGATAATATAGGATAATCTCCCTATTTTAAGGTCTATTTTTTAGTAATATTAATTACATTTTCAGTTTTTGTTTTTGTTTTGTTTTGTTTTGTTTTGTTTTGTTTTTGTCAGGTAAGGTAACATAGTCACAACCTATTGATTCTTATCTGGGGCCATATATTTTTTTTTCTATGAAAAACATTACTGATGACACGTCTGTCACCTTTTATATGGAAGATTAAACTAAAAAGGAATACTAGGAACCACTTGGTCCAATCTCTTTATTTTCCAGGTAAGGAAGGTTAAGGTTCAGTTAGTTAATAGACCTACCAAGGTTACTCGCTGTTCAGTGACAACACCTGTGCTCTTTCTGCTGTGTCCCAAATGCAGTACTTCCAACTGTTTCCAGTAATTTCATTTCTTAAAAGCGTTGCCATATTTTTATTCTGTCAAAATTATATTTAATCATAAGTTTTCTATCAATTATAACAACTATTTATTTCAGCTTTGAGTTGTTATTGAGTGAAACTCTAATAAAAATATTAACAAAAGACTCTTTTAAAGTTTTATGGAGACCTGAATGAAGCAACTAGAGATAAATCATAATGCAAACTTGAATATATATAGATATACATGCTTAGATACACATGGATAATATGTATGTGGATATACATGCTTAGATACAAACGAGATAGTATAGTGTAAGTGGGCACCAAATGAGTCATGATAATCTCCTTGAAAATGAATTTTGAAGGATAATAAAAACATATCGGAAGAAAGTGAAGAAGGTGTTGTTATGAAGGAACAAGGTACAGATGTATAAATTAATAAGTCAAGAGCATCAAGCAGATTGGATTTTATTTTCTAAAATGAAAGGATTCTTTTGAGGAATAAGAAAGGGATGATTGTGGATAGATAAGAAGGAATCAGTTGCTAGATGGCTTTGGATCCAAGTCCATAAGAAGGCATTTAGATTGTTTTTTAAAAAAGCAAATTGAACATTATATTTCAACTGACAACCTGTCATTCGTGGGTAAGATAGAAAGAGGCACAGGGAGAACCAAACAGGAAATGGTTCATGAATACAGACATTAATTATGAAATGTGGGGTGAGAGTGGAAATGGAAAAAAAAAATGGAAAAATCAGGGAAACATGGATAAAGACATGGAAGAATTAGTTCACTGGTTGAATGTGCTGCACATAAGAAAGAATAAGACTTCAGGTGCAGGATTTTCAACCCAGATGATCTGGAGGATGGACATGCCACCATCAGAGTTGGGGGAAAATGAAAGCTTGTTTTCCTTTCATATATATATAGAACTTTATTCCTAGGCTGTCATATGTAAACTTGAAAGCCATTAATAAGTATAGGCAATTATATTAGGTATCACTTTTTATTCTTTTTTTCCACTTTGTTTCCCATAATAACAACAACCATTTACATTTTAAAAAAATCATTAAAAGATAAAGTGATTATTAAGATTTGTGATAGCTAAAATTTCTAATATATATAAAATTAATGTTTGAAAACTTCACAAAATGGGAAATATTTTTTAAGAGGCAGTGACTAATATTTGACATTCTACATCACTAAATTTTACTTTGTAGAAGTTTCTCTAACATTCTTTTCTTCTTGCTGCCCTGCAACTCTTACTTTCCCATTACAAGCAAGGCTTGTCTATACCTTCCTCATCAACATTACCTTAACCACATTTCTATAGGATTGGCCAGTGTAACTACTCAGGGTTCTCCAGGGAAACAAGACTAATATTACTTACTTTATCTATCTATCTATCTTTCTATCTTTCTTTCTTTCTTTCTTTCTTTCTTTCTTTCTTTCTTTCTTTCTTTCTTTCTTTCTTTCTTTCTTTCATCTATCTATCTATCTATCTATCTATCTATCTATCTATCTGTCTGTCTATCTATCTAACTATCTATCTATCGTCATCATCATCTATCTATATTTATTATGAGGAATTGGCTCATACGATTATGAATACTGGGACATCTCAGGATGTCCCATTTGCAAGCTGGAGATCCAGGAAGGCCAGTGGTGAATTAGGTTCTAAGGCCTAAGAATCAGTGGAGCAAATCAATGGTTTAAATCCTCTTCTACAGAAAAAAGAAGATGAGATGTTCCACTCAAAGAGTAGGGGGGAAAAAAAAGAGGACAAATTCTTCCCTCTTCCTGTTTTTTGTAGTACTCAGGCTTTCCATGGATTGAAAGTATCAATTTAAACTGGGGAGAATAATCTACCCTACACATTGTTATTCAAAAGCTAATCTCATCTGGAATTATCCTCAAAGACACACCCGTAGTCTTATCTGGGTACTTTATGGCTAGTCTAGCTGACATAGTGAAATGGGATAAACTGACAAAAGCTGCAGAAGTATGAAAGACTAGAGACAAAAATGTCCACAAGTTAAAAAAAATTTTTTTTCACCTATTTTTTATAATATACTACCCTCATCTCTGGTTTCTACCTCTTTCATCCTTTAGAAAAATTTTTCTAAGATCTCACTCATTAGTATCACTTAATTAAAAAACAAACAAATTTTTTATTGTTTCTCATTACCTAAAATACCTAACTCTAATTTTTTGAGATATTATTTTTGTTTTTTCTCCTGCTATGTTTTTACCATTCCATTTCTTCTTTCAAGCAAGTATCCAGGCTCTGTACTCCCTTGTTCCAGGCAAAGTCTGTGGCAATGAAGAGATCAGGATGTCTTTCCCTAGCTTTCTTTTCTATTGTTTATTTGTTTTTTGACAGCAAAAAAACAAACAAACAAACAAACAAAAACAAAAAAAGTAACAATAATTTTTAATTTTTTTAAGTTTTCTATTACAATTGACATTTAATATTATATTCATTTTAGGTGTATAGCAGTGATTGAACATTTACATAACTTACAAAGTGATCACCCCAATGAATCTAGAAACTATCTGACACCATACATGATATATATGACAATACTTCTTACTATTTTCCTTGTGCTGTACTTTACAACCCTGTGACTTTTGTTTTCTAAAAGTCAGAGAAATTTAGAATAAACATCATGGAGGGATAAAAGGCTTAAAAGTACCAGGTATATATAAGATTTAGAAATTTTAATTGATGTTGAGATTAATGTGAAGTTGGGCTTATGGTGGAGTAAGAACATTTCTTCTTGCAGAGTCAAAAATCACTTCTGCCCAGATGACAAGTCAATATCTATAGATTTACTCTTTTTTATAAGCTCCAGTTCTACATATCCAGCTGTTCATTGGACATTTTCTTTTGATAAATATCTTGAAACAAGTATGGGAAGTTTCCTTCTAACTTACTAAAATATTTTCTTATGGAATATTTAATTTTATCATAATGCTTTTTCTATGTTTATTGAGATAATTGTATATTTGTTATACTTTTATCTAGAAATAGAGCAAATTATATATATAGTTTTTCTAATCAGAAATTACCTTTTAATGCCTGAGATAAAATCACTTTACACACTTCTGAATTTTCTTATTAATATTTTGTTTGGGAGTTTTGCATCTAAGTTTATGATTGAGCTTGGTTTATATTTTTCTTTCTAATATGATCTTTGTTTGGTTTTACTATTAGTATTATCCTAGCTTCATAAACAAGCAAGTTTTCTTTTTCCTATTCACTAGGAAAAAAATGTATAAAGTTAGAATAAGCTCTTTTTTGAAAGTTTGATAGAGCCTTCTGTGAGACTAAGATAAATCTTTTCCTTTTAGGAAGAATTTTTACTGCTTATTCTGATTTTAATGATTGATTATAGGACTATTCAAACTTTCTAGTTCTTCTTAAAACAGTTTTAATATGCTTTGTTTGTATAGGATGTGTGCAATTTTTTTAATTTTCAAATTTACTTCAATAAGATATTCATATGCTTTATTATAGTTTTAATCCTTGTATGTCTATTTCTTCTATTTTCCTTCATTAGTTCTGACAAAGTTATATCTAGTCTTTAGTCTTTTTATATGAATATATTTTGCCTTTATTGAATGTCTTATTATTATTTCCTATTTTATTAATTCCTATATTTTAATTTTTTTCCTTTTTTTTCTATTTTCTTTGGGTTTATTCCAATGCTATTTTTTCTACATTTTGAACCAAACATTTAGCTCATGTTTTTTAAAGGTATCCTTGTAATTTATTTAGAATACAGTCGTGCTGTAGTAGCTGCCTCTCTCAGAGTTTAGTTTGACATATTAACCCAAATGGTAGTTCTTGAAGTAAAATTTCTTAAGCAATAGAGGCAAGAGAATAGCTCTATTCTAGCTCCTCTGACCACTCCTGAAGTATGATATTCAGTTCTCTTTACATAATTAAAAGAAACCTTAACATCTATAGGATGAACATTGATAAGAGTAAATAGGATATAAATAATATTGAATGTCAACTCTAATTGAAAAATAAAAATTAAAAAAAAGAAAAATAGGGTAGTGGGATATCTGAAATTTATAATGAAGAAATACTAAAATAACTTGATTCTTTAACCTAGACATTAAAATGGGAATGGAAGGATGAGAAAGTCTTCAAGTTCTTGAGGTGCTATAGTATAAAAGAGAGATTGAACTTTTTGTTTGTTTGTTTCTAAATGACAAAAATTAGTTTACTAGATAATATTCAGAAACTAAATTTCAATTCAAGAAATAAGTAACTCCTAATAAGCTACTTGGTGGTAGAAAATCTGTTATCACAAGAATTGTTCACAGGCTGGTCCATACAACATAGCTAAATATTGTGGTGAAATATCATGTATGATTTAGGGAATCGACTGTGATAAACTATAATGTTCTTTCCAAAGTTGGGATTTTATGATTTTAAATTCAATGGTCATTGAAAAGGGATCCTGTATCATCTACTACTTTTGTTGCCACTACAGTCCCTAAAACTCCCTAAATGAGTTATATAAATTCCAAAAATGAATTTACAAATAAATGAATAATTGAATAAATAAATAAATCATGACAACAGCAGATATGTGTGGTCTCTCACCACCTTGTCTATAGTTAATGCAGCAATATATTTAGAGAGGTGTGTGTGTGTTAGAGGGGGTGAAGTGGGAGGAAAAGAAAATCTTTTAAAATTCAAGCACTGAAAATGATTTCTTATTCAGCGTGAGTAAAATCCTCTAATATTTCAATTTAATGACACCTTGGGAATGTTTTATAGATCAGGTTTCATCACCTGTTAGCAGTGGGACTGAAAGGCTGAGCTATTTTTGATGGATGGCCCTTCAGAGTCTTGTCTTTAAAACAGTACCCTTGACTCACCTCTTCTCAGCTACTCCCTTCATGCCGTATTTTGATAATCTTCCTTCTGTTGTCTCCTGAGTTACTGTAGGTCATCTGCTTTTTTTTTTTTTTTTGAGTAAACTTCTATCTGCCTTTCTACCTTGACTGTAAATTACTTACAGGACTTGTAATTCTGCCCATTTTTCAGTTTGGGGAAGGAATTTTATCATGTCTCTAATTTCAGTCATCATTCTCTTATCCAAACTATTCTGCCTGCTTCTAGTTTTTCCCCCTTTCTCCTCCCATCTGATTCCCATTCTTCATCCAGGTGATCTCATTAACAAAAATGTTGATGATGCAATTTTCTTATTTACCCCTGTGCCATGTTCCTGAATTACCTGAGAAATCTCAAAGTCTCAGCATAGTCTAAGAGAGACTGAAAAACCTGTAGCCTGTCTACCACTCCTACATTTTTCTCACCAGTATCTCTCTGCACAGGCCATGAGATCTTTGGTTCTTTTATACCAGCCATTCTCTCCATCTCTTGTCTACATCTTGACACAAGTTGTTGCCTTTGCCTGGAACCCTGACTAATAATGCCTAAGGAGTTTAATTTGGCAAAAATAATTTGTAACACTAAATACATATATGACAGTAAATCTTAATCATTCTACTAGGTGGTTTATTTGATTCCATTATACTGTCTAATGATTCTTCATATTTTTACAAGAACACTTTTTTGGGGTTTTCAAACATAGTTACGAATTTCCAAGTTTCAAATCCTTCAGTAGCTCTCTGTAGTCAATAGGATAAAATATATCATAGACTGCAAGTTGTGCTCTCTCAATCTCTGCCTTTCCCTTGTCCTTGGAACACTGACTGCTTAACTACAGACTACATTTCCCAGCATCCCTTTAAGATACATCTAGCCTTGGGGCAGTGGGATAATGAATGGAAGTGATGTCTACAGTCAAGATCATCTCCAAGTGCAGTTATTATTCTGTAATCTGACCCCTACTTACCTCTCTGTTCTTACATCTTGCTCTTCCTAAAACTTCACATGCTATTAGTATCAAGTAACTGTGGTCTCTAGTTGTGTTATTATTGCATGTTATGAACTTTTTCTCCTTTTGTTCACCTAGTATGAAATAGCCTCTGTGCCTTTCATTATCTTCAACTTGTAGAACTTTATCTCCTGTAAGTCTTTCTTGTCATTCTTTCCTGTTTTGGTCTGGGTTAGGTGCTATTCTTATGAGCTTCCACCATACCAGGACTATTGAAATTCTTATTTATATATTCAGTTTTTCAATTAGGATAAAAGTTCCTTTAAAAAGCTACTGTGTTGTATCCATGTTGATAGCCTTAATGCCTAGCAAGGGCTTGCCACTTAGTCTATACCTATTTGAATTGCTTCTCTTATTGACCCTGATATTAAAAATATTCAGGTGGCAGAAGGCACTGAAACATCATAACTGGTTAAAGGCAAGTAATAAAGAGCAAGGAAGAGTAACACCCTCCAAGCAGCATTGGATATCTACTTAATTGCAGTTCTAGAAGTAACTATTTTTCATTGTAAGAGAAAAAGAATCTTTGATTCTGTAACTCCTTCCCAGTTACATTCCGGCACTCATGTTTCTTGTTTCTCTCGTTTTTTGTCCACATTTTTTTAATTGGCCTTTTTCATAGCATGCTAACATCACACTTCAAACTTGGCTATATAAGGAATGCCTTCTTATCACTATTTCACACAGTATCACAACTGCTCTGGGCCAGAGAAAGCAATATAAAAGCAAAAATATAAAACACTTTTTGTTTCCCCTAACTATAGAACATGATTGGTGAGGTAAAGTATAATTGAGTATAGGGGAGAAAAATGTTTAGGGGAAACAATTCCTTTTATGGCATAATAACAATATTATGTCACAACTATTACATGACAATTGTTATTTGCTTTTATATCAGATATTTGTGAATCACAATTCCTGGCTGATTAAGTGACTTAGATTGTTAGTAATCTTTCAGTCCTCCTGCTCACTGAGTTAACATTAGAGTCTAAAAGTTGTCCTCTATGTTCTTTTCTCAAGGCAAAGGGATCTTTAATCCTTAGTTTCTCATCTCCTCAACTATGGCCAATATTTTTACTGGTTGTTATGACACCTCCAGTGGTTATGTCAGCAGAGGCATTTCTGCTGCATCTTCACACAATACACAAATCTCACTATGCAAATTTTAGCAAGAAAGCTATTTATTCATGAAAAATATATTTATGGAAGCACCTTTTAAATCTGTGCTTGATTGATGTCTCAAATTCATATATTTCTCTCTCTCCAATTTCCCTGTTTTGTTTGTTCTGTTCTGTTTTGTTTACATTCTTGTCTGGGGCTTGCACTGAGTCCAAGAAGCTTCCAGCTCTCCCCAGAGTCCCTACTAAACTTGCTAGAGCCCTCTTTCCTTTTACCCATAAGGGAGGTCTTGGTGTTTGACTTCTACCCGCAGCTCTAACTTACTGTGAAGGTACTGCCTTAGCCAGGCGTCAGGGTTTGCCTCTTGTCTTAGTGGAGAATACAGAGGCTTATTCCTTCTTGACAAGGTTTGAGATAACACTTAGGTTTGCCTTTCAAAGACTGGAAGGATAACAGGGCCTCTAATGCTGACCAGGCTGTGAGCCTATGGAGAACATTTCCCTCTTTCCTGTATGCCTGGAGATAAAACTCCCTTCTGTCCTTTTATTCTATTTCCTTCCCTCTTGTGTGGATCTTTAATGATTGCTGGAGTTGTGGGAATTCATGCTAATAATGAGTTCTCAAGAGCAACTTTCCTTTTTTTTTCTTCTCTTCTTTTTTTCCTTGAATGGTTAACTCTGAAAAGAATAATTTATCAAATCATTTTTATTCAAATTTGGAGGAAGAAGAAAGAGGAAAAGGGGGGAGAAAAGCCCTTTCGCAGTTTTTTTAATTGCTTTGCTGCGTCTGGGGGAGACTCTGCTCAGCTTATCAAAGCTCACACAGCCGATGCCCTGCGCTCATGGCTCAGCGCTGCCTCCTTAGAGCGGCTGGGCTCTGCTGATGGACCAGATAGTGCCTCAGCTAATCTGATGGCTTCAGTACTTAGGAAGCTAATTCAGGTGATGAAATGAAAATTTAGGGAGAGTGGAAGAAAAAGGATAGGGGGCTATTTTTCAGAATTTTTTAATCAAGATTATTTAAAATGATGTATTATTCCTCCCTTTCCGCTTTTCAGTACTTAATACATTTGTATGTTTAAGGAGGAAAATAATTTCTTCTTTAGTGCAAAGATCATAATATGAATTAGAGTCTATTGTTTGATTTAGCAGTATCTCTTTCTAACATTGGAGAACATCTCTTCAAATTATGTCTCATTGAGGAAGCCAGAAATCCATGGGAGCATTTATACTTGCAGAAGAGAGGGATGAGGCTCAAGGAGGTATTCCAATTATGGCATATAATAGGTTGTTTTAAGGAATGTTGACAAGATAGTCACAATATCTAAAAAAGCAGAATAACAGAACATATAATTAAGTTGAGTGTAAGAGAAACAGGTGAACTGTTAGAGATGTAAAAAAACATTTTTTTTATATATATAAAAGTGATTCAAGAGCAGCTTGTGGAATCACTACCAACAGAAGGGCTTAAAAATTGATATTTTAAAAACTGATCTTTAAAGATAGGAATGATGGTCAAAATTAGTTTGTGGTTGTTTTTTTCTTTAAGATCTTATATAATCTTGAAGTGGTGCAAAAGTGCTTTGTGGTCAGGTATATATGACTGACCAGGTACAAATGAAAAGGCATACACTTGTCTATGTGCAGTTCTCCTTCTGTGTTTCACAATATGCTTGTTTTCTTTCATAGTGGATAAGAGCATCAATTTTGAAGCCATACAGCCTCAATCATATTCTGGTTCTACCACTTAATAACTGTGGGTATGTAAGTATGTTATGTGGGTGGGTATTAAGTACATAACCTCTCTGTGCTTCAGAGTTCTAATCCACAAAATCAGGATAATTATAATTATTGCATATGATGTTGTCATGAGACTTAGATGAGCTAATATTATAAAATGTTTGGAGTGTCGCCTGGCACACAGTAAGCCCTCTGTGATACAAGCTCTGCTTATGCTATGCCAATCCATTGTCATGATACAAAATAAATTACTTCATCCTCAGTCTAACTCTACTGCAACCTAGGCATTAAGCCCCCAAACTTTCTACATTCTTGCATAAAAACACCATGGCCAATTCACTACTATTGGTGTTAATGAAAGCTTTGGCATATTATTATGATGATGATCATTATTAGTATTATCTGCCCTTGAGTCAGGTCAAGTGCAGGAAGGTAGAGTGGGAGCTATAGTGTGCAATGCAAAGTGCATGGATTTGGAGATCCCTCAGACCTATCTGTGTTTAATTTCAGCTTTTTTATCTGACTGTGAGCAATTTACTTAACCTTTGTAAGCCCTAGTTTCCTCAAAGTAGAAAAACGATTTTGAGGATAAAGAGAATAATGATGGTCATTTGAAATGCAGTCACAGCCATAGCTGACTCCCTTATACAGGAGAGTCAGACAATACCTGCTTATTACTACAGATTATGGTGATATGTAGGTTGCTATTGGGGAAAGGGTATTGTGTGAAAGATTTTTAAAAATAATATGTTTAAATATCTTTTGAATAAGATAATTTATAGGTATTATGTCTGTCAAACCAGTTGATATATATTTCACATTTAAAAAATTAAGAACCCTTTAACTACGATTTTGATTAAATTGTTTAATTGGAGGCAGAATGCAGGGTTATTGCTTGTCACTTATATCTGATGAAGAACCTGTGTTTTCTGGTTAATTCAATTTAAAATAAATTCCATCACTTTAAATATATTAGGAGAAGTGGGTGAAAGGGCTTTCTCTTTTGAAAGCAACAATAGAACAATCTATTATTAAATGTAGAAAATGATGCTAATGCAACCTGATGGCTGAGATTTCATGGTACAAAAATCAGGAAATTCAGAGTCCTGTTTCCCACAGCAACCATAACTCTTCTCCTCTTGAGCATGTGTAGCATTTCACATTACCAAATATGCACTTAACTCTAAAGTATTATATGTACACAGTGGGGCTGGATTATAGTCACCATGGGCACCAGAAATGTGAAATTCCTGTCATTTGTATATTTGAGAATTTAAGTTTCAGTGGTGCTTTTTGTATTTCTTTATTATTTCTATTTTATTTTAGATGTTTTAGAATCCTCTTTTAAAATATCGTCACTGACTTTAGCCTTAAACTTTTGTGTATGATGCAACAGATATGTCAGAAAGGCTACAATAATTAAGTCCCTTTGTGAATGAATTGGAGATATACTTTGCACAAAACCCAATTCTGTGCTCTTTAATTGAGAATTTATGCTCAATGCTCAGGTCCTTCAGTTTGCAACTTCTTACTTAGCCTCCAAAACCATCAATCAACTATGATTAAGTTCAACCTCGCAGTCATCAGTTTTTCTGTTTGAAAGTGGTTTTTGGAAGTACTCATCCTGGTTCAGTATTATTAATATCCACAGCCCATGTACTTATTTGATCAAGAAAGATGGATACAACTAGCCCTTTTACTATTAAATTACTTTAGGATATACTTTTCAACCAATCTAATTTCTCTTCACTCCACATAATTAAAATCCAAAACAAAACCAAAAACAAGAACCATAATAAACCATATTAACCACTATAAAAATCTATGTAATTTCAGTTTTTGATGGTGTTATTCCAGTTTAGTTCTTTGGTGTTAGATAACAATCCATAGCAATCCATGGCCATAGTATCGTGCCATCAATTACCTGGAAGGAAAAGAAAACTCTAATATAGTCAGGAACTTCTAATGCTAAAAATCTTAGAGATCATTGCATTAGAAATTCTTTCTCATGGAATTTGCCCAAAGCATCTAAACCAACAAGAGCATGAGGATATATGTGCAGAAACTATAATGTTAAAAAAAAAAATGGAGATAAACAGAATACCCTGTTCTTTAATAAGGACTTGTTGACTAAATATTGACACAGCATCATAATAAGCAGCATTTAACAATGATTTATTCACAACTTAAGTAAAAGGGCATTGAGAGCAGGTAGGAGTGGGAGGAAGTTATAGTGGGTGGTAAAAGCAGATATAAGTGGATGAGATAGAGATGAGCTGTGGGAAGCATTTTAGAGGGACATGGATATAGTGGAAAAGAAGTATAGATTTTAAAGATACTATTTAAATTGATTAGCAGGAAGACTTGTCAAAAACATAGCCTTAGAATATAGTTCAGTCAGGATTTACTGAATGCTTATTTACCAAAAAGCCAGTGAAGCAGAGATATGGCAATCAAGAGTGAGAAAAAGGAAGACATCCTGATGAAATGAAGAGCTAGTGTGTAATGAATGAGCATTGAGGTTATGCCTAGAACATCGAGAGACAAGACTGAGCCACCTTGGCAGAAACTCTTCCATTGAAATTTTGCACTGTCTTTTCTTTCTTTCCCACTGCAATTACTTTAATCTGAGCTCTTATTTTCCTTCTTAACTCACTCATGCAAAAATTTTTGTGTATTTTTCATTTGTCAGTCATTGTGAACAGGAGCCCTTCAAGCATTTTAAATGTAATTACGAGAAGAGATACAATGAGAATAACTAATTCAGACTGGTGAATTGGGATAGGGTATTTGGGTTTTTGTTGTTGATGTTGTTTGTTTATTTATTTATTTTTTATCTTATTTCTAGATTCTTTCAGTGGCTTCCTAATTGTTAGACCTTGCCTTCATTCTACCTAAAGCATCTTAATGCTGATAATAGATTAAAATATTCTAAAACAGTTTTTTATTCTGCCACTTTCTTATTTGTGAACTTACATTGACTTTATATTTTCTTTTATATGTCTTTTATACACTTAAGCTCTTTCTACATTATCACTGTCTCATACTTCTATCCAAACTCATAGTTCTTCATTCATTATTTATTTAACTAAGATATTGCCCCCCCACCTCCCCACTATGAGGACCACCGAGGTTACAAAGATGAGTAAGATATGGCCCCTGTTCTCTAAGAGTTGATGGCCTAGTAATACAAAGTAGAGGTATTCAAAAATGAGTGCAATGGATATACAATGCTATGATAGAATGTATACAGGACACAGTATAAAGAAAGGAGTTGTGAAGTCTCTCTGAGCAAAGGAAACTAAAACTAATAAAGAGGCAGAGCTTAATCTAAATCTTAAAATAAAAAACAAGCTGGAATTACAAACTGAACAGCTTTCCTTATTAAAGGATGGCTGTGAATAAGAGCATGGATAAATAAAGCAACCTGTGAATTAGAAGAGAGGTTGACATTGAGATTGAGCTCAAAATACATAGACAAATTAGGCTGTGGAGATAAGTAGAGGCTAAATCATGGAAGGGTCTCTTTATTATACTAAATAGTTTGTAGTCACTGACTTCCATGGACTAGTTCTATGAGAGTGGCATGACCTGATTTGAATTTGGGGCAGTGTGGAATCTAGCTCGTTAAAAGGTGAGACCAGAAAGAAACAGCATGACCAGTTGAGAGCCTACCTACTGTGTTTCTTCAGACAAGAGTACCTCACCAAAGGTACGAAATCAGGTTAGTGAAGGGAGGAGACTGATATAAGAACAGGTAAGGATCCAGCAACAAGAATCTGTGACATAATTTCGAGATTTTTCACTTGGTGCCTGGACTGATGGTTGATATTCATCACAGAAGAGATTATATAAGCTTATAAGAGATAGAAGAGATGATGTAGAGATGTGAAAAGACAAAACAATGAATTTAATCTTGGGAGTTCTGAGTTTGAATGTTTTGGGATGATTCAAAGACATAATTGAATATATGGATTTTAAACCTAAGAAATAATCCTAAGCTATAGAAACAGACTTGCAAACCATATAACAATTGCAATTGAAATCATGGAACACATCCATTCCTTCAACAAATATTTGATGGAAGCCAATTATATGACACAGAGTCTTCAAGATGCCGAGGATTTAGAAGTAAACAGCCTCATGTGGAACTTGCATTTTTGCAGAAGATGTCAGACAAGAAGTAAAAAAGTAAAATGTATAATATGTCCACTGGTAATAAATAGAGCATGAAAGAGGGACACGGAGTGCAAGGATGGTAATGACGGAAAAATTTGCAATTTTTGAAAAGGCAGTCAAAGAGGACCTCACTGAGAGGGTGATGTTTAAGCATGGAGAAAAAGAGAGGCAATTGCTGCTATAGTTAAGAGTAGAAAGGGTAGAGTCAAAACTGTGATGGAAGAAGAAAACCTGATGATATAAGTTTTCAAAACTCTTGAACTAAAAACTGTTCAAAGAAATTTATTGTAGTTGCAATATGTTTGTAATATTTTTCAGTTTAAAATGGAAATATTATCTAAACATTTTTATGCCTTAAATGTAAAATATAGATTAATTGCTGGAATAATGAAAATGATCAGAAATTTGGATTTTTTACTTAAACAGTGAAAAAGGATACTTGAAATTAAAGTGTTTTAGAAAATTATTCTAGCATGTATCTTTTCTCTATATATCTAAATATCTATCTTTCTAGCTATACATCTTCAAGTAATTTTGGATCGTGTGTTTAAGTTTATACTGTCCCTCTAAATAAGTCCACCATGGCCCTTCACCATGGTTAGGCTATAATATTAGAGGACTCTATACCCATGAGGGAGAGATGCCTAGAAACTTGAAAAACAAACTATCCCCCACACCTTAATGGTTTCTATGTGCCTTTTCACCATGAACTTAGCTTTAAGAATTTTAAATTTACTAAAAATTGAGGTGATGCTATTTAATCTTTTCTTCCTGATAACAGTGAAAAACTAAAATATGTGATAATTTGTGATCAATTTCTATAGAACTCCAGGAAAGTGATGACTGTTTTCTATTTATTACTTATTTCTTCTCCATGTGTCTAATTAAAATGATAAAATTATGCATGTCCTGCATGGCATAATTTTAATATGCCCAGATTCTCTATCCCCTGTCCAAACCAAACAAATTGAATTTCTTGATGTAGGAGTTTTTCCCGATACCTTTATTTTTTTTTTGCATGAAAGCTTTCATTATGTTATTTATTCCTGTTAACTGCATTCTTCTCTTACTAATATCTAAATATTATTATTTAATTTCGAGATCATCATTTCCTCAAAATATTTGATGAAATCAATGTACAACTTTTGAATATGAACACAATTATGACTTTTATACATTCTCATATATAGAAAATATTAGCTGTTCATGATCTTTGTCCTAGAGACAGAACTTAATATTAAGTTGCTCCAGACCAACTGTGCTCCCTAAAGCCCAGCATTCTTCTACCCACTTATGCTCTTTCTCTATCCGTAGGACTGTCATTATTATGGAAATCCAGGAATCTCAAGATATTTACCATCAAATATAAATCTCTTACTTGGCTGTTTTTTTCAAACTGTGTTATTTGTGTGTGGATCTCAGTTATTGTTGTTTGTTATGGAAAGCAAAGCAAACAAACAAAAAACCTCACATACTCATCAGAAGCTGTCTTTATCTTTAATCTACATTTTCTTTTGCTATTTCTCTCTCTCTCTCTCTCTCTCTCTCTCTCTCTCTCTCTCTCTCTCTCTCTCTCTCTCTCTCATTTTCTCACTCATGCACATATAGCACTTATTTTTTGCTTTCTACTTAATAGAAATAGACAGAATTATATAGCAGCCAGTTTCATAGGCATGAATAAATCTATTCATTATATTTATAGGATAAAGGAACAAGTTATATTTTATTAAAAAAAAAAACAAACAACCTTTTTTATTCTTCCCCATCAGCTTTCCACTTCAGCTCAACTCTGCGTTATTATCTATGTGGGGGATAGATATGTATTTTTCAGTGTACCTTAGGCACATTTTCTTGCTGCCAAGCCATATTTGATGTACATTCCTGTAGTCCACAGAATGAGTTCATTGTGGGCTATGACTTGAACTGCACGTAGTTTTTGAGCTAGGCTGTTTGTCTTACCATTGCTATGTTTGAACGGTGTGGGAAAATCAAGTGTTAACTGTATTTGCTTTTTAAATATTCTAATAAATTTCTCCATATTCTCAGCTTCTCAAGTGGTATAGAGAGCTTCATCTGCCAAGATAATCGTTGCTTTACCCATTCTTAAAGACTTCTTGTGTGTAGGTGTGACGGAACTAAAGATAGTCAGTAGCCTGCAAGCTCAGGATAAACTACACCATGAATGCACAGCAAATATCTCACAGAGATACAGTAATTACACAACAAACATTCTTTGCTAAGCAATGAATTATAGAGCCCAATATCCTGTAATTACAAGCCATTTATATATCTGTTTAAATTACTGTGGATGCCACTTAGCGTAATCACTTTGGTGATTAATCAAACATTATGTGCAGTATGGAATACTTCAGAGTTCACAGGTGTGCATGTTTTTCAAATGCTTGCCCTTAAGTATCAAATTCCAAAGTTGTAGCATTTTAATTTTCCCATATTTTGTCAAAACTTCTATAATCCCATATTTTTTTTTTACTACTGTGACTTTAAGCATGCTTTAGAGGCATTTAGGGATATACTAGCCAGGTTTCAATGATTAAAAAGCCTTGTTTTAATAGCTACAGTTTTCTGAGCAGACACTTCAGGGGGTTAAATCAGAAATAAACTCATCTTGCCAAGTATTTGTTTTGGAGTGACGCATTAATGGTGTATTTTGCTCTTGAGTGAGAACATCAACAGAATAGTCAGGGAGCTTTCAAGGAATGGGGCCAAGTACCTACCAAGGTTTTCCTTGGGCAGAGTACAGATCTGCCCTAAGGCTGTGAATGACAGGGATTAGTCCAGGACCATTGGCCTGAGCTCTTGCGTTTCTAGCTGCTTTAGTTTAATCTTCCTGGCAACAGTAAGTAAGGGTCAAATCAGATTATTCTAAACCAATATGAGAATAATTTGAGAACAATAGCTGGCTAGGGAGAGAACATCATGCAACTGAATTATAATAAATTATACAGAATCTTGCCTTGGAAGGAATAATTTGATCACAAGACCTGCAAGTAACAATTATTACTGATTGCAGCAGGCACTCCTCAGCAGCTCATATGGAAACCTCCTTAGGTGATAAGCAACCTTATCCCCTCAGTTTGCACATGATCCAAATAAGTGGATCTGCCAATGTTTATATTATCTAGGAAAAATAGCTAACATTTGCTATATGGCAGACAGTATCCTAAGTGTTTTGCCTATACTAACTCTGTTGATTTTTATAATAACTTCTTAAGATACATACTATCTTTACCCCATTTCATAGATGAGGATACTGAACACAGATTTTTTCTTTTTAAGTATTTGGCTCTTACCTACTAAGTAGCAGAGTTGGCTTTTCAACCCAAGCAGCCTGGCTTTGAAATCTGTGCTTCTAAACACTATGCTATGGAAGCCTCTCCTTAAAGTCCAAAATGAGTCTTGCTTGGAGATATATAATTGATTTTAATTGTATGTTGCATCTCAAAAGTAATCTTAGAAGTCACAGTCTCACTGCCAAAATTTTTGCACAGCTCTCATTTGTGCAACTCTGCAGGAGTGTCCTACAGCTTCTAAATTTCATTACATAGTAATTTGGACCCAACTAATGTAGCTGTGTACTATGACAGAACAGATTGAGGGATTAATAGCTGGCAGTGCAACTCATTGGTAATTTAGTGTGCAGGCTATCAGGTAATTTAGCTACCTCTATCAATTGCCCGCTTCCTCTTTTTTTTTATCTTCTCCTTTCATTCCCTTTTCTTTTAATTAAGAGAAAAGCATTGTCCTTAGACTGTAAAAACTAAACTCGAATTTCTGACATTGAGAATTTTGTTTTCCAACCTTTGAAAGGCAGAAATCCAAAACTGAAGAACAAAAATCTATTTGAAAAGAGTTGAAAATAAATTTGATATGGAAGCATCACAGAAATCTGGGAACAGAAAAATAACTAATGAAGAAAAGAAAGGTAAACTGTGGGAATGGAGGGTCTTGAAAAAGTAAAAACAAAAACAAAAACAAAAAACAAAACAAAAAACCTCATCAGCAAGTGGATCTATTGTGATATAACCGGGTATGACTGATAAAAGCAGTCAGAGCATTAGGGAGTAAAACTGCCTAGAGGTGACATTTGAACAAGGCTAGTAGGTCTATGATCAGAATCTTCATTTCTAGCAGAATTGTATTCCATTGCATTTCTCATTAAACTGTAATTTTACATCATTTAAGACAATAATTTTCAAGTCAACACAAGATATCCTATGTAATATACTCCATCTATCTAGCTCTATCTTGAACTTTGTTTTTGCTTCTTTTCTTTGAAGTGTCAGCCTGCATCTTATTGTGTGGGTGTTCTTGTATGTTTGTGTGCATGTATGTTTGGGAGATGCTGCATTATGTAACATTTTTTATCACCTCAAATAAACATTTTATAATAGAAAATTTAAAACATATTAAAAAGTAGATAGAATGGTATAAAGAACACTATGTATTCATCAACAAATTTTAATAGTTATCAATTCATGAGTGCTTTTGTTTAATATATATTCCTACCCCATCTTTCTTCCAATAATTTTAAAGTAAATCTTCATCATATTATTCATCTGAAAATATATCAGTACATATCTCTAAAAGATAGGACTGTTTTAGAACTTAACCATAATACCACTGTCATTCTGTAAATTAACTATAATTCCTTAATATCAAATAGTCAGTATGCACATTTCCCTAATTTATAGATAGGTAGGTAGGTACATAGATGGGTGGGTGGGGAGATGATAGATAGATAGATAGATAGATAGATAGATAGATAGATAGACAGACAGACAGAAAAAGAATCAGTTTGTCTGAATCAAGTTCTAGGACCTTTCAATTTCTATTGTAATTAGTTAATAATATCTCTTTAGTCTTGTTAATCAATATGGACTTTTAATCAACATGGAGGAATCAGCAAATGATAGCTTATGGACCAAATACAATTTACAACATGCTTTTGTAAATTAAGTTTTATTGAGATGCAACCATGCTCATTAGTTTACATGCTTTCTATGACTGCTTTCAGGATACAACTTCAGTATTGAGTAGTTGTGACCAACACAGTATTGCATGCAAATCTAAAAATATTCACTTCTTTCCCTGAACAAAAAAAGTTTGCTGATTTCTATTTTGTGATTCCCCCCAACTCATTTTCATCTCATCTAAAATACAAAATTGTTTAGGATAAGTATTATATATATATACTTTGAGTACCAAGCCTGGCTATAGAAGAAATGTACCCTCCACCCTTTTAAAAACAAAATGGCATCCTACAAACTATAAACTCTTTTGGAGGGATGTAGAAGATAAAGAGATATAAGCAGGAAACAGCTTGGCTTACTCTTCACAAAGTGGAAATAATTTGCAAATGTTACTACCTCAGGTCTCTAACATTATACTTACTTGGCTTTGCCACTATACTTGAAGATCATCAAGTTTTGGAGACTAGCTCCTACCTCTTTAGCTCAGCTTTTTGTCAGTATTATTTGCAACAATAATGATAAAATTTAACATTTAATTGGACTTAAAGTGTATTTCTAGCACTGATGTCAATACACGTATTAATTAACTTCTCTCTTTCTCTCTCTCTCTCTTTTTCTTGCACACACACACACACACACACACACACACACACACACACAGTAATTAACTCCATTTTATAGATGTGTAACTAAGGCATAGAGAAATTAATGGAAGCCCTAGACCAACTAAACATTTGTGTCAGCTTGTCATTATAGTCTCTTCTTCGTTAGAAAATCTAAATGAGGAGTCAGTTTTTTTAATCAGAAGGTTGATTG
The DNA here is from genome assembly GCA_004027375.1 of Macroglossus sobrinus. Taxonomy (NCBI): domain Eukaryota; kingdom Metazoa; phylum Chordata; class Mammalia; order Chiroptera; family Pteropodidae; genus Macroglossus; species Macroglossus sobrinus. The sequence continues at coordinate 609,403 of PVKZ01000759.1, forward strand.
GTGAGCATGGAGCAAGAGCAGTGCAATTAAGTAGATCTTCTTGGTGGTAATGTAGCTCAAGATATAATGGTACAATCCACACTCCATTTTATAAATAGATATAAATGAGCCAAACGGTATATTTATGTTTGCTCATTCAGGAACCCTGTGGCCTGGATTATGTTGAAGATAAATGACACGATTTCCTTGCCCCTTGGCTTCCCTTATTAACCTATGCAAACTATTCTTTTTCTTAAGAACGATTAAAAAAATGTGATTGGGTTTTATTTTTCATTCTACAGTCCTGCTTCTATAAGCTTTTGCATAAGTCATCTTTCTTAAACCTGGATATTTCTAAATCTGCTTTGCTTTAGATTTTATACACTCTCTTTGGCACTTCTATGGATTACTACTCTACTCTCTTTTGCTTCTTGATAATTTCACTGTCAACGAGTAAACCGATTTTTATATTTTGGAAGCACTTCATATTACCTCTACCTACTCAATAAACTCTTTAAAGGATTCACTCTGCCAGAAGGATTTTTAATGATAGTATACTTAATTTCCACGTCTATAATAATACACACTAGCATAGTCAGAATTGACATTTTGTTATCTATTTCAGAAGGAAAGGCAAGAGTTGTTTTAAAAATTTATAGGTATTCTTAAGTCTCAGTGCCAAATTTCTAAGACAGGACAGGTCAATGATTCAGGAAGACAACTAGTACAGCTAGTGTTTGTATGAGGCCTGGTAGGGATAATTTCTGCCTCCATGCCTGCCAACTCTCCCTGTCTTCAGCAGGGACTGTATTGGCAGTATGCGGCCACCCAGATAGACATAAGCGACATTTTGGTAGTCATTGCTGCTTTCATAGTTTACCTCTCTCTGAGCATGAAGTGGGAATTTGAAAGGTGAGTTTAGAAATTCAGCCTCATGGTATGGTAAAATACATTTAGAATGAAAATAAACCAGTGAGAAATTAAATGTAGTCATTGTTATCTAAGAAGGATTTAGGAATAGTTAAGTTGTGTATTGTAATGTGCAGCAAAGTGACATCTCCTCTCTATCAGCCTCTACCCCTGGACTAGTGTCTTACCATCTTGTGAAAGTAATGTCTGGCATACCATGGAAAAGGGTTTGTGTCCCATGCTTAAGTCTACGTGGGACAGGGAGGCGAGAAAAGTCAAAGGAAGTAAGGTGAACATGAGACAGAGAATAGGACATGAGGCTGAGAGGGTTCTGAGCATGAAAATAAAAGGTCCAGATATTCACAGGAATCTTGGAGAGCACAATGGAGCTTTTCACATCTGATAGAATGAGTTCTGAGCCAATGTTATTTGGATTGCAAATTCAATGCAGGACTATGCAAACAATAAAATGTGGAAATTAGGCAGCAAGGTTTATCAAAGTAAGGGGGAGGACTTTTCATTAGCGTATCCAAAATAATGAGCAATTCTAATCCATGTGGACTCTCCTTTTGTGGTCCACTGTCTTTCTGTACCAGGGTGGACTGATTCCACTTATGGGGGTTCTTTTAATGATTTGAAGAACATTTTTAACTATTTGTTCTTCAAATTCTAAAAGTTCACTTTAAGTAAATTTGTTTTCTCTTCCTTAATATAGATGCTTATATCCTCCCATATTCTGCTAATGTTGGTTGTCTGCATTACTTAATATCCTAAGAATACCTTGTTTTCATTTACTTTTCCTTAAAGATCCATAGCAACCTTTGTCATGCTTTCTTATCTGCATTTCTATAAACAAAAAAGTAAATTAAAAAAAATATTCATTTCTTAATTGGAGTAAAAAATACACATAAATCCTTCTTCTGTCCCCTCTGACCTATCCCCACAGAATAGAAATGTGAATGCTATAATATTTTTAAGTGTCATTCTTCCATCGAAGGTGAAAGATTTATAATTTCATGTTTAATTTTGAGTTTTTATTTTCATTTTGACTATGGAATATTTGGTGCTTTAGAGAACTGCTTTGTATGGGGGAGGGGGAGATGATCACAGCTTTTACTTATTTTAAAAATTTTCTTACCCATTTGTTATATAGCTTTCAGATGCTATAATAAAATTTCTATTTTCACATTTGTAGCAGAAATGACCACGTCCTTTTAGTGAGACTTTTTTTAACCATATAAGGTGGGTGGGTTATGTTGCCTTCTTGTAGGTGGATTTGACCACACAGTTTCTCTGGAGGCACAACTACATGAGCAAAATGCTCAGAGTTTTCTGTATCAGGATGAGAGGCTGGAGCAGAGCATAGTTTCATGGAGGTTTCTATATTGTGTTCTTCTTCTGGTAGAGAGCAAGAGGAAAATAAACTGTTGTCTGTTGCCTGAAACCAGCATTGCCTGTGACCTTCGCTGAATGTCTGCATTTTTTTAGCAGCATTGCTGAGTAGGAGGAAGGCATGGGTTGAGGAAGCATATTCTTGGAGACTATTGTGCTCAGCCTAAATAACCATCAAAATGCATAAGTGTGAAAAAAACAAAGCTGCCTAATTGTAAGACTTGAATTGAAAGAGAAATCTGGTGACATCAATTGGGGCCTTGGCTTTGGGGTTGTTGAAAAGGTTTTGTGTAGTAAGCACTGATTGGAATGATTATGGGTCCAGAAACCCAAGCTGCCAGCTGTAGCTATGGATGCACAGTGCTTCTGCCATCTTACCTGGATTCTCAGAGAGGAGATCAAATGGATGACAGGGACTGGGGAAAACATTCAGTTTTGAAGACATTGAAGCAGAATAGGAAGCTATCTAGGTCCAAAAAAAAAAAAAAAAAAACAACAACAGTGACTGAAACACTGTCCTGTTATAGCTTCCTTGAATCCTGCTGCTTCACCTCTCCACCTCACAAAGCACTGAAATGGCTGATGAACAGGCATGCTGTCTCCATATATAAATGGTCTTGGTCTGACCCTGGCCAATGGCACATAGCAAGACAGTTATCATTGCATTCATTTTTTTTTTCGCATTCAGCAGTGCTTCAGCCTCTGCCTGAATGACATGTAAGAATGATTTCTTAGCTAAACCAGAGAATCCTTTGACTAGAAATAATGGAAGTAAATATAGTAGGGAGCATACTCATATAATTTTCCTTACCCATGCAGTGGACACTTGATATATTTCTTGGAAAATTATAGCAAAATTATTACAAAAGATGACCCCACTTACATTACCTATTCTAAGCCTCAGTGCTTGACTGTTTTAAGACACTTTTTAAAAATACATGACTATAATGTGCAAAAAACTCTTGGCTAACTTTCTGCTTTGAAAAAGAACTCATAAAACATTGTGGCTTGCAAATGCACACAGAGATATTTTTATTTTTAGGAGTGGATACATAAGCAAATTGGCACATTCAGTTGAAAAAGGAATCTGAAATTTATAGAAATAAGCATGTGGTAGGAATAGGACAAAGAAGCCAAGCTTCAAATGTAAGGGGACAATCTAAGTTATAAGCTTCCTTATGACCTAACTGAGTGTATTTTGAGCCTGAAACTCTTGGTTTGCTATAGATCTTGGAGGGTAAAAATTTTCTTATGATACTAACTTTATTTTGATTACTTTTAGTAACTGCTGACTTTGAGAGTCCATGGATTCTGATAAAAAAGTTAGGTATCAACATTTCACTGCCAACTGCTTTATGTATTAATTTATTCAACAAATAATTATTTGTGATAGCTTATAAAATAGTTAACAAAATAGACATGATTAGATCTTACAGTCTAGTAAAAGAGATAGACATTAAACAAACCACCATGTAAAATACATAATTATCAATTTTACTAACTATACAAAATATAAATTTGTATCAGTTGCACAATAATAAAATTTTTATAAAATGTTATAGGACAAATTCAACTGTTCTGTTTTAGAGCAAGAGATGGATATGCATGACATCAACTGCTAGTTGTTTTTCAATATCTATTTTACCCTTCCTTTGCAGTCATAGGGCTTTTCACTGGGTACACAGTCACCCAAATAAAGAATACATTTTCAAGCTTCTCTTGTAAAAAAATATGTCCCAGTGACAAAGTTCTAGCTAATGGAAAGTGAGCAGAAATGTTGTTTTCACATGTGAGGCTGTTTTCTTAAGAAGAAGAGACATGCCTTTCTTTTCTCCTTCCTCCTTTCTTCTGACTAAAATGTGTTTGTAATGACAGTAACTAAAGAGCATTGGACCATGAGATGGAAACTACATGTCAAGGATGGCAGACTGACATGACCCAACACTATTAAACCACGAAACCCTACCCAGATTATCCACCTGGACTTTTGTGTGAGAGGAAAATAAACTTTGGTGTGAACATCACTGTATTTTTCCATTTCATTGCAATAGCAGCCTAACCTGTATCCTGACTAATATTCCTCTTCTCTTAGCATACTGATATAATTTTTGATTGAACAAGTTTTTATTTCAAGAACAGAAAATGGGCCGTTTTTGACATTTCCCTGTGAAATTTATCTAGAATATTCTTCCATTTATAAATTTGTGTTTGTTAGTATAATTATAACTAAATGCTTGATAATGTGCATAAGACACATAAGATTTCCTTTGTACAGTGTTCAGAAACAGACGAAACTATCTATAGGGTTAGGGGGCATAATAAGGAAAGTTAACCATTCAAAGATGGTTGAATCTTATAAAGATCTTGAAGGGCAGGGAGTCTTAGCATTGGGAGAAGAGCTGATAAATCAAGCAGATGGATGCTAGATGCTAGAGACTGAGTTTGACATCATTTAGTTGTTTAGGGATATGAGATGTTGAAATTCCTTTAAGTAATGACATTTTTTAAGTAAAGGAATCTCAGAAGCCACCTTTAATTCTATAAGAATGTTTCTTCTCTTTCATCCAATTCTAGAGAGAATTAACTCACTAGATATACTTAGATAATTCACTTAATCTTCATAAAAATTATGTTCCAGAATTCTAAATTTTAACTTTGCTGTGGAAAAGGTATCTTATATGTTACAAATCAACCACATTCATAAGTGTTCAATTATATTTTTACATTATTATTTAAAGAAAAATAATCTGGGACTAGGAATGAAGATATCTGAGAACAATTGCATTCATTTAGCAAACCAGTCTGAATGATACTCCTAATGACAAATAATGGATCAAGTGTCATATATCCTCTATAATCTTTTACTTCTGTGTTTCCCATGAGTCTATTTGACTACTGATATAATAGGAGACGTCTTGTTTACTAAGAAAGCTGAGAATGTAATCTACCACATTTATCTACACCATGTGTTTATTGTTTAAAATGTTTTATAAATTTCAACAAAAAAATAAGAATGTGATTTTTATTGCTGAGGTCTGAGTACCTATCACACAACCATGGGGAAGTTTTATACCTACATCAGAGGAGATAATAAACTTGAAATTGTATTTGTACACTTTAAACAAATTTAATGCTCTTTGTTTCATATCCTAGTCATCTTTAATTATTAATGGTCACATCCTCAAGGTCACAAGTCATCCACTCTCCTCCATACTTTCATTCCTATTTCAATAACCTAATTCTTCTCACCTTATCTTGCTATCACTTTCAACTTTTCCTCTATATCTTCTGGAGTGTCTGACCAACAATAATTTGACTCTCAAACACCCCCAACTTCTGTTCTCCCCCACTTGCCTTAATTGAAGGCTGATTCAATGCCAAGAGTACTGTTCTCCCAGGAAACCCTTTCAAGAAGTGGCGAGTGATTATTTTGCCAATAGATTCATATTAAATCTGGTTAATTCTCTACCAATTGGTTATTCTCAAGCAATATTCTCTAATCTCATAAAACCAAAACCAAAACAAACATCTTCTTTCAAGTGTCATACCATTTATTTTCTAACATTTTTGGTCTCTGTCTTTTCAGACAATTTCTTTGCCATGCTCCCCTAAGCCTGGTATCATCTTATGTTTATTTCAGATTCCATGGGGTGACTAGAACAACTTTCTGATTTTCTAATACTTTGGCTTCTTTGACTCTGATAAGTTTCAAATTAACTTTACCTCAGTTCTCAAAACTCACATTAATAATGGGTTCAACTTTATCATCTCTTAAAATATTCATTTCTTACATATTATATTTCAAAGTC